>CM076576.1:665655340-665663699 GCA_034641835.2 Pinus albicaulis | reverse complement strand
TTTTTTAGAAACATTCCATATTTATTTAGATCTAGGGGAATGTATTTGAATCAGTGGCATCCAGATTTTAACCTAGATTAAGATATTCTGACAACAATCCCAGTATGGGTTAAGCTCCCCTATCCCATACTATCCCTTTAAAGTGATGAATACTTAAGATAAATAAGGAATGGGGCTAGAAAATATCTACACCGAG
This sequence comes from Pinus albicaulis, assembly GCA_034641835.2. Classification (NCBI taxonomy): domain Eukaryota; kingdom Viridiplantae; phylum Streptophyta; class Pinopsida; order Pinales; family Pinaceae; genus Pinus; species Pinus albicaulis. The sequence continues at coordinate 665,663,503 of CM076576.1, read as the reverse complement.
ACGAACCTAAGGGTTCATAGTTTGTTTTCACTAAAATATGCGTAGAAGTTGATTTGGAAAAAGGGCTTCCCTCATAGATAAATCTAACCCTAGGAGGATGGAATCATTGTCAAACATTGGAATATGAGCATATTATGTTTAAGTATTGATTATTCCATGAATATGGACACTTTTATAGATATTTTAAGAATATCCCAGCTAGTAAAGGTCACAGGGACTTCACTCAATGAACCTCTGACATATCATGTGTGTTTGTGGCTTACTAAATAATACCCCTAGTTTGACTACATATTGGAAAATACCTCTAAAAATCAGAATATTTAAGCCCCTACCAATACAAACCCAATACACCTTCCCAATTTAAAAAACCCATACTTTCACTAGATATTTAAGGTATCCAATTTTTAATTAACATTTTGTATTCCCCTTTATATTTTTTCATTAACTTTGAGCTCCAATCCTTATAATTTCCAATACAAAAACCCTTTACCCCCAAATATATGCTCAATATATCATGCCATTTTTTCCTTAAAATATATCCTGAAATATGAATGCACATGGTATGGTATTTCTCCTCGAGTGAAGCCCCCATGGTAAAGGTCCCAATCCCACTCCAAATCAAGGATAAAATTGGCAAGTTCAAAAACAAGGGAACAATAAGGGCAGGCGCAAGTGGAGAAAACCTAAATCTATTCAAAATAAAAATGGAGCTTCCTCTTCTTCAAACCCATGTAATTTTTTGCAGGATATTTAGGATAATGAACAAGGGAATTAAGGAACAGGGTGAAAGAGATAGTTCTTAAATATGGAAGGAGAGTCTCATCCCGTGATAGTTCACCCCTTCAAAGCCCTTTACAAGGGAGAGCTAGAGGTTGATGTGATTTGGCTCAAAAATTATTTTAATGTGTTCCCATGATGGTATCAGAGCCCTCCAATAGATTTTTGGTAAGTGAGATTGGAGAAAATGAAGTTATATAAACCATATGGATTCTGGATCGTGATAAGGCCCCAGGTTGAAATTGATTCCCCATCTTCTTCTTAAGATATTTTTGGTTTTACATTAAGAGGGATCTCTTGAGAATGATAAATATCCCGACGAGGTGGAGCTACAAATTCAATCTTTTTAGATCGCATTTCGAATGAATCAAGCCTAATCAACTTCTCCAGATTTCAGCCCATCTCTTTGTGCAATTTTTCTTAACAAATTTTGACAAAAATTACAGCTTCCAGGTTGAGGAAATTTCTTCCTGATTTAATATCTAAGAATCATGGAGGACTTATGTAGCAACACCAAATATTGGATAATATAATTTTAGTGCAAGAGGTGATTCATTCTACTAAAGAAGAAATAGAATGAGGTATGGTTAACAATGTTGATATGGTTAATTCTTTTGATTGAGTGAAAAGATCCATTATTTTTCTAATATTAGAGAAGTTGGGATTTTGAAAATATTTTATTATATGTATTAAAGCTTGTATAGGTTCTCCCTGGATCACTCCCTTTGTAAAATGACAACCATCATAATTCTTTAAGGCTTCTAGGGGCTGCAACAAGGGTGTTCATTATCTCCTCCCATATATATCATCATGTTTGAAAGTTTAAGTAAAAAATTGGAACTAGCTAGACAAGAAGATAAGTTGGTGGGGCTCAGTATAGCTTGCAATGTTAAGAAGGTAAACCATTCTCGTTTCGTTGAAGACACTCTTCTACTGGGTGGAGCTTTTAATATTATTGCAATGAGATTCAAGAAGGTTTTGGATTCTTACTACCATATTTCAGGAGGTCAGGTCAATAAAATAAATGTCAAGTATATGGTTGGAATTGTGATGAGTCAACACTCAAAGAAATTGCTACAATTTTTTTATTTCTTTCCAAATCAAATTGGAGAGACTTTAAATATCTTGGTATTCCTATTTCATTAGGAGAGAAAAAGACACAAAATACTGGGAGGAGGTTCTACATAAAATGAAAAGGTGCATTCAATCCTAGGGAGTGCAATGGTTAACTACAACAAGAAAGGTGATTAGGATCAAGTTCGTTTCCAATATATTTCGGTTTTAGGCTATTGGATACAAAAGGAATTATTAATCAATTTAGTAGCTTGATGAGAAAATTCCCATGGAAAGGTAGAAAGAACAATGAACATCATTTTCATCTTGTCAATTGGAAAATGGCCTGATTACCTAAAGCAGGAAGAGTACTAGCTACTAAATATCCTAAACTAATGTATTTAGCATTGGGTGCCAAAATTGTATGGAGATTAATTTCATATTCCAACAAATGGTGGAAACGAGCCTTTTTGGGAAAATACTTCCATAATAGTATCATTTTGAGAGCGGAACAAGAAAATTGGTTGGATCATGGGTCAAAAACATGGAAATTATGTAAGGAAGTTTATTTCCTTATTTTTTAACAACTTGGGTAGCAGATAGGAAACAAATCTCGAATCCACTTATTGAAATATCATCTCCCAGTTGCATAATTATTAAAAGACAATGAAAATATGGAGCTGGAAAATTAAATGGAGGAAAAGGGGATTAGAAAAATTACAAATATTTTAATGTGGGATAGTCAGGGATGGTGGATTAGCTAGCAATCTGATAACATTCCCCATAATCTTCAATAATGTTTGGATTTAGTTCTCATAGCAAAACTGAAATATACACAATAAAATAATGACATAAATTTCTTGCCCAAAACCAATTTCAAGGTATCACAAATCACATTTAAAGAATCATATGGAATACAGATGGATTGCTAAAAATAAAAATAAAAATTGTTGGGGACTGGTGCATGGGAAAATACCAACAGTAGAAAATCTGAGGAAGCTTAGTATGCACAACCATCCTTGTTGTGTCCTTTTTCATAATGAGGAAGAAGATATCCCTCACTTATTCCAGCATTTTTGCTTTGCTTTGCAAGTTTATAAAGTAACCTCATCTAAAATCTGTGACATGCTAATAATTATGGACTTGTGAGATGCAATGTTTATTAATTGGTCCCAAAAAATCCCTTGGCTGAGGAAATCCAAATCAGTCATTGTGATATTTTGGATATATTTTCCAAAATAATTTTTTTTGGAAATCTGGATAACATGCAACCTTGTAACCACCCACTCCCACATTTACCCAATTTCACCCACCTTCCAAGGTAATCATGAGAAAAAGATTTACTATGACATGACCCAACCTCCAAGCTCTAGTTAAAGAAGTGGGGCCTACAAACTGACCACAAGCTTACAACTCACCACATCCCTTAGGGCTACAAGACATTCAGGGTCCAAAGAACCACCCTGGGTGACCAAAACCTGAGTTGAGGTTCATTTTCATTGACCTAGTCTCCCAACTGCATGCATGAAAAGGCATGAGTGTCGATGAAGGCTTTCAACCACATGCACAACATTGCCTGAGTATAATTGTGACCCATATTGTCTAGTTCATAGGGTTTGGTCCCAAGATCTGAGCCACAATTCCAGATCAAGCTCTAGACTAATGTCCAGAACTGCTTGAGACTTTACAAAATGACTATAGAAATGAAAAAAAAACTAAACATTCAAAGTTGAGTTAGAAACTTGATCTAACCAAGTCGAACCATGATAGTCAATTTTTCAAACATATGGAGAACATGTAAGCTACATCTCATGAATGCATATCTTATCACAATAGTCTAAGATTCATCTAAGAATCACCAAAAAGGCTTTATGCCCTCTCCATATAGTTCCAACAACACTAGTTAGTCCATTCAACCATCAACCATTCATATATTCATCAAACATTTCAAGAGACATAAGTAATATATCACATAACCAACATATAAACAATAAAAAACTAACATATAAACCATGGAAACTCATCCATAATATCACCAACATAATTGATACAAATATACATGAATCAAGGAAGATAAATAACTCTTATTAACATATGAAAATTCCAATGAAGTCAGGGACTTCCAAATACCACTCGACCATAGATTGGGATGAACCAAATATCTCTTTCATATAATCACCCCCACACCATATTCTGAGCATTAATGTGGTATCTTATGGAAATAACCAAACAAAACCAAACCAGGGCTTCGAGCAGCCAAACCACCTCAACCCTCAACCATTATTTACGCCTCACCGTCAAACATCACTAACAAAAACCACATCAGCCTCTATCCAAACTATCCATGGCTCTAGGAACTAGTATCTCAACCCATAGCCTTCCAGGACTCCAAAGAATTTTCCCAACCCAACTCTAGGGATTAGTAACTCAACCCACCAAGGGCTCCAAAGCATTCATCCCAACCTAGGCTCTAGGACTAGTAACTCAACCCAAGTTGTTCCAGGGCTTCTAGAGAGTTTGTTCCAACCCACAACCACGAGGAATTATGAGCACCAATCATAAAACAATCACGTGGAAACACCCACAACACCATGGCTATGTAGGAAACAGAAAAGCAAGTCTAAAAATATTGTCAATCTAGGAAATCCTCCATCCCAATGACAAAACATAACCAAAAAACCACATTCATATACCATGCATTCATACATCAAAAAGGAAATCACACATTCAACCTATTACCTGCAAAGAAATCCAATTGTAGATGTTGATCCACCTATTCCCTTGATATTTTATATTTACCTTTCATGGCTTCTTTCTCCAAATCCAAGTGAGTACTAGATTGATACAAGCATGCTATAAGATTGCTCTAAGTGTTCAAGAGTATGAGAGAGTGAGAGAATAGAAGAGAGCTCCAAAACTGAACTGATAAAAGGTTAGAAAATGATCCTCAAAATCCTTTTTATCATTGAGGCCTCTATTTTCGTCATTTTCCTTCAATTTCCCTCTCATGCAAATTTGTGTTGTTTCATCCACCTTTTCTCATATTTTCCTTAAATTTAATAAATAAATTACAATTAATGCCCCTTTTCCTCTATTAATTCCTTTTTCAATTTCCATAACCTTTAATTAATCACAAGGGATACCCATCACTATTTTTTTGTCCAACATTCATCTTGGAATATGTTTCCCATGACCTTGCTCTTATTTTGATCTACATAGGAAATCAACCAAGAGTTTTTACCCAACCACACAATTTCCAAGGATGAAAGAAAGAATTTAATTACATTGACCTCGAAAGTGTTATCAATGTTGTTCGAGACAATTTCAACCAAAGGAGATGATAAAAAAGAATTGGAAGAACTCTCACATCCAGAAAAGGAATGGCTTAAATTAGACCTAAAATTAAATCATGTTGGCAGCTTCAGATTTAAAGGATTGGATCATCAATCATATTTAGTCATAATGGACCCAAAATATTCTTATATTTGAAAAAAGAGAATGGAAAATACTCTTTATTTTTTGATGGTGCTTCGAAAGGAAACCTTAGGGTGTCAGGAGAAGGAGTGGTTATATTTCACCTCGATGAAGAAAGAAAGTTTCAATTCACCTATTTCTTCACATAATAGGGCATAGTATCTTGCATTGTGGTAGGGTTTGCAAATGGACCTCTCCATATATCTTCATCATCTAGAATTTTTTGGGATTCTAAAATTGTGATTTAGTAGGTTATCAAATGTGAAAGAATGAGGAACAATTTTTTCCTCCAATATTGCATCTAATTAAGTTTTTAGTGGTTAAATTTGATCTAATTTAATTTTACCACATTAGAAGAAGCCTTAATGTGGTACTCCTTGGCCAATCAAGGAGTGCAGTTAAAGAAAGGAGAAATAAGGTATGATGATGGGAATATTTTAAACAAGTTTATACCATATTAATGTTAATTCTAATAATTGTTATTAAGATATTGAGGCGAATTAAACCAAGTACAAAGTATCACTAATATTTTTATTCCCATCGTGTATAACAATGAATCCCTCATAATTGGAAGGATGCGGTGACTCTGGGTGAATATAGAGAAATGTGCCAAATTGGACATTTGGGAAGGTGATGTCACCTTGAGAAGGACAATGGGAAGATGGAATAAGGCAAGAAATATATATAGTGCAAATCATATTTGCGAGCTCTCACTCTATAGGATTGGAACTCAGTGTGGTAGTGTACATTCCATTGATTTTTTCCATATCACCCTGTTCCTCATTATGGCTCTTGCAAATGGTGCTCTAGTGAAACTAGTAGAATTTAATGCGTCTTGGCATGAGATCGATGCAGAATGGGAATTTATGTCCATATTTATACGAATTATGGGAGATTCAGTAGTTGTGAATGCGAAATTCGAGCCAGTATATGTCAAAATTTCCTTTGTCTCTGGTCTATTTTCAAAATAATGGAGTGAATTATAAGCGATGGAGAGGAAGATTTTGGTTTTAATTTTCCTAGGATGGTAGGAGCTCTTGAAATCATAATATCCTTAATATCATTGCACGCATAGATGATAAAAGTTGAATCTAGGTCACAAAATGAGCTAACGAATCATCATATGGGTTTATTGGAGTTCAAATTGGATCGTCTTCATTTAGCAATGGATATTTTAAAATTTAGAATGGATAAAACAAGGTGGGATGTAGATAGGGTTGTCAATGACGCGCCACATCCAATAGATGAGGGAGTGGAGCAGCTTGAAGTCGAAAATCAAGATGAAGATGGAAATAGTGATCATGCAAGTGGCAATAGTGATGGTGCAGGAGCTAAAGAACTTAGTCCAGAACAAGTCACCTAGACAGGGAATGTTGCTTAGGAAGCACAGGTCTTGGAAGACATGTATTTTTATTTCTTAGTATTTTATTATATTATGCAAATTTGTGGGTTTTTGGTGGAGTCTTTTGGAGAAAAATGAAATCCATCGGTTTAGTTTTGTTAAATGCAGTTTAAGGGAATGCAAAGATAGGATAATTTTCGAAATTTGGATAGATGTATTATCTTATCTGAAATATGTTGTAAAAGGCCCTGGCTTTCAAACCAGGTTTTGGTAATATAATGAATAATCATTTATTTAATATATATATGGATATTGTAGGGGGGTATTTTAATTTACCTATAGATATGGATATGGATATTTAAGAAAGATTGGGAGCAAAAGCCCAAAAGAGTCTAATTTTGGCTTGAGCAAGAAAATTAAAATGCTTTTCAAAGGAGGAGGAACTATGATTAGGATTAGTAGGTGAAAAGTAGATAAGATATTGAAACTAACATAGTAAAGGTATGAAAAAGTTTTAAAAAAATGTATGCTTAGAATATCTAGTTGTAAAAGGAGGTTTTTTAAATTGGAAAGGTGGATTAATGGGAGGGGATTCTCCCCGATCAAGGTGATAGAGCAAGAAATCAAGTTTGAAATAGGACTATAGGCCTTGATTCCAAGCCATGGCTTCCTTCAATGTGCCTCACCTCACGTTAAAAATTAAATTTATGCCTATGATTCTTCAACAACCACCATGCATGGATTTTTGAATTGAATGTATGCATGTGATGGACGTCTTCAGAGTGGGAGCACTAGGTACCATATCATTTATCCTTAACATGATTGACATTTCTATTTTAGAAACTACATTGTAGTTATTTTCTTGGGTGACCATGGTTTATTAATACAATCTTTCATTTATAGGGTTAGTGCTGGGGAGCCTCCCCTGGGCTTTCCTCTTGCCCTCATCTATGCTTGAATTTGAGGAGGAGCATTGTGCAACATCCACTGTTTTATATTTCACTTCTCTAAAGGGGATCAATATTTTCTTTTAGCCAAATTTCCTATGGTCAACGATATCTGAACGTGCCTATACCACTCATCTATTCCTCCCCACGATTAGTATCACTTGTCAGTGACCCAAATTCTAGCATGGAAAAGGGGGGAGAGATAGTATTAGTGGTTTGAGATATTTTTTTAAGGTTTAAGCCTCAATTCATTGAAATTACTTGACCTTTATTCCCCCAAAAAACCAAGCAGAGACCAATGAGGTGGAGGAGGAAATTTGGTAGGAAAGACATGACATCCTAGACTTAGAATTGTTGGATAGTCTTACAACCTGGATACTTGACACAGGAAACACCAGTGACTACCAATATCACTACTTACACATGTTATATTTAAAATGGCATGTAAAACTTCTCATGGGAAAGGTATTGGTTGACAATAAGGAATCTGGGGACAAGATAATGAAAACATTGGATGAGTTGAAGAAATAATTTCTAAATGTCAATAGAAGATTGAAACACCTTGAATTG
>CM076576.1:665187840-665650340 GCA_034641835.2 Pinus albicaulis | reverse complement strand
AAAAAATTTCTCCCTTTTGTAGGTGTGTTTATTCTAGAAATTCGGGAAAATTAAAAATAATTATGAAGCTTCTTCTTCTAGAAGCTTCCAAGGTTGTTTTAACTATTTACCATGGATAAAGAGCCTGAATCCTATCTTATCTTATCTTGGATGCTTCACCTCTTATCCTCCCATCAAATGTGGTTATCAAGCCCATAATGGTAAATCCTAAACTACCACTCTTCTCCTATAAATTTACTGCCATGCATAACATCAAGGTTGGATTTTGGAGATTGATACTGCCCTTATGTTGTTTCCGTGAACCTAAAAGAGTCATGATATTCATGCATTAGGGTTGATATTGAGGTGTGCTTTGTGACAAGGAAGGACAAGTCAACTTGCAAATACATTTACAAAGTCAACTACTATTTATGGTTGTAAACTCTCTCATATTTCTATTAATACAAAGAGTATCTTGTTTTCCTATACTTGTGTGATTTTTACACTCATGCATTTCAATTCCATGTTGATTCATTGAATATAGATGTCATACTATGGTATGTGGAGGTTGTGGATCCTTTTCCTGTTTTAGTTGTGTGTGAAGGTTCTAATTATAACACTTTGCTTTAAAATTGGAGCTTACAAGGGAGGAGGAAATAGAGGATTGCTACGGATTCCAGGTAGGCTTCTTTCCCATACTCTAATTTCTCTAAGGAAAAACTCATGATTTTTGTGTTCTGTTTTTCTAGATCAAACCACTAGATATAGGGAATTCACCTTTGCCTATGACCGTGAAAATTTCACATAACAAATTGGTGACTCCACTAGGGAACAATAATATTCCCTTAGTATTTTCCTTGACCTTAGAACCTTTTTATCTCTAAAATCGACCTTAATTGACTCAATCAAACATTGATTTACTTTAGAAAAAACATTTTTTTATCTTGGTTTGGTTTCTTGTATCATTGATCGAAACATACCCGGCACATTCTCTGTTCTAAGACAGAGCACCACAATGCACGTGTCTTCTTTGTACCTGCAATGCGATGCACTTTCTCTTATTCTTCCATTTTGTTGATCCAGTTCATCTTTACTACAGTGTGTTGTCTCATACTCTGCATCTACACTGATCTAGTGCACCTGCACTACAATTCACTACCGCCTATTATGCACCTACGCTGCAACGCACTTTCTCCTATTTTGCACCTACGCTGATCTAGTAGGATGCAAAAAAATTTCACTCCTTGCCTTGCTCTTTGATTTGATTTGGTCTAGAATGTTCTCTTGAGTTTTTTGAGTTTTTAAGTCTCTCTTAAAATCCATCTTAATGTTTGCATTTGGTTTTATTTTCCTTTTATGATAATTTCTTTATATTTTTATTTTTTCTTATCAATTAGTTCATTTGTAAACATTAAGCTTAATTGTTGATTGAATTGAAGAAATTTCTATTACAATAATTCTGTGTGGTTTCTCTTATCAATGATTTGGCTCCATCTTAGTTTTCTTACATTTGAAGATTAATAGAAAAGAAAAGAAAATTAATTATTTTCATTGCATATAGGGCTTTGATTTTGATAGGAATAGTGAAATGGAGGATATCGATTGTTACATCACTTGTTTGTTGCATTGTTGATTGATTTCTACTTCCCCTACTTAGTTAGGCCTTTCATTATTAAAAGGAAAATGAAAAGAGTTATTTTTTTCATATTAGTTGCATCATAGGTGTGTTTAGGTTACATTTATTTTTGAGTCTTGAAAACTGAAATCTAATTCAAGATAAACTCTAAAATTTACTGAATCAACCTAAGGATAATTTGTCACATTAACAAAAAATATATAGGTCTAGGCTAGAGATGTGTTCCAACATAATAATAATAATAATAATAATAATAATAATAATTAATAATCCAATTTTAAGGCCACAGCCAAGCCAGACACCAAATTTTTGTATGAGACCCCCTTGTCTGTGGGACAAGGGACCCACCTCTACGCAACGATTTGATACAAAGGTATACATACTCTACCCCCGTATGGTTTTGAATCTATGACCTCTTAGGAGGAAACACATGCCCTTAACCATTAGGCCCACTCAAGCTATATAAGCATAGGAGTTATTGTTTTTTGGCAGCGTTACATTCCTAGGGTGATATCTCGTTCCACGTATGTAAGTGTAATGGGTCATTCTCCATGTATCGTCGGGTATATTGGATGGTGCTCCATGCATTATAAGTATATGGGAATGCTCTCATCGTATGGTTATGCATTAGACAACACGACTACAAACTGCACTTCCACGTACCTTCGGGTATATTTTGTAATTCTGCCTTAGGTTGATATCCTGCCTTAGGTAACAGAGTCGGTCCCGCTATATATACATTGTGATACACTGAACACAATATTCCGAGATATCTCCTACATATACATAAATCCTTGGTTTACCGAGGTGGTATATCACAATTCATAGTAACTTATTAATCCTTATTTGCCTAATTACCCATTTTTTTATTTTGTGTCTTTGATTTATAAAATCAATTAATTGACCACATAACAACATATTCCATGTGGAACAACTCCTTAGTGGATCTTAGGTTGAGACTAATGACGAAAGTTTGTGAGTCTACCAATAAAGGAAACCCATATGAAGAGAGTCCTGGTCCTTTTCCTTCTTTTATAAATATTGGTGCTTCTTATATGGCAACATTATCCCTTCTTGGATTTACGATTGGTTTGCTAGTTTGGTTGTTTTCTACCCCTATGGTTCCGAATGTCCAAACTTCTCTTCAACCAAGTTCTCCTCCACATGAACAACAAAACATCAATTTTATCCTAAAGTTGACCCTTTTTCTTCTTCACATGTTGTTTTTTCGTCCCTTTCTTCCTCCTCTCTTGGTGAAAGTATTTATTCTAGTAACAAGGAAGCTAAAAACAAGAAGAAACAAATGAGGTAGAAGAAGCAAAATAAGTAGGGGGAAACAAAGAAACCATTGCTATCGATGCAACTAGTATGGAGAAACTTTCGAATCAACCCCACAAATTTAAATTCCCTTGCAAGTTATGTAAGGTTCACCACATTCTTAGATATTTCCCTACTATTCAATAGGTATTAGTAGTGTGGTCCACAAGCTCACATCAATAGTGATAATAAGATCCATGGGAAAAAGGGTAAAGTCAAATTTTCCTATAGGGTATGTGATAAAAATGATCCTATTCATCTTTTTCCTTATATGGATGAAGCCTCAAAAGTGTTGGAAAACCTTACAACTTATTAGCCTTGTCTTCTAGATGGTTATAAAAAAATTTCTCCCAATACTCCACTAGTTGATGAAGTGATTGATCAGAATTTGTCTCCGGACAATCCCACTCTCTCGGAACCTGAATCCCGTAAGTCCATTCCCAACCAAAAATTGGTTGAGAAAATAGTTGATTCAATTATGCATGGCTTTTATCATGCCTTTCCCATAGACAATGAAGTTCATACTGCTCAGGTTCTTCTCATTTCTTCATATTCCAATGAATTGGGGGTCAATCCTCCCGTTCCAACAACACATGGGATAATCCTCTCATTCCCATGGCATATCGGGACAATCATCCCATTCCCATGGTACAGGGAAGTAGCTCTCCCATTCCCATAACACAATGGGGGAATTCTCCCATTCCCACAATAGCTCCTCTAAGTAGTATGGTCACTTCCTTTTATTGGAGTCGACTGGAAGGATATCGTCTTCCTCCTTACATGTCCTTCCAGATCATAGTACAGGATAATAATATGGTAATACCTAGCATAGTAATATATGAAGGCATGTATGTTAGTATTTTTTCCTCAACTAATTGACAAGATTTTAGTTCTCCATAGCTTGTGCCCATTACCCAAACTATGTTGGCCTTTAACAGAGGAACCAATCAACCGTTAGCGATCCTTCCTTAGTTGCGTATTACTTTGGGAAGAAATATTCTCTATATAAATTTGAGGGTATGTCAAGGCCCTTTTGATTTTGATTTAATCCTTGGGTGTGACTTTGTTTATGACATAGGAGCTCTTGTCTCATCACTCTTTCGTGTGATTTGTTTCCCATATGAAGGAAGAATCGTCACCATTGAACAAATTTCGTTCATTGGTCCTAACTTGACTCCTAATCAACCAGTTTCCCTAAATGGTCCTTATATGAAGGTGGTATCTCCCCTACCATAGGTTAATTATGTGGAAACCTATTCCATACCCACATCTACTGATGATCTAGTAGGTGATGTAGTGCATCATGTACATGGAGCACTAAAGCTTGATCTTTCCATTGGATCCTTTGATCTATATCCCTTCCAAAATATTGTTCTCCTATATGACAAAATATTCTTGGAATCCATGGTCTCCTATAGGCCACGATCAATGCATTTGAGCATATTTCCTTTTCTTGCGTCAAACTCATTAAAAAATGAAACAAGGCCGCGAATTAAATGTTCCTTTTCTTGTGTCAAGCTTAGTAAAAAATGAAACAAGGTTCTATGAGAAGAGTTCATTGTCTTTTTACAAGCACGTTAAAAAATGAAAGAAGGTTCCATGAGCATAGTTCTTTTACTCTATCAAGCTCGTTAAAAAATGAGACATATCTCCCTCCAATTAGAATCTTTTATTAGATCTCGTAACTTCCCAATTGAGTCTTTCACTTGATATCGTAAGTGAACCTTCATTCCATTCACCTATTAGTGATCAATAGTCTACTTAGGTGAATGAAATGAAGCCTGGAGGGAATTTTCTTAGAATTGAGTCATTATGCTGGGGGCATGTTAAATTATTTCAAGCATAGTTTTTCTTTGTTTCAAGATTGTGTAAAAATGAAACCACTCTCAAGCATTGTTTTTCTCATGTTTCAATCTTGTGTAAAAAACCAATTTCAAGCATAGTTTTCCATATTTCAAGCTTGTGTCAAAATTAAACCATTATCATCCTATTCTTGTGATTTCCATTTTTATCAGACTGTTTCTTCCAGATGAGCCTTGGTTTTCTCTTTCCTTCACCACAAATTGCTTAGTTGATCATACGCTTTCAATTTTTTTTTTTTACCCTTGCTTGGGGAACTGCTGCAATGACTGGTCTTATTAGCTCGCCTCTTGACCTTTTCATGCTTATAGTAGTTCCATCATGACTGGAAATAGTTGCTACCCTTTATACCCCTCATTCCTCTAGGAGGATTCCTCTTTCATATCTTTTCAGAAACCCAAAACATGAAAATATTGTCGAGCACTTATCTTTTTAAACTCATTAAATTAAATGAAAAGACGTCTACTCAGTATAAGTTTAACACTTTTATAAATTTATATGGAATATTTATGAAAAATTAATACCTTAGTTGAACATGGCTAAGAGGTTATCCTGGGTATTGTTTTCTACCTTTTCGTAATAAAGAGACAATTATACGAAAATGAACCTTTTGAGTTTTATTTTTCGCCTCCTTTTCAAACTCTCTAAACATGAAAAGAAGTTGAGTCACGCCACCGACACACTTGTAAAAGCATAAAAAAAAAATGGAATTGTTGAACATGATGGGACCAAACCACTCCTTCTTAGGCTTCATTAAGGGATTCATTCGAAGGATGAACTTACAAATCAAGAATATGTTATCCTCCTCAAGGTTTAAAAAAATAAGGAGGTATTGACTAGAAATGGTTGGGGAAATTGGTAAAATATGGTACTTGACCTATTAATGGCAGTGAGTCACTCTTGAGTATGACACTCTTTGACTTTCTCTCCATGAATATTGGTTTGGGAAATCTTCTTGCCTCCTTTGTTCATCATATCGTATCAAAAGCCTCCATATTCGATTTTGGGTCATTGTTTCCAAATCCATAAAGTGTTACCATATATGTTCAAGATAAGTCATTTAATTTATATCTACTATGATAATATTAAGTCTTCATTCATTTTCATCATTCCTGAACCAGATCTACATCAACATCATTCTATCTCAAATATTGATGCCCATTTCGTGTCATTGATGAGGGGTACATCGAGGCCCTCTTGCGATGGGTTGCTTCCTGTCGACATGAAACTACCTTTGGTACCTTGGAGATTGCATACATAAATGGAAAGTTTCTTCACTCTCAGAGATATTTTTTAGTCATTAGTATTTGATTGAAATATTTTCTTTGGTGTTCAACTTCTACTCCTCTATTCACACCATACAGATCGTACTATGGTACCCCGAGAGCCGTACTATGGTACCCTGAGAGCCATTAACATCATCAATGGTTTCTCTCATGTATTTTAATGACTTAAATAAGTGGTCGGTAATCAAATTTTTTCTACCATGCTCGAATATAACTCATTTACTCACATGGTTAGAATTTTACAATGAACGATCAAGTGAACATGAGAGAAGACCTAGATCTAGTTTCATCCATCCAGGCTACGATTTTAGGATTAATACTAGATTATAAAGTATGATGGCTATGATCATAAAAATAGTGATCCAAGCATGGGTCGACTCTTTGTCATATGTCGATGACACTTATTGATCATTTTACATGTAATGTTAGCTTATGTGCTGAGCATGGGTATCCCTCCCTCAACAATGATATCATGATGAAAATGTATTGTAACAAATGGTGATCTGGAATAGTTTTTCTTGATCCAGATTTGTCACAAGGTAAATAAATTCAGTCATTAGCTACTTATTTTGATTTTTTTACTTTAGGGAGCAATTTTTACTGGCCATTTTTTTGCGTCAACCCAAAAGGCCTACAAACTAGCTTAATAAATATCCATTAACATGTTTTCATCATTCCTTCACAAATCCCTAAGCATGACCTCTCTAAATGGGAAAAATTGCTAAAAAACATTTTTTTTAGCCCCATCACACATTTCCTCTTTGGACACCAACGTTCATCACATGTTTCTTCCTTTTCCACCTATGTCGATCATCACATGTTGCTCCCTTCTGCAAGTGCATTGATTCTAGAAATTCGGGAAAATTAGAAATAATTCTGAAACTTCCTCTTATATAATATTTGTTGGTGAAATAATGACTTCTGGGAAAGACCTAGGTTTAGGCTCGTAGGCCAACAAGGTCTCGCTATAGTCTAGGACAACTCCAACATTTTCACCTTGCTCAAGGGAGAGCAAGGAATCTCACCCGAGGCATGTTGTGACCTTATTGGGATAAGAGAACCAGAACCACGGTATCGGTATCCATATTACCATATATTATATAATGAAATTACATGGTAAACATGCATAAACTACTCTTATTACACATTATACAAAGAAGATAAAAATCATGTCAGATACACCACGATGCACTATCAAAAAATTTTAATTAGTCCTCTACAATTCCATACATAAGAACACATCCATTTTAACAAAAAAATGGCCACAATATCTATATATATATATATATATATATATATATATATATATATATATATATATATATATATATATATATATATATATATATTAACATCTGCCACAGTGCATTACATCAAATATCAGAGTTTCCGCAGAGGTTTGTCCATGGAACCAAAAACACAAGACTATATTGATCTACTACCCATTTCTCTACTATCATCCCCCGCACGACTACTTATATTATTCCTTATCTAGCCTCCTCCTTCCACAATGCCATTATTTTATTCCTTTTCGCTTGGCCGCTTTTCCACACTTGGTTGTTCCTAGTTCTGTTCCACTTTTCTTTCTACTACTTAAAGTCTTCTTCTTATTCACTGTCAGTTACTCCTGCCACTTGTGCAAATGTCTGTCCATATCTCGCCACATGCCCAACGGCTATCCACAACCCGCCACCTTCACAGCAGTTATCCGCAACTTTCCACCTTCGCAATAGCTAGTCTGCAACTCTCGAAATCTTCTTGAATTTTCTCAAAACAAATCCCCAACAAGCCGCAACCACAAGCTATTGACTTAACCCGAGTCAATTTTTTTCTAATGGTGAGGTTTCCATGTGGTCTTCTATTATCCCTTTCTATTGATCCTACTCATTGTTCCCTTTTCTTGCTGCACCTATTTCAGCAACTGTCCTTCAAACAAAGGCCCCAACTTTGGGACTTTCTTTATTACTTATATCTTGAAATTGCGAAATTCAGTAATAGAATCCTGCCAAGTCTTCATGATTTCATATTTTGTGTTCTATACTTTTTCAATATGAGTAGCGTTGACCGACTGTGGCAAGTTTGAGAAGGTTGAGTCCCATTGTATCTCTGAGTCGGTGACAAGGTCATGGATCAATTTTGCCTTTCATTCGAAAGGTTGCCTAAAGTCACACAAGAGCTTCTTGGTATTCATGGAGTCTTCATAAATTGTATGAATTTGTATTTGTGGGGCATCATATTGGTCATATAACTGCTTGCGGGTGGCTGGGTCGGTAGTTCCTCTGATATCTACAAATACTTGGTGAAGTTTCTCAGAGATGGGTTGAGATCTCATAGCTAACGATATAAAACATTCACGGATCTATTACAATAGTGTATAAGCCCCAATTTTTGTACTTCCCATGGCCTCCTTCAGTTGATTCATCTACTCCCTTCTTTAATTTATCTTGTCTGCGTAAACCATTGTTGGATCTGGAAAAGCTGGTCTGGTTAACATAGTTTTTCGGAGCTCTCTGTTTGTATTACTAAGGTCTCTACATGCCGCTTGGATGTGGAGACAACATTCTATTACATCACATGCCTACAAATCTTCATGAGAAACTTCTACTATATCCGTTATTGTCAGCCATAGTTCTTGAAATTTCTATGTGATATGGACGAGCTGTTGCCTCAGATTGTTTCTTTCCTGTTGTAGCTGATTACGCTCTTCAGTAAGTGCCAGTATCTGTTGATTTTTTTCCTCGTGCCTTTGAATCAGATCGTTATGCAGTGATTCTTCCTGTTGTGCTACTGTTTGGATGAAGATGAATAGTTCATTTTTTGTCTAGCCCTCGAGGTTCCCACTGCTTATTGCTTTAGAACTTGGATGCCTTTCTATGAGCGATTTTCCACTCCCGATAGATCACTCAGACTGTCCTTGTAGTGAAATAGGCTGATTCAACAACACCACTATTTGTGGGCTTGGATTTGAAATGTGGGTAGATGGAGGGATGGAAGTAAATGGAGGCAGTGCTAGGAGTGACTGTTGGAATTCTAAGAATGGGGTTTCTTTTGGTGCAGCTTCAACTATTAGAACGTATGCTTGAATAAGTAGGTTTAAAATTTTCCTGGCTCTACCATGAATTTCTTAATTGTAGTTACTTGGAAGCTTCCTCAGTTAAATTCTAACTCAATATCAGCCGCACTAACCATGCCTGTTTGAATAACATTGGAAATGGTTGCGGAAGTGGATGTAGTGTGGATTGGAGGGTCTTTAGAGTTATGGGATGTAGGAAAAGATGAAACTGAAGTATTTAGATATGAACTCAGGTTGTTTAGGGACGATGTTAGGGTGTCTTGCAGAAGAGTGGAGTGATTTTGTGTGCTTTTCTATGGTTTTTCTGTAATAGGTGTTGGGTCAATTTACTATTGTAAACTAATGAAAGTATTTATTATCAATCTAGGTTGGTGAACTTAGAAGAATCCCCAAAGTATATGGGTTTTAGCTATGATAAATTCAGAAGATGGTTTATTGATGATTAGGGAAATGCATATTACAAATATAAATCTAACTTAATTAATTTCTAAACAATATATCAAGATACATGAAATAATAATTGAAGAGGATCTTTTCGAAGAGGTTCTGGTTGTCCTTCATCATTGATTTCATTCTATCATTAATGCTATTGTGAAAACAGGAATTCAAGAAGAAAAAGGAAAATATAAATCTAATTTCTAAACAATAGATCAAGATACATGGAATAATAATTGAAGAGGATCTTTTCTAAGAGGTCCTGGTTGTCCTTCATCATTGATTTCATTCTATCATTAATGCTATTGTAAAAACATGAATTCATAAAAGCATGAAGAGATGAATCTTAGTTTTGAACTCTTAATCAAAGTTTTGAACTCTTAATCAGATAGAAGAAGTATTTAACTTAAATACTAGTTTGTCTCTTCATATGTAGGAAAGAAATAAGATTAAGATCCAGCATCAATCAGATCATGTAAAGGCATGTAAAGATAAAGAAATCAAACATAAGCAACTAATTTAGAAATTGCGACTACGAAATGAACTAAGAAGTGCACTTAGCTCGGTGTGGGGGGCCTCCACCCTTGCCTCGCACACTGAAGGTAAATTCAGCTACTTAAGACTTCAAGGAATCAACCAAAATGTAACATCATCAAAATATGATATAACAGATCTTCAATTATGTCTCCAAGTCTCAGAAATAATAATAAGTCATACAAGTTCCAATGTCAAAGCCTTCAAAGTGTGAGGCTTAAATAGATGAAATATATAACAAACTTATCTAAAATATCTCAAGTAATCATAACTATCCTTATCCTATCATATCAGGTCTAATTCGTTTATCATATCCATTATTATCTAGAAAAACACACAAAATAAGAGTTTTGACCTAGTTTCTAGGGATCCTCCATAAAGACTGGTCTTGTTTGATCGCCTTTGACTGGGCCTATTAAATCTCAATCTGACTGTGCCAATAGGTGTAATATTACTCATAGTTCCCAAGCTTTCTAGAAACATATCCATCTCAAGTCCAAGTGTCTTTCACATATGCAAACCATAATGCTATTACAGGAATTTCTGCTGCTATCCAAAAACGCACTTAAATTCCAATTTTTACAAAAACATCTAATAATTTAAAAACATAAATTAAATACTTGTATATGCATATTTGGGTAAATGTAAGGTGAATATTATGGTAAATAGATGGATAATGTGGCAAAATAAAGTGCATTTTCTAAACAAAAAGAGGTAAAAAACAAGGGCCAACATCTTCCCCAAACTGAAGATCAAGGATGTCCTCATGCTTGATGTTTCCTCTTTGACCTTCGGAGCCTTGATGCTGATCCTATCCCTGATTTTGTAACCTCATGCTATGCTGTGTGCAAAAGAGAATCCATGTCCTTACCCTAATTTTCTTTTTAAATGGAATTTTTCACCTTCTGTTTCTCATACTTAGCTTTCCAGGAGTTTTTCTCCTGAAGCCACCTCAAAGCCTGTGTATAGAGAAGATTGTTTTTGTTTTTCATATTTCCTATCTCTTCATGTATCTTATCATTCTCTTTAACCAATTTCTCATTGGTTATTTTATAATTTTCATTCTCCTCTTTCAAGTGTCTTTCCATGATTTTGCTTATTTCTAAGCTATGAGTCAGCTCTTTAACTTTGGAAATATTTTGATCTTCCCCTTTTGAATCTCTAGAAACTGAAGCAGCTTCTACTTCATTGTTTTCAAAGTAGGAATCTTTATCTAAAGGATCCTCATACACTTTTTTTTGTAATATTTCTAGAATTTCATTGGCCTATTTTGTGATAGGAGATGTTTCCATGATTTGTATTTCCGGTTCTACTGAATGTTTCCCTCTCTGCCTCTTGGAAATAGTCAAGAAAGATGTTTTTTTTCTAACACAATTTCCCCTGCTATCTATTTGATATAGTTGTTGAATAGAGATATTTATTCATGATTTTCCTTGTTTCTTCTATGGGTTTAAGTTTGTTTTCCATAACATGTTCTACAAACCCATTGTCAACTATGAAATCCTCCCAAACATTCCTTTGATTTTCAACTGATGATCTACAAGAATTTTGATGAGTCCATGGTGAATGAATTGAACTTATTTTGGTTTAGCTTATGATTTAGCTTTCAATAATTTTCATCAAGTTTTTGTAGAATAAATATGGAAAATTTATCCTTATGTCTCCCTTGAGGTGTTGCAGTAACCTCACATGGTAGAGGTGTACTACACTAAATCTAGTATCACAAGTGAAAGATTTCTGAATAATCAACACCAATTATTCCCATGGTTCATTGAACCATTCCATTGCAATACCTTTTCATCTATCAAAGGATCCTTTCCTATTTTTATATAGGAAAAATGTGCCCTTATCTCTAAAATGTAAACCTTTGTGATATAATTCTCGTGAAAATGGTAAATCTAATGCTTCAGAGATATACTCAGGAGTTAAAGGAATATGCATGTTTCCCACCATGGTTTCATTCTATCTAAAGTTATTTAAAAACTCTTTTGTGACCCTCTCATTATGACCTTAGAATTTTTGTAGAAAACCTATCAATCCCGACTGATAAAGTTTTTCCACTGTTTCTCTATTCTAGTGTTCTATTTGAAAGTCTTTAGGCTCTGCTCTTGTGGCCATTTGTTCTGGAAACCATTTTATATGACCATCCCTTTTCATTAACTTCATTTTGAAAATAAAAATTTAAGCACTGAGTATAACCATGGTAGTAGGCTTACCTTTATGCTTCACTACCTTTGTCAACCAACCAATCCTATGTTTTTTTCTTTTGAAGAATGTTCTTTTATTGTAAATAAATAAGAGAATTTGATAGAAATGGTTTCAAGAAAACATAAATTTATGTTTCTAATTTCATGCCTTCTATTTTAATTTTCTATTTTCCTCTAAAAACAATCTCTTTCTCCTTTAAAAACAATCTCTGTTTTGCAAAATAATTGGACTGTGCAAAAAAAATGAAAAAAATTAATCATTGCATCAAAAATTCATGATGGATTGTCTTACTCCATCATTCTTCATACTCTGTCTTCTGTCAAGAAAAACAGGTCTAACTATCCTCCATTTCCTTCATAAGCTCTGTTCTAAATCTTTATACTAAGTGTGTTTTTTAAAAACAAATCTATTATATAGTTGAATTAACGATTTTACTATGCAATTCGAATTGTAATTCCACTCTCTGTTCTATTTGAAATGAAACACTATGTATGTGGACGTGTCAACCTTACCTTCCTTATGCAACTTCTCTTGTGATTTTATCTGATATTCGTGGTCTTCTTTCAGTTGAACTAGAGTTTTAATCCACAAAAAATCCATCAAATTATTAATTTATGAGTTCATTCAACAAAAATATTTTCATGATTGACTGATGGCAGAGTGTTTTTAAAATGAATCAACACATTTTTGAATAGTTTGAATACAAAACTTGTTGCATGACAGTCTTGCAAATCAAAATAAAATAACTTCCTCTTATAATGCAGAGTTTTACTAATGTCACAATACCGAAATTTGCTAAAACAATCAAATCTTCATTGATTCTTACCTTCACTTTTAGAGAATTCCACTTTCTGTTGGTTGGCTCAGTTAGATTTCCTGGAATTGTGGCCTTGAATACTTCTTATCACTCTGTTTTCTCCTTCCCACTATATTATCTGCTTCTCTTTCTATGTGCCTTAACTGCAAACTCCTTTCCCTCACTGAGCCTTTCTAATGGAAATGATGGTGACAAAATCTTGACAGTAAACTTTTCTGATGTTCATTAATAGCGGAATGGTCTTTGAAAGAGGCGGAAATGGTTTGATAGAGTCGGAAATAGCTTGTTCGTTTTACACAGTGATACATTTTGAAAACTTCTGCCCATTCATTAACTCTCTTTACTGACCCATGCATGTCCTTTCTCTTTGACTGTCATCCTTGGTGTACGCAAGTCCTTCTATAAATCCTTCACGTTATGTGTTCATGGCTATGTGCATTCCATTACCCGCATTACCTTGATGCATCATCATCATACCTTCCTCCATGACTCACATTTCTCCATGCCTATTATGCACCATTATTGTTTATCATATGATATCTCTCCATTTCATACATTCATTTGCATCATGTCTTATCCCTCCACTACATGTATTCATTACTTACCATATGCCATCATAACCATGCACTTCACATCTTAGGTTTGCATTCATTTATTTGTATTGCATTTGCTTCATTTACTTAGTTCATTCCTTTGCATGATTTCGCCCTGTTTGCTTTAATATTTTAAAATATTTGTGCCATATACCTTTGCACAATACTATATACATTTTGTAATTGTGCTATGTATAGTTTGAACTTTGGTTTTTAACTTTCGATTTTTAATTTTAGAAATTGACTAATGTAATAGTAAAAATTTTAAAATTAAATGTTGATGAAAATGCTAACCTTTGTTTTATGGTTTTGTAGGTCTTTCGAACGTCTTCCATAGGTTCAATATGTGACCTCTTGTTCATAATTATTTTTGTTAAGAAATACATGGGGTATGATATGAATAGTGATATAAAATATTTGGAATGGTAGTATGAAGATAAATGTGGATAGGGTTAATTAGAATAGTGGTATGAAGAGGGTTATAAATGATAGAATATGGGTGAGAATAGGGAATGTAAAATGATGTAGGTAATGTTGGTGAAGGTAAAGATGCATAAACTAGTATTAAATTAGTTTGTCCAATTCTAGAATATTTTGAAAAAAATGAAAATTTAAGAGTGATTTTTTACTCACTATACAGATGTACTCCCTTTTTGTCGTTTGGTGATGATCAACATTGTGTTTTTTTTTACAATGACTCTTGTAGACTTTATAGAGACTTTATTTATTCTTGCATATGATTTGTTTTCGAATAATTATTGTTTAGGTCCCTTTTTGCAGGTTAAATTTTTACATATGCTATGATCTTCTCAGGTCCCTTCTGACATGTTAAATTTTCAGGTCCCTTTTTGGTGTAATTTCACAATGATGTTCCCCTTTCTGGCGTAATTTCACAATGATGTTCCATATTTGAAAATTTATTGTATCGTATTCAGGTCCCATTCTGAATAATTTTTCAACAATAATTCAAGTCCCTTCTGCAAATGTGAATGATATACCAAGTCCCTTTATAACTGTAGTTCATATTCTGTATTCAATTCAACTGCTAAAAACTATTTTCATAGTTTTTTTGATTTCACACCTTCCCCCAAACTGATCTTCTGACTTGTCCTCAAGTCTGCAAAATTTGGGAGGGTATATCTGCAAAAATCCTATGTAAAGTAAGATGAAAATAGAATTCATATTGGCCAAACAAGTTGGTTTTCCAATAGGAATTCGAGTTTTTATTGTGCCAACATCCTGAATTTTCACAACCAAACTCTTTTTATTATTATTATTTTATTTATTTATTTATTTATTTATTTATTTTTTTATTCATCTTCTTTTGGGATTTAGAAGGCATATTTCTATGCTGTCCCAATATTTTTAGATTTGAATCCATTGAAATTTTTCTCAGAAAATCGTCTTTATTTATAGGCTTGTTGTAGATTTTAAGCCTATGTCCATTGACGAAAAATGAAACAGATGCTTCATCAATTGCTTTTATCTTGACAACTCCATTATCGAATATTTCTTCAATCTCATATGGCCCAAGCCAATGAGTCGTAAATTTTGCTTTGAAATATTTAAATTTGGAGTCAAACAAGAGTGCCCAATCTCCTTTCTGAAACACTTTATTCTTTATAAATCGATCATGCCATTTGATCTGTTTTTCTTGGACAAGAGAAGTATGTTCAAATGCTTGTTGTCGAATATCATCCAGTTTGTTTAATTGCATAATCCTTTCTTATTATGCTTGCGACAATTCCATCCCTAATTTTGCTACTAGATTGTATGTATGTATTTGAAACTCAATAGGTAATAGAACTTCTTTTCCATACACTAACTCATATGGGCTGAAACCAGTAGTGTTTTTCCAAGTTATTCTATATGCCCATAATGCATCTTTCAACTTTTCTGACCAGTCCTTTCTGTTCATTTTTACAATATTTGTCATAATAGTTTCTAGGAATTTATTTATTGATTCTACTTGTCCATTTACTTGATGATGATACAAAGTGGATTTTCTATGTTTTATCTTGAATTGCTCCGTAATATCACGAACAAGTTTTGACATGAATTGTGCACCTTGGTCAGTTACTATCTGTTTTGGAACTCTATATCTGACAAATATTTCTTCAAACAAAATAGATGTGATCGTTTCTTCTGTTTCCCGTGCTACTGCCTTGGCCTCCACCCATTTAGTCACATAATCTATACATACAAGGATGTATCTCTTTCCATTGGATGGAGGGTTGATTGGTCCCACGAAATCTAAAGCCCACTGTTCAAATGGTTCAATAAGTACTTGTGGCTTTAATGGCATTTCATCTGATGCCACTAGTCTACCAATTCTTTGGTAGTTGTCACATATTTTGACATAATTCCTGGAGTCATCGAATATTGATGGCTAGTAGTAGCCAAGCTTCAGTACTTTGTATGCTATCCTTTTATCTACAAAATGACCACCACATGGTTCATCATGACAAGCTTTCAAAATTTCAATTATTTCATCCTCTCTTACACATTTTCTAATGATTAAATCAACACCAGTATAAAATAGATCTCCATTGACCCAGCTATACCTAGCACTTTCTCTAATTATTCTTCGGTTTTGGTTGCTTGTGTAATGAGATGGTAGGATATCATCTGCAAACCAAGGAGTTTTGACATTTATATCCAATAGATGTTCATCTGGGAAATTTTCTGATTCTAGATTTGGATCACTAGGAAAATTTAATCTTGACAAAAAGTCATCAACTTGGTTATCTTTTCCTGGTTGATATTGTACAATAATATTAAAATCTTGCATCAATTACAGCCACCGAGCTATTCTACCATTTGTAATTTATTTATTCATTAAATATTTTATAGCAGAATGATCTGTATGAATATAGACTTGATAACCTATTATATAATGTCGAAATTTATTTACTGCATGTACAACAACTAACATTCCTTTCTCTGTAACAGTGTAATTCAATTCTACTGGTGTTAAGTTTTTACTGATGAAATATATAGTATAATTTAATTGATTCTCTTTTTGCCCAAGTGATGCTCCAATAGCTATGTCGAATGCATCAGTTGAAATGTGAAATGGAAAAGGCTAATTAGGTCCTCGTAGAATGGGTGCAATTGACAATTTTTTTTTTAACTTTTCAATTGCATGTTGACATGTATTAGTCCATTGGAATTCTACATCTTTCACAAGTAGCTTGAATAATGGTAAAGGTATTTTACTGAAATTTTCAATAAATCTCCGATAGTAGCCTGCATAACCCATGAAACTTCAAACTTATTTTTGTGTTGTAGGAGGTTTTAAATTCATAATGACCTGAATTTTTGCTGGATCCACTTTAATCCTTGAAGAAGAGATATGGTGTCCCAAAACTATCCCCTCATTTAACATCATAAAACATTTTCCATTACTGAGTGATAGGTTTGTCTCAGTGCATATTTTTAACACTTTTTCAAGACTATTTAAACAATCATCATATTTTGTTCCATACACAGTAAAATCATCCGTGTAAACTTCGACACACTCGTGAATCAAATTAGAAAAAATAGCAAGAACTGCTCTTTGAAAAGTACTAGGTGCATTACACAAACTGAAAGGTAATACATTGTATTCATATGTTCCCTAGGGGCATGTGAATGTTGTCTTATCTTGATCTTCTAATGCTATTTTTATCTGATTATATCCACTAAATCCATCCAGAAATGAGAATTTTTTTTTCCAGCTAGTGAATCTAACACTTGATTGATAAATGATAAAGGAAAATGATCTTTTAATGTATCTTTGTGAAGTTCTCTATAATCCACACAAATTCTCCATTTCCCATTTTTATTAGGCACCACAACTAAGGGTGAAACCCACTGACTATCTGAAATAGGATAGATAAATCCGACTTGTAACAGTTTTTGTAATTTTTCTTTCACTATTTCCTTCATCACGAAATTCATCCCTCTCTGTGGTTGGCTAACAGGTTTAATTTAATTATCAGTATAAATGTGATGGATGCATGTTTTTGGATGAATTCCTGGCATGTCTTTATAATCCCAGGAAAAATATTTCAAATATTTTTGCAATAATGTTATTAGCTTTTCCTCTTGTGATGATTGTGATTTGTTACCAATATTCAAATGTCTTTTTGGACTGATTTCAATTATTTTTCTATTTGAATTGGTAATTGAATTTAGAGGAAAAATGATTTCAAATGTATTTTTCAATGATTTTATTGTGCAATTTTCCTGAAAACATTCATTTAAAAGATAACTAACAAATTAATATTGATTTATCCTAAGCTGCTCCAAAAGATCTAGTTCTGAGATGAATAGATCTAATAAATCCTCATTTTCTTCCTCCTCTCTGAAATTGTAAACTCGATTAAGAGTAAGAACAGGTTGAAATGTTTGTTTTTCATATTCATCAAGTAATGATAGTAGAGAAGGAGATTGAGCAGGAGGATATAATGTAATATGCTTTCTTTCATCTCCCACTAGTACATATGGTTAAAATTATGACACTTTAGTTCCGACACTTTTAACATATTGTCGGAAATTTCCTCAATTTTTGTCAATTTTTTTAATCTAGCCAATAAGTGTCGCTATAACGATGTTTTGGGGGTATTGTCGGAATATTGACTTTTAAGACAATCGTCAAAATACCAAAGTTTCGGGACACATCATAGGAATTGTAACATTGTGAAGCAAGGTGTCGGTCTTACAACGTTTAGGAGACAAACCGTCAGTATTGCGACATTTAGGGACAAGCCATCGGTCTTGCGACATTTCGGAGAAAAATATCAGTCTTGCAACATTTAGGAGAAAAACCGTCGGTCTTGCAACATTTAGGGACAAACTGTCGGTCTTACAACACTGCGGGACAAGTGTCGGTTTGCCTCCTAAACTTCGCAAGTCCAACGTATTAAACCATATTCCAATTAAATAGAAATTAAACCATATTCCAATCTCAAATTTCTGTATCCAAAGTCCGAAGGTCCACATAAGCCAAGTTCCGCAACCAAATGGCTGGATCCAAAGGCCGAAGGTCCACATAAGCCAAGGTTTAATGTAATATGCATATGGTAAGATTGTTTAACATTGTTCGGTGGTAAGTCTGTTGTGCCAATCCCCTCCCCATGCACCCAAATGCCCAGAACCAGGAGCTCCGATAAATTATGGTGGAATATTAATGACATTAATTAAGTCACTAATCCTCACTTGAGCCATGATTAAGACATCATTTGCACTAAGTGCACTTTAATCTACTAAATTTTACCCTAACTACCCTACCCCAACTCGAAAACCCTTTTTCATTCTCATTGTTTTTGTTTTCGCCACTCTGCAATTCTTCGAGCTGTTGTTTTGAATCCTTGTTATGCCAAGAATGGGGTTCATCTCCTTACACCCAGTGGCTAGCATGGCATTCATATACATGTAATACTTCGTTGGCTGCAGCACTGGAGTTACTTCCTCTTGCTTCCAGGTTCCAAATTTTTGTTTTGCAAGTATAACATCATTACTTTCTTTTTACTATATTTTTCCGCTCATTTACCTGAAGGTTTCAGCTCATGGCTCGGTGTAACTATTTTTCTGCACTATGTCTCCTTTTCAGGTACATCTAGGATGCTTCGAGTCCATCTCGCAAGATCTTAACAAATTCCACGCCGATGGTTGACAGGTATGCCTTCATGCCATTTTATCTGTCCTATTTATTTCAAAAATATTTTATCATAGCGAAGCACCAAGCCAGTTCACTTAGTTATTGCAGGGTTTTACTCTATCAAGGTTGAAGTATTTATCATGGCACCCTTGCCACAACATAGGGCTTGTTGTAAAGTTAATGTTTTAGGTTAGCTCAGTTGGAAACCTCCAGTCCAAAATTGATGGTTTTTAAGTGACTGACTTTGTTTACATTAGGTTTGAGTGTAAGGCCCTAAGTATAAAAATTACATCTATGTTGAGAGGCTGCAGTATTCTAGCCACACACTATGCATGTTAAGTCTAGCCATGGTTGTTTATACACTACAGGGTTTAACCCAGAGATTTTAATGTATTGTTATCTTGTTTCCTTTCTATATAATTGTTACACTGCATGTAGTGTCAACCATATAAATTACGACTATCTTTGATATTTTTTTGTAATCATATCTGAATTGGAATCTCATGGTAACAAGGTGGGGCTTTTACCCAGAAGAAATGTTTACAATTTTGATTTCATTTGAACATTGAATGAAGTTGATTTTTAAATTACTGTATGGTCGTTTACTAAAGAAATTATGTGCAAATATTAAGTTTCTGAAATATTTCTACTATATATTTACTCATTATATAGCTATCATTTCTCCAGATGCATGTTTATTGTGTAAGTAAAAATACTTTTGTTTCCCTTATAGTACTTCTTTTATTTTACTCCATTTTCTGTAGGGACAGGCAGTCGTCGGTTTCCTAACTGGTATATAGCTAAACCCTGTATAGATTCAAGGAATCTTGTTTAAAGATGTCTTGATAAATAAGGATTTACACTTTCTATGTTTAAAATAACATTATTATCTGGTTCATGATTAGGGCTAGACTGTTTCTGTTTTAGTGCCAGCAAAAACTACTTTTACCAATTTACAATCTTCTCATTTAATTTATGCTCTTATAGTTACGTTTAAATCTACCCATTTAATTCAAGTGACTATTCTTGGTTGATTTAACCCCCAGGGGACCAGACTTGTTCGGTTCCACTACTGGGCTCATCCAAACCCCTCAGTAATATAGCTCGCGGGAACTTCATATTTTACAAACTCTGTCCTCTTCCAAATAGAGGTTTCATATTTATTTTTTCAGAACTGGATAGATTTAATTTATTTTACTGAATGAGAATTATTACAGGATTTTCCTTCTTTATTAGTACTCTTAAACTATTTATTATTTATGGGTTTCCCAATTCTTTTCAGTTTGAAGATGAAACCTTGATCATTTGGAGGGTTCATGTACTTTTATCTATATCAAAATCCTAGCTTATTGTTGATAGCTTAGCCATGTCTCTATTCTTTGCTGCTTCTTGTTTTCTTTACTCTTTATTGTGATTATGTATGATCCATCTTCTTAGGTTAAGTCATGAGTGTTATCTTCTTTCATGGAGGGAGGGAGCCAATCTTTCTTTGAGTCTAGGGGAATTGCCACAAATGGGAGGGGAATGAATGTCCCAAATATTGTATAGGTCCTTCTTCACTTAAAATTTTCTGCTTTGGGCATCTTTATTTTGGAGATTATCATAAAAACAAGGTACATAAATTCAAAATTCCAACAACAAATAAATGAACTAAAACAACAAGTTAACAACATAAAAAATTCTCATAAAAGAGAAATTGAAGATATTAATAAAAAATTTGTCAACTAAAGTTGATACAAATTTTCATTTGAGAAATCATAATAAATCTATACTAACGGAAATAAAGAAGATAGAGAAAGAGAGAAGGCATAGCAAAGATTCAAAATCAAGGATAAGAGAAATGACACCTACACAATTGATGTGGAAAAACCTAATGTTGTTATCAGTGAAGTTGTACTAGTGAAAGAGCTTACAAAAGTTGAAACTCAAGTACATATTCTCGGAATAAAAATTTATTATTTAATATTGATTACTATATATAATTCATGATGTTCTTGTGAAGTGAATTGTTCACTTCACCAACAATCTCATAGCAGAAACAGAAGTAGTTCTAAACATAATACAAATTACACTTAACAACTCAAGAACTAAGAGAAACAATAGTAACATCGAAGAAAACCAATTGAACCCTCTACATTTTTTGTTGAATACATCTCTCTAGTCTCGTTAAGGTGATTATATAATATTATAGGTGAACTTGTGATCTAGCATTTGTAATCTATCGATATAAAAGGGGCTCTACACCTTTATGAAAAATGTGTAAAGGATCTAGGAGTCTTTCTCTAGGGGAAAGAATTTGCCTTATCTACATCTACATACTTAGGATTCTATGTATTTAGATCTCTTATGATCACCCTTATTTATTAACATCAGTTCTTCATTCTGGTTCCCTAGTCAACAGATGGGCATACACAATAATGGACCCTTCCTTTTCAAATTGTTCCAAGTTCATCGTGTCATATATTATTGAAAATGTAGTTATAGAAACTCTTGAAAAAGGTTATCCTGCAAAAAGGTGAAGAACACTTGTAAAGAGGGAGTGTTAGAGATTTCATACCTTTTTTCTCTGACAGTGTTCATGTTCAGCAATAGAAGCACACTAGCAATAGCAAAAAATTATATTCCGATAGAACAAAGGAGGTGCAACAATGTTAGAGAATGGTGGGTTGTTGATGAGGTATTCCTTGAACAAGGAATGCACACTTTGAATATTCTAAGGATATTTCAAAGTATAGAAGAGAGTAGTGGCCTAAGGTTATATTTCTTTAGGTTCACAGATGGTCAATGTGATGACATTTCCCTTAATAGATAGGGGGTTCAAGGTTTTGTAATAGTATATTTCCTTGGTGGAGAACACTTGTAAAGTGGGAATGTTAGAGTTTTCTTACCTTTTTGATCTGATAGTGTTTATGTTTAACAATAAAGGTGCACCAACAATAGAAAAAATGTATATTATGTTATAACAGAGGAGGTGAAACAATCATATAGAAGAGGTATAGTGAAGGGGAGAGTTTGCACATGCATACGCCAACATCATTCTTCTAATGGTATAATTCCACAGACCTCAAAACAATTCCTTACACCTTAGACCAATCAAAATGGGTTTCAGGACTATGTCATCTCACAACTCGGATGTGTGTGAAGGATCACTACAACTCAGTTTAGTGGATCTATAATATTCCTAGGCTTGGATCCATGGAGGGATTATACTAAAAATATGTAGTGACTTAATTCCAGACATAACTACTTAGCTCACCTCGGACAATAGACTTTGGTATTTAACCTTTCATGGCTCAAATGTGTGGGAAATATCTGTCTATGCTCATATCTAGTCATGTGGAGAGGCAGTGGGAAGTGACACTTGGGGAGTTTGTAAAAACTTAGTTTATTGAACAATTAAAGATCTCGGATCCTTGACAACTTTCTTGTAATGAAAGGTGATCCTGCTAAAATTATTATACATTATGAATTTCCATAAATAGGTGTCCCTAATTTTCTTATCCACCATGAAATTTAACTAACATACAAGGTACAATGGGGAGAAAATATATATAATAATAGGGTAATTCTCATACATAAATCATGAGTTATGCTCCCACATTGATGGCTTTATCTTCAACTGTTTCTCTGCATAGACAATTGTAGAGCTTCTCCATGATCTTTTGCCATTGCATTTTTTTTTAAGTCAATGCTTAAAGAAGGCATTACAACCAAAGTGAATGGTCAGTCATTTTCTTGTATCTTAAGAAACTGAAGATGGTTTTAGATTCAATTACTGGAATAGAAAATGGTTTAGGCTATACCATTATTTATAGCTTCTGAAATCTTGAACAATTTCTTCAAGGTGCTATTTTTGGTTCCATAAATTGAACCTTCCCAAAGTTTTAAGGGTAAATTAAACAATAGTTAACCAAACTTATGGTGTTGTATTATCCTCATTCTCATTAATTTTCTTGGCATCACGATATGATCCAGATGTTTTAGATTCATTGATTTGAATCTATTACATTGAACTTTATTCCACAATCCATTCCTTTGTTGTTTTTGAAATCTTCATCCGTTTATCTAAGGTAAATTCAACAATGCTACCCAAAGCGTTATTGTCATTGGAGCATCCTCAAGGGTTTATTTTGTGGTGGGGGGGGGGTTGTCATTATTTGCCTGATTTTTTGAACAATAAAAAATATTACAAAGTGACCTCTCGACAAAAATTCCAATGAATTGAAGGTTCAAATTCTTTGTATCTAGGAAATTCAAAGGCTCAGTACGGGGTACAGACATTTGCTACTTGTACTGGATTCAAAATTACTATGGATTACCCCATCTCATAAACACTCCATTCTCCATAAATTCTATGCCAAGTTTCTTTTCCTTCTTGTACCAGAAATAGTTTCTAAGATTTTAAATCCTTTGGGTGGGACAAAGATCCTCCTCCCCCATTTTTGAATCTCTAAACAAACTCTACATTGGAGTTCATATTGAAAACCATTAAAACGATCTTCATTGTTTACATTTCCATGATGTTAATTGATTAAAATCCCTAGAAGTATCTCTCTTCAACCTGATACAAATGGTTCTGGACCCCTTAAAGGTGGCATCCTGTTGGATACAGTGTGTGTCAGTGGTGGCATGCCTTGGTGTCTTGGTTTGTTGGCATGGTTTGAAAACCTTGGTCGGTGTTTTATGTTATTCATTTTGTGATTGGCCTCCCCTAGAGTTTTTCAAAAAAATAATTCATAAGATGGCAATAATTGAACCTGTTGTTGCAATTGAACTAATCTATCAAGGTCTTTTCCTTTTCTTTTCATTTATAGTACAGTTATACATTTTGAGTGAGACTCTTGACCTTGCTTGTTTGATATGGTTGTAGATGATTCTGACATTATTAAGATGGTCTCAGGAGATCAATGAGCATCTGGGATGGTTTAGCTACAGAATTGTCATTTTTTGAAATTGTTCCAATTTTTTGAGAAGGTAGTGGCAAACTAGTGGGTAGAAATTCTCAAAGGCAACAGAGAGAGTTTAATTTATAATGGAGACGTAGAGAACTCATTTGAAACTATAATTTAGAGTTTAGTTTAGATCTATGTTCTATATTTGGGAGTGTATTATGTGTTGCACAATGTCGAGCAAAGGTTCCTCTCTATGTAATTTTCTCTTGTGAAAGATATTCTTTTTTATTTGATGCAAAATAATTGATTTAGCTGTTAGAATACCACACCCTATTGTTTCAGCTCATTGATTTTTGTAGGAAATTATTTGTCTTGATGATGGTTATTATGTTAAATCACAAAAATTATTTCTAATTATTAATCAACACTAAATTTGGGTTGACCTTTACCACTATCTAGAATATCACTGTCGTGAATGCTTTGTGGTATTAAACTATTTAATTCTTCCTTATCTGAAAAGATACCTTAAAATTGTTAATCCTATTGGATATTATTACCAATATTGTGGAAATTTCAGATGTGGAAGTGCATGTTGTGACCAGTTTTTCAGAAGTTTTATGATATTTTCTTTTGGGTATGATTATCTTTTTGGATTGTAGTAGCTTTTCACCTGGGAAAGATTGGAACATATGATATAAAAAAAAAATTGTCTTATCACATGGATTGAACAACTGTTAGAAAGGAATTGTTACTTGGAAAAGTTTTACTCGAGGGAGTTTTTCTAAGGTTTACAAGCAAACTAATTGAATTGGAACATTATATAATCCATTTTTTTTCTTCTTGAAAAATGTACAATGATGTTACAAGGCGAGGATTAAAATTTTCCACTTCAATTTCAAGAAGAAATGATAAAGATGTGATTCCAATTAAATTTTATAGGCTTTTATAGTAAAAAATTTTACAACGTTAATGTCATGTCCCTAAATATAGTGATGTTAATTTTACAATGTAAATTTTTTTTTTTTTAAATTCTTTTCGTCGGTATTTCGACATTTTCTTCTGTCGGTAATACGCCGTTAGTTTTTTTTTTTTTTTAATATTTTATTTCCATTAGTATTCCAACATTTGTTTCCATGGGTATTATGACGTTAAATTTTAAAAACAAAAAAATTCTTTCCATCGGTATTACGACGTTTGCTTCTATTGGTATTATGACGTTACTTTTTTTTTAAATTTCTTTCTGTCGGTATTATGACATTACTTTTTTTTTTAAATATTTTCATTTCGTCAGAAGAGAGATGCTTAAAACGTCAGTAATATTGTTTGTTTGTGTTAGAATAATGACGTTTAGAAACATCAAAAGAGCGACGCATCGTGAAATGTCGGAAGAGAGACGGACAATTTGGAACGTCGAATTGCAACGACTCCAAAAAAACGTCGGAAATACCGTCGCTCTACCGACAGTTAAGTCAAGTATTGGAAGTCTGACGTTAGGAGAAACCACGTTTTTCCACACCTCAAAACGTCGGTCTTGGGACGCCTATGTGTCGCAAGAACGAAATTTTGGCCATAGGAATTTGGGGCAAATGTGCTAGTGTCCACGTGTAATAATCATGCTTCGTGACATGCATCCAATGTAAGCATTTGCAGTGGCCAACCATGGTCAACCTAAAATTAAGGGATGACCTCCCAGGTTTGTTTTTGGATGAAAAATCTAGAAGTCTACAAGATATTCCCATGAATCCAATGAGACAATGACATCTTCTAATATACCTTTTGGAACAACTTTAGATCCGTCTGCAAGTTCTAAGACTATAGAAGTAGGTCTAATGTTTTTTAGATTCAAATGTTTCATAGTCTCTATTTTCATAACATTGATAGCTGCTCCCAAGTATATTAAAGTATTTGGAACTAAAAAAATTTTAATCGAAATAGTAACCATAGGAATTCCTGAATCAACATATTTTTCAATGGCTATATTTGTAGACATGAGACTTGAAAGACTTCCAATTACTTGGATTGTTGATGGATCCTTCTTTCTTTGGCCAAATTTCTTAATGCATAATTCCTTTATTGTTTTTGCATATATAGGAATGTCTTTGATTGCTTGCAATAAAGAAATTTTAACATATGTGTTTTTCAATTCATCCATAATACTAAATTCAGGGAGAGATATTGGAATATTCTGTTGTATTAATCTCTCTGGATATGGTGGAGTTTGTGTCATGATAGCTTTACCTTTTTGAATTTGTTTTTCTGGTTGAGATTATTCACTTTGTTCTCCTTGTTCTATTTGTTCTTCAATTATGGGAGGAGAAATTTTTTGTAACACCTTCCCACACCTTAGGTAGACATCTTGTACATGAATAATTGAATAAGTAGGATAATATGTTGCATCTTCCACATGATATGCTTGTATATCCACCTTGTTTCTTGGATTAGCTATTGGATGAGCTAGTAATTGTGTTGGTCTAGGACGTTGTTGGTTAGTTGCCAGCTGAAGTTGCTGCGGTTGAGTTATCAATGGTGGATTTTGAGTTGGATATGGCATGGGTTGTTGTTGATGGAATTGATGATAATGAGGAAATGATTGCGTAGGGTATGGTTTTTGATATTGATACTGCTAGGTATACATGTGTTGTGGTGGCTAGTTTCCATAACCATATCCCCTCCAACCTTGTGAAGGTTTGTTTTTATATGGTTGTGGTGGCCAAGCCTACCATGGCATTGGTGTATTCCATGTGTTTTGAGGATATTGAAAATTTTTGGGATTTTGTTGAGGGAACTGTTGAGGCATCCTTGGCTGCCCAAGTCTCCTTGGTGCCATATAGTAGAGAGACTCTACTCCTTATGCTTCTTCGCCTTGCAATTATTTTAAGTTTGGACATTTTTCTGTTGCAGTATTTTCTGTGCATATTCCACATACTTGTATATTTTTCAAAGGACATTCCCTGAGTGGATGTTTTTGTCTACAATTTGGACATAAAATTTCTAAGACTTCATCTTTCTCTTATTTTCTCTTCTTAGCTTTCAAAACATCTACCTGTGTACCCAAAGTGCTCAAGAGATCTATCTTAAAGTTTTCTAGTAGGCTTCCTATCTCTGCTCTTGTTACTGCACTTACTACAAATTTGGAAGCTTTTGATGAAATATCTCTTTTTCCACTCTTAGCTCTTCACCTAGAGTATTTTTAACATAATTCAGAAATTTATTCAAATGGTATATTAGAAATATCTCCTTTTTCCATTACATTAAGAATGTCTAAATACTCATCTCTAATACCCTTTAGAAAAATAGTGCAGATAGTATCTGGACTAAGAGAATGATGTTTGGATTTTTGTAAATTGTACAGGAATCTTTCCAAATACTCCTCCAAATTTTCATCTTCCTGTTGGGACATTCTAAAAATGTCTTCTTTCGAGTCTCTAGCCTTGCAGTAAGCTTGATACTTTTTTAAGAAATATTTTGTTCATGTCTTCCCAAGAAGCTATAGTGTGTTCTCCTAATCACATGAACCATTTTAAGGCTACAGCTTTTAAAGTAGCATGAAAAAGTAAAATTTTATGTGTATCATTAGTATATCCATATGTTCTACACAAAATGTCAAACTCAAACATGAATGCATTAGGATCTTCTGTTGACATTCCATAGAAATTAGGCAATACAGAAGGTGGAATATTTTTCATTTTCATTTCTTCTCCTAGTATTGCTCTTGCATCTAAAATAGGAAAGCCAAAAGTAGTCTCCTGGTCATTATTATCTTATTGCTCATTTTCTTGTGTTCTTCAATTTTGGTTTTCTCTTCTTTCTTCTTCCCCTATTTTTCAAAGTGCTTCTGCTCTTCTATCTTATTCAGCCTTTCTATCTTCTTCAATTCTTCTTTCTTCTTCTCTTTGTTTTCTCCATTCCCTTTCCTGTTTTTCATATTCTAAT
This sequence comes from Pinus albicaulis, assembly GCA_034641835.2. Lineage (NCBI taxonomy): Eukaryota > Viridiplantae > Streptophyta > Pinopsida > Pinales > Pinaceae > Pinus > Pinus albicaulis. Next base: position 665,622,133 of record CM076576.1, on the reverse strand, counting down.
TTTTGTCTAGGAGTCATGTTTATTCTAGTTGATCCTTCTCCTTCTTCAACCATTTTGTGTTCAGATATTTGTAGTGTTTCAATAGGTTGACTTTGTATTTCTTCCACTATGATTTCCTCAAGGACAGGTTGTTCTAGTTGTTCGACAGTTGGTTTTCTTGTGTCTTTTTGTTTCCAAATAGAAGGAGGTTCTTTAGGTGATTGATTTTTCTTTACCTCAAAGGCTATCAAGATTTGTCTTTCAACTAAAGTTAATCTTTGGCCCGATCTTTGTTTTCCCTCTAACTCTTTTATAGTAGGTTTTCCAGCAACTGGTGTTGTTAATCCTATGGATGAATGTGTTGTTGGGGGGTTTTGTTTCACAAATATACCTTTCTGATCTCTAGTTATATGCATAAGAAAACCTTACTTGAAATAGAATCTATATTTTTGTTGTTTTTGGTGATTTTATATTGTTTTTGTGTTTTAATTTTTTTCTTCTTCCTATTTTGACAATTTTGGAAATATGCTTCCCTGGCAACGATGCCAAAATGTTGGGTCAATTTACTATTGTAAACTAACACAAGTATCTATTTGGTGAACTTAGAAGCATCCCCAAAGTATATGGGTTTCAGTTATGATCAATTCAGAAGATGGTTTATTAATGATTAGGGAAATGTATATTACAAATATAAATCTAACTTAATTAATTTCTAAACAATAGATCAAGATATGTAAAATAATAATTTAAGAGGCTCTTTTCTAAGAGGTCCTGGTTGTCCTTCATCATTGATTTCATTCTATCATTAATGCTATTGTGGAAACAAGAATTCAAGAAAAAGCAAGAAAATATATATCTAATTTCTAAACAATAGAATAGGATACATGAAATAATAGTTGAAGAGGCTCTTGTCTAAGAGGTCTTGGTTGTCCTTCATCATTTATTTCATTCTATTATTAATGCTATTGTAAAAAAAAGAATTCAAAAAAGTAGGAAAAGATGAATCTTAGTTTTGAACTCTTAATCAGAGTTTTGAACTCTTAATTAGATAGAATAAGTATTTAACTTAAATATTGGGTTGTCTCTTCATATCTAGGAAAGAAACAAGATTAATATCCATCAGAAATCAAAGCATGTAAAGGCATGTAAAGATAAACAAATCAAACATAAGCAACTAATTTGAAATTATAGCTACGAAATGAACTAAGAAGTGCACTTAGCTCGGTGTGGGCGCCCTCCACCCTTACCTCTCACACTGAAGGTAAAATCAGCTACTTAAGACTTCAAGAAATCAACTAGCATGTAACAACATAAAAATATTATAGAACATATCTTCAATTATGTTTCCAAGTCTTAGAAATAATAATAATAATAAGTCATACAAATTCCAATTTCAAAGCCTTCAAAGTGTGAGGCTTAAATAGATGAAATATCTAACAAACTCATCTAAAATATCTCAAGTAATCATAACTATCCTTATTCTACCATATCAGCTCGAATTCATCTATCATATCCATCATAATTTGGAAAATCCCACAAAAAAAGAGTTTTGAACTAGTTTCTAGGGATCCTCCATAAAGATTGGTCCTGTTTGACCGCCTTTGACTAGGCCTATTAAAGCTCAATCTGACCGTTCCAATAGGTGTAATATTACTCCTAGTTCCCAAGCTTTCTAAAAACATATCCAGCTTGAGCCCAAGTGTCCTTCACATATGAAAATCATAATGCTATTGCAGGAATTTCTGCTACTGTCCAAAAAATGCACTTAAATTCCAATTTTTACAAAAACATCTAATAATTGAAAAACATAAGTTAAATACCTGTATATGAATCTTTGGGTCAATGTAAGGTGAATATGATGGTAAATATATGGATAATGTGGCAAAATAAAGTGTATTTTTGAAACAAAAAGTGGTCAAAAACAAGGGCCAACAATAGGGATACTTGTATTCATTTGGGTTGTTGGCTCTTCTTTTGTTAAATACACAACCTGGGTTGAATTTAATATTTTTCCTTCTTTCCTTTAGGACATGGGACGAGTGGTTTATTAAATTTTTTTTTGTGAGGGGGAATGAGCCTTAGATGAGATTGGGAGTGAATGGTTGTGAGGGTAATAGTGGAGAAAAAAGGGTCATAATCATGGGTGAAAATATACCCAAAGCTTGAAATTTATTGAATTAAGGGAAAGAAATACTTGTAGCTACAAGGCTTACCATTTTCCTATTGAATTCTTGCATTCTTGTCTCCAAATTTTGCAATACTGGTTGAAGTTGTATTTTTGCAATTCGTTGCGCTGCATCTACTTTTGTTTCCCCTGGAAGTGGATAAGGACCATATCATCAAAAGAGTATACATGTTTGTTTTCCCAAACTTCTCCTACTATCCCTAGCCATGACATGAATTCAGTGTGGAAGGCCTCTTCTGTCAGTTGGAACTTCGACGACCTCTTCTAAAACATATCTGCTCCTATGTTGTGAGGTCTAAGGCATGTGTTTCCATAGGAAGCTACAAAATATATATGTTTTGAGTATTCATCCAACAGTACTATTGGGATTATTTCCTACATGTTATTAACATATTTCATTTTTATATACCATTACTCAAGGTTTTTTCATTAATTTCCTTGCTGCTAGGGTCTCCAGAAGCTCTCCATGATGTGTATCTAAGTGCTAATGACTGCTCTTCAGTTAGTTCTGCAAGTGATCTCTTTCTTGATCGACACCACCTCAATGTTGCTAGTGTCATTATAAGGTACCCATATATGAATCTAGTAGCTCTTCGAAAGTTTCCTTCACAGGATTGAGAGAGTTAATTTTGAAGTAGGAAAGCACACCAATTGAGATGTGCTCCCTGCACATAGTGCTCCGCAATCGATATGGTGTTTAGTGTGCATTCTCTATTTTTGTAGTGTCTCATTGACTTCCTCGCGATCAAATAACAGGTGAATTTAATGTTGGGGATGTTTATCATGTCTATATCACCCTGACTGCCTCTTTTGGTGTCATACTTTCTATAGTAGTACTACTCCCTAACTTTCTTTGCTCTCTTGGACGTGTTCTAGAATGTTGTAGCCACATTTTTCCCTGTCACCAAAAGTCCAGTGAGATGGTGGATGTCATCTACGTGAATCTTTATTTCCCTACCAAGCCATAGGGAATCATTATGAATCCCGTTAAGCAACAATTTTGTGCATTGCATCACTATTCCCTTTGTACCAAAAACTGGTAGGCCTCGCAGATGTAAGATTATCGATCTTTGAATTCCCATAAATATTGATCAACTCAAGCTAATTCACCTCCATTTTCCTTAACATATTTCTCTATGTAGACCTTCCTCTTGAGTGAGGGTAACTGAAATGAATCAGTAAAATCAGTGTCGATTGGTATTGCATTGGCGTACTTTCCTATGATACTTTGGTCAAGTTGTGGCTCCACCACTGATACAACTTCCTTTTTCATCTTGCCTTTTATCTGATAAACCATTGTTATTTCTAGTCTATAAGTCAGGAGCTTTGCTGGTGTGCTATTGCTAATCGTTATGGCAACTTTTCTCTTCTCCAATGCTCTGCTTCTTGACACTCTATTTTTTTCATCATCCATACAAAATAAGTAGGATTTTTGACGCGATGGAAGTTGATGAGATTGAATAAAAAATTATTTTTCAGGTTCTCTTTGTTTCTACAATCATGTGGGAAGTTAAATTGGGTGAGGTGGACTCTGAATCTGCTGATGGTGGCCTAAAAAATTGAACGAACGTGATGGGAAATTATTGTCGCTTTATTTGGAAAATTTATTACATAATGATGTTTCTAATTACAGAAAATATTTCCAAATTTTAACTGAAACTACGAAATAAGACCTACATGATGGATAATTATGGTGAAATTATGGCAGATGTCATAATTTGTCCAATATCCCCCCACCCCGACCACAATTTATTGTGGGATGGTCTCCATTATGCAACTGTATAGCGAGGTATTATTTGTGACCAAGAGATTATTTGGGGACTTATGTTCTATTGTTCCTATGGAAATAACCTACCTAACCTACAAACTTCTCTCGGGTGCAAGGGTACAAAATCCTCTCATGTAGAAGGGTTTTAAGCATGAACAATTGACCCAACCAGGTAGTAATATACCACCTAGCTATGCGAGCTTAATAGCTCCTGAATCTAAGATATATATAACATAGAACGGTCCCAACCAGTGCATTTTTATTTTTCCTAGAAATTTTTGGAATTTTCTATCATATAGCAAGACGCGGATTCCAATGGTGAACACTTTTTTCTTTATCTGGTGGTAATTCCAAGCCTTCTGGCACTGCTTTTGAACTAATTGATGGAAATCCACAAGGAATCTTGATTCTTCCAGTTCTTTAAGTTCTTGTAACTACTTTGCTACAAACTCTTCTTTAGACATTTGGGTTGCTATGGTGATAAAGAGACTGGGGACAATAAATTATTCTGGTACAAATTCTTCTTTTCGATACACTAGTTGGAATGGTGTCTGATTATGCAATCTCTTTACAGTGGTTCTATATTCCCATAACGTAGCTGAGATCCTCTGATCCTAGTCATCTCTATTTGCACAACATACCTTTTTCAAGCCCTTCTCTAAGATTTTATTAAAATATTCTATAGTCCCATTTGCCTGTGGGTGGTACGGGCTACTTTTGGGATGTTGTATAATAAAGTTTTTCAGCAATGATTGGACTGTGGAATTAATGAAGTGTGTTACTTGATCTCTTTTCAAACTCCTCGGGCAACCAAATGTGGTGATGATGTTTTCAAAGATAAATCTGGTTGTAGTGTCGGCGGTATAGTCCTTCACTGGCATGGCTTCAGCCCATCTGGTTAGGTATTATGTTGCGGTTATGATGTATCTTGCTTGTGAGTGTCACACAAATGGAGCTATGGGTCTAATGAAATCAATTTCCCATTCTCAAATGTTTGTATTGTTCTTATAGGTTTTAGTCTTAACTCATCCCTGTGTGAAGGCTTTCCAGTCCTTTGACATACATCACATTTTTTTACATATTCCTTTGCATCTTTATGTATGGTTAGCCACCATAATCTTTCTTGTAGGATTTTCCTTGTGGTGCATTTTCCCCCAACATGTCCTCCCGAAACTCCATTATGACATTCCCATAGGATCTCTAGCTGCTCGTGATCCAATATGCACCTTATTATTACTTGATATAACCCCATATTGTATAATTGGCCCACAATGAGTTGATAATATGTTTCTCTAACTACTAAGTTATTTATTTGGACTGTCGTATTCTCTTCTGGACATTTCCCCGTAGCCAAGAATATTGATATTTTCTCTAGATATTCTGGTACATATTCCACCCGAAATAGATCTAGCTTTGGTAACTAATCATCTATTGGTCCTCCATTTTCTCCTGATTCAAGCCTTGACAAATGGTTTGGTCCTACATTTAGCTTTCCTAGTTTAAGTATTACCTCAAACATGAATTTTTGGAATAGAAGTACCCATATACAAATTATGCCTTCTAGCACCAAATTATTTAACATAATTTTAAGTGCTGGATGATTTATGAAGAATTTGAATGCCCCCCAAACAGATAGTGGCAAAACGTTTCTAGCGAGTAGACCATTGCAAGTGCTTCCCTTTCTATAGTTGTATAATTTTTATCCGTAGCTAACGGTTTCCTACTGGAAAAGTAGATCGGATGATCTATATTTGTCTCCCTGGGTTGCACTAGAACTTATCCAAATGCGATGCCAGAAGCATCATGTGCATATGAATTTTTTTATCCCAACTAAGGTACACCAATTTAGGTGCACTTGCTAGATTTTCCTTCAGTATATCTAGAATTTCGTTAGACTCCTAATTCTAGGTGAAATCTTATGTTTTCTTTAGTAACTTATCTAATGGGGTTGTAATGAGGGCATAGTTGCGGATAAACCTTCTGTCATAGCCTGTATTCCCCAACATGGATCTTAGTTTCTTAACATTTTTTGTGGGGTACGTATTGATGATTTCCGCAAATTTAGCAGGATCTACACATACTCCATATTTGTATATGATATGGCCTAGCAATGTTTCGAAAGGATCTGCGAAAATTCATTTATTACATTTAAAGAGACTTGTAGCTGCTCGCATCGATCAAACACTATGCGGAGTAGACTTGCATTCTTTTTCAAAAAACCGTATACAATCCAATCATCCATATAAACTTCCAAAAACCTATGGATGTATTCTCTGAACGATGCTATAACTATCCTTGAGAATACTTCCTATGCATTCTTCAATCCAAAAGGCATCACATGATAGGTGTAAGAGCCCCATTCAATTGTTAATTTGGTTTTCTTTTTGTCTTCCTCAACTATTTTTACCTGGAGGTACCCAGAGAATCCATTCGTGAAAGAATAATTTTTATTCCCTACTATTTTGTCCAAAACCTCATCATTGAAAGGTCTAGGAAAAGGATCATGCACGCATGAATTCTTCAAACTATGGAAGTCAATGCACACTCTTATTTCTTATTTATCCTTTTTATTCTTGATAAAAATGGGACTAACTCACTCCTCTTCCTCAATTGGAAATATCAACCCCGCTTCTAGAATTTTTTTCAATCTCCTTCTTCACCTTTTATTTTACCCTGGGATTCAATTATTACAATCAGTGCTTCACCATTCTAGCATATGGTTTAATAATTATGCACATTTCCCCCAAATATCATTTTATACTCTTCAATTCTGCAACAAAAGAAAGAAAAAGATCTCTATATTCCACTAATAAATCATTTTTTTTTTGTTTCTTCATCCCAATAATCTCCAACAGAAGCTAATTTGGGCTTATCATTACTTATAATATTGTGCCTTTTAATATTGAGAGGTACTAATTGGAGTCCCTCTGTAACTGGTCCATATTTGATTTCTTGCTCCCCTTCCTTCTCTTCAAACGCCAAGTGTCTCAGTTTCTATAAGTCATCATCATCTATCTCTTGATATATCTTGCTACAGGCCACTGCTTCTAGGTAAGTTGATTCATACATTTTGTTCAAAGTGGTACGATCCAACGCCTCCACAGGCCCTATTGTAAATAACATCCTTTTCATGGCTTGCAAAGTGGCTGTTAGTTGTTGAGTGTCCTCCTTAAAGTAAAATATTTAAAAAAAAAAATTCGATATAAATTTTCAACTTCTTATATGTCTCTTTTTATCTTCAGTGATATACCATGCTTGCGGTATTATGCCCAATGAGTGCACAAATTTATGAATGCACAATTTCTTGGGATACCCTTCTAGTTCCCACCTTTCCTCATAGTATTTCATGTGTGCTCGAGGGTCTAAATTTCCCCTGTACCTCTCATCTGGTTGTGGTCCTGCAAATGCTTGTAACCTAGTCCTTAAAGACTTCACCACATATCCCCATCTTCTGAGGTGGTTGCGATGGTTTTCCCACCACCTCGCAGAATTTGCTTTCAATGCCACCTTCATTAAGGGAATTTATGTTCCTCAGGGACAATATTATCTACTTTATTGATAAATGTGTTAACGAACTCCATATTAGTAAGAGTGGGGTAACCTATTACCTTTGTCCCAATCCAATTAACTCCTCAAATGGAAGTACACCTTCTAGTATTGATTTCTTATCCTCCCTGTTGCCAGTCGTACCGCACAACCTTAGACCCTACCTCCGAGCTCTGGACACTTCACCATCTTACTATTCCTTTTGCTGTCGGATTAATGTAGTCCTCCCTTTTTCCCACTGTCATCTGGTATAATTGATCCAAGAGTCCAAATTCTTCTTTGGTATAAAATGATTATGTGAACCTCGGACATTGGTAAGGATCCAATGGCTGAATCACCATGACCTCTCCATATTAAAATATCATCAAATCCTTCTTCAAATCAATGACTACATAGTTCTCAAACGCCTAGTCTATCCCTAAGACTACTAGATATGGTTCTTTATCACTCATAATATCTATCACTTCAAAATAAGCATAGGTTTTTACCCCCATAACATCGACCTCAAAATATTCCATTCTCCCAACCGATATAATAAAATATTGGTTTTCCATATGCAATTGTATGGGAGAGAATGCTAACTTGGTATTTCTTAGTGCCTCCCAAGTCTTCCTCAGGAGTATATTCATGTCTGAACCTAAGTCCAACATTGTATCCCTTATTTTAAAACCTATAACTTATGCATTGATTCCGAATTCCTTTCTTGTCCGTCTTTTATTTTTTTTAACCCTCGGTACATGCCTTTCCTTAAGATTGGTAGTGATTGTTTTGACTTTATCCAATCTACCCTTAAAAACTGTCTTCAAATTCTATTTTAACATATCCAACATTTTTTCATCATTTATAATATTCAGGAATAACCTAAACCATTATTATATAGTCTTAACTAGTATTCCAGTCTCTTTTGCTTCCTTTTTTGGTTGTACCTATTGGAGATCTCTGTGTGAGCTTAGTTTTGAAAAGGTCTCCACCACTTCCTTGAAATACTTATTTTTTTTCTCAGAGTTATATGATTCCTTTGGTGATATAGGCTTTATCAGTTTCACTAGCTCTATCGCTCCTATGTCTCCTCCTATCTTCTTTCCTCCTCTTTTTATTATAGCCAAAATTGGTAACAGTTGCGTCTCAAAAATTATTGTTTTTGCATTAATTAAGTTATAACCCCTCTATCATTTCCTCTCTTCCCATGTTTTTATTAACTCAGGACAATCCTCCATAGAATGTGTGTTTACTCTGCATTGAGAGAATCATGGCCTTTTGGGTAGTGGGAATTCCCTCGCAACATGTCCCTCCTGATTACAATTATAACATATTAATGGTCCTCTTCCTCCCATCCTTCCCCTCGTTATTTCTAGCCCTCCTTGTCCTTGAGGAGCCTCGTTTACTCTGTAAGATGTTATCTCTAGTCTATCATCCAATGCATCCAATGCTCTACATTGGTCTATGTGGTTTTTTTTTTAAGGCACATAACTCACAGTAAATGTTGTTTGTTACATTAGAGTACTTCTGTAGAATGGGCCATATGTGTGGAGGATGGAAAACTCCCTTAAAAAATTCACAATATTCATTTGAAGTTGTATTATGCTAGTTTGAGAATCCATGGAAGTGTGTTTGACCAAGGTACAGACATTGTGTATTTACTTGCATAACTCCTCCAGCTGGTGGTGGTATTTGGGGTCCTGATGATGATGACCCAATTGTTGTTCCCTGTAACCTAGACATTCTGAGACTAAATGTCCCTCTAGTAAACAGTGTGTGCACCACACATTTGGTCGTGCTAGGCGAGCCGATAGTATTTTCTTAAGTTTCTCCCTTAAAATTTAAATTTGTTATTATAGCCCCAACAGAGAGGGATCCTGGGTGGTTAAACTTCTTCCAAATTCTTACAGATATCCTGCCATCGCTTCAATTCACATTGATTTTTCTAGTGCGTCTTGGAGCATGTCAATCTTCTACTACGTCAACGGTGTTCTAGTAAGAGGTAGATGAGCCTTAATAAACCAATCATGCTGATGATTTGGGTGTATGGGATAACTCATATTTCCAATAGCATCTTTGAATCTTATCAGTAGCTCCTAAAAATTCTCTCGTTCTTGCTTCTTGATTTCTCAGAGTTCAGATTATCCTTGCTGTTTGGTCTGTGGTAGTTTAAATTCTTGCACAAATTCCATTTTTACATCATCTACAACTAGATTTGGATGTACTTCTGACCATTTGATAAACTACTATAGAGATATCTCTCGGAGCGTAGTCTAGAACTAAATTAACATAACAACTTCAGATGTTTGGCAAGCCCTCTAGATTTCCTCACACAAGTACCAGTGATGTTCAACATCATCATTCCCTTTTCCTGAAAACTCAAGATATTTGGTGAATGATCCTACCATTTTTGTCTGTGTATGCGGAAGCAATACAAATCCTCTAGTTCCTGGTTGAGAAATTATTATGCTAATACTATTGCTAGTATTTTCTCGCACTTTAGACTAAATACTATGTATGTTACTCTCTTCACAACTTTATCAAAAAATTATCCAGGGATGATAGAGTACCAGGGGAAGGTTAGGAAAAATTCCACCTAGAATATTTGGAATATGATTACCTTGTATCGAGGCCTTCAATATTTCTTGAAATAGTCGTTCCATCGCAACATGTAGTTCACCATATGAATCATTCTCGGGGCTTGTGTAGTCCTCCCAATTGGACATATTTCTTTTCTCCGATTGGGATGGGCTCCTATGAACCTATCTAACCCCTCTGGTGGGCCCCCCCATTCCTGTGGGCCCTATCACATCTCCTTCCTCCACTGAAATTTGCGACACATATATTTTTTGGTGTGAATTCTCCTTCTACTTTTCAAACTCTCTTATTGTCCTCTCCCGCCAGTTCTCCATGATTTGTGCCCCTCAGTATGCTATTAGATCTCTCGACTTATTAGAAATTCCGGAGTCCATCTCATCAGTTTCCTTCTTCCCATTTCCATAGAATTTATCCCTTAGGTTATTCCCCCAGTACTAGTTGTTTAAGCTTCCATAGCGAGACTTTGGAAAGCCAATAGTCCCTCTTCCACCATTAGAGCCTTGATCCACAGGGGGATCTCTTTCAAAAACTTCCCTCGTAACCCAAACTTGAATATAAATTATGTTTTAGAAAAGGACTGATGAATTTTAGTTGAAAAATCTACAATGTACCCCTCCACCATAGATTATACCCAAAAATTTACTTCTCACATTAGATCAGTATCCAACCTGTGCAACGCCATCAGATCTGCATGTGTCCAATTGTGATGAGATCTACTCGATTCCCCATTTTTTTTTTTACTTGAAGTCTTCATAGCCAATTGTGGAGCTCCTCTGGAAAGTTTCCCAAAAATATCTCGTACAAGTCACTTACTGATTCAAAGAATAAGATTTGATCCCATACCTTTCCTTCCTTTTTATTTCAGAGCTCAACTTGTTGCGATGTGAACCGATCTACATGATTATCCCACCAACTTTGAATTTCCCTCTTGTATATCCTTGATATCATGATATAAATCTCCGATAAAGTTTTAGGTTCCGGAAACAAAACCACTTTTTGGTGAAAGAATGATTTCTAGGCAAGACCCATGTTTAGGCTTAGAGGCCAAGAAGGTCCTGTTGTTTTCTAGTACAACGCCGACATTTTCACCTTGCTCAAGGGAGGGCAAGGCGCCTCGCCAAAGGCATGCCATGACCTTATTGGGATAAGAGAACTAGAACCATGGTATTATTATCCATATTACCATCTATTATCTAATGAAATTACACTGTAACCATGCGTAAACTACTCTTATTACACATTACAAAAAGAAGGGAGAGATCCCATTAGATACACCACGATGCACTATCAGAAAATTTTAATTAGTACTCTATAATTCCATACATAAGAACACATCCCTTTTAACACAACAATGGCCACAATATATATATATATATATATATATAAAATTTCGCCACAGTGCATTACATCAGATATTAGAGTCTCCACAGAGATCTATCCATGGAACCCAAAACACAAGGCTAGATTGATATGTTACCCATTTCTCTACTACCATCCCTCACACAACAATTTTTTTTCTTCCTTATCTAGCCTCCTCCTTCCACACTGCGAGTCTTTTCTTATTTTTCTCTTGGATGTTTTTCCATGCTCAGTTGTTTCTCGTTTTGTTCCACTTTTATTTTTTCCACTCAGAGTCTTCTTCCTGTTCACTTTCATTTACTCCTGCCACTTGTGCAACTGTCCGTTTGCAACCTGTCACCTTCGCAACTGCTATTCCGCAAATCCCAAAAATGTCTTATATTTTTTCAAAACAAAGGCCCCAACAATATTCCAAGGTGTTTTTAACTATTTACCATGGATAAAGAGCTTGAATCCTATCTGATCCTATCCTGGAGACTTCACATCTTATCCGTTAAGCTCATCCTCCCATCGTATGTGGATCTCAAGCCCATAATGGTAAATAGTAAATTGCCACTCTTATCCTATAAATTTACAACCATGCATAACATCAGGGTTGGATTTTGGAGATTGATAGTGCCCTTATGCTGATGCTTTGAACCTAAAAGAGTCATCATATTCATGCATAAGGGTTGATACTGAGGTGTGCTTTGTGACAAAGAAGGACGAGTCAACTTGGGGAGACATTTACAATGTCAATTACTATTTATTTTTTTAAACTCTCTCCTATTTCTATTAATACAAATAGTATCTTGTTTTGCTATATTTGCCATGTTATATTTACACTCATGTATTTCAATGCCATGTTCATTCATTGAATAGAGTTGTTAGACTATGCTACATGGATGTTGTGGATCCTTTTCTTGTTTTAGTCGTGTGTGTAGGTTCTAATTATAACAATTTGCACTACAATTGGAGCTTACAAGTGAGGAGGAATGAAAGAATTGCTACAGATTACAAGTAGGATTCTTTCCCATAATCTAATTTCTCTAAGTAAAACTCCATTTTTTTTATCATTTGTATTTCCACATCAGACCACTAGACCTACGGAATACACCATTGTCCACAATCATGAAATAAAACTAGGGTTTAAGTTTAACTCCTTCAACTCTCAACTATAGTTACAAATTGGACCCTTCTAGAGTATTTTTCCTAGCCCAGTGTGGCTAGCCCCTTTTACATGAGTAATGGGTGATAAAATGGAATCCACTCTTTTCATGTTGGTCAAACATGATAGGTGAACTCCTGGGAGGCATAAATTTTTAATATGAACTCTTATTGACATGATCCTTACATAGTCGGAAAGGTATTCAAGTGTAGAATAACATTACTTGGATCAACAATTTAAAACGAAATTATTATCCCCAAAAAACATCATTTAAGGCATGAAATTGGCCCCAAAATGTTTCAAATCCCATTTCTCCAAACTAGGTCCCATCAATAAAAATACTCCTACAAGTCGATTTCCCAAATTTTTCCACTTCTGAAAGCGTTGAGATAGATGAAAACTTATATAGTGATCTAATCTAGATCATACCTCCCCATTTTGGAAGTATTTTTCTCCCCAAAAGCTTTACTAAATGATTCAATGATTTTTTTCCTCAAATTTCCCCCTATAGTACCATTTTTATTTGCCTAGAAGTTGTCCTTTCAAACTAATCTACCAAAGGACATGTTGCCACTATCTTGTAGTTTTAGCCCTCTTCTAAAAATTCGTATCCTCTACCACCTCTACTCGGGCATCTAGAACTAGGTCCTCTACGGAAGGTAGGACCTACTCCTCTTCTTGATCCAACATGGAAGGTTCATAGAATTTGAGATTTTCCACATTCACTACTAAGTAAATGTGCATGTTTAGGAGTAGAATGAGTCTAAAGGAATTATCTCCCACCTTTTCTAGTAAATTAAACTACCATATCATAGACCCTTGATTTTATTACTGGGATCCTATAGCCTCTCCTTGTTAAACCATAAAATTAATTTGTCTCCCACTTTGAATGACTTTTCCATTTTCTTTTGATCATGCACAACCTTTTATTTTTCTGGTGACTTCTTCAATGAATCCTATACTTGCAAATGAATTCACCTCATATTCTTGTTGGAAATGCCACAATAAGTTCTCAATTTTGTTTTTTCCTTAATTAAAATTTAGCAAATTCAAAATTCCACATCAGGAGACAACTTGGAGGAGTTAAATGACGTGACATGGCTCTTTTCACTTAGTTAAGAACACTCAATTCGAGTTAATGAGTTGAAGTTTATTTTAATTGAGTTGATTCTTAAAAAATAGGAGATTATCCCAGTTAATTAAAGTTAATGAGTTGAAGTTCAGTTTAATTGAGTTGATTCCTTAAAAATAGGAGTCTAGCTTAATTAATTTGATTTAGGGATGCGAGGTTCATTTGTGTGTTGTGGGTTCCTAAATTTTAGGAGCCTAGGTTGAGTTAATTTCATTTGTAGCAATTTAATTGAGTTAGATTGAGTTATGGTTAGTTAAAATAGTTCTAAATGTTCGAGGAACTAGTGGAAGGTCAAGTTATGGAAGTGGAACTTCAAACACACTCAGTGATCATCCAGATAACTAATTAATCAACCTAAATTCATGAATGCAAATAATTCAATTTACCCAGTTGGGATAGAGATTTCAAGAAAGCGTACTATCAGTTGTAGAATATTCCAATGTGTACAGGTGGTGCATGCAGTCAGAAGAAGGACTTAAAGGAATTGTGAAATCCATATGAGGAAATTTCCTATTTAATAGGGGCATATTTCCTCAAGGAACAACGCAAGGAATTATGATCTTGGTGACTTGAAAAATTGGCTAAGTATTGGTCAGGTTTAGTCAGTCAAGCAGAGGATAGAAGATATAGGTGCAAGTTGTGCTAAGCCTTGAACATGCATATTGGATTCATCTATATTCTTTGAGTAATGCAATACAAATAGTAACGGGTTTTGAGAATTTTGTTTCCCCTAGATAAATCATTATGCATGTGTGATTTTTCCTTTTGAATGTTAATGATTTGTGTTCTCGATCGTGATTTTTCTTCCGTAGATCAATAGAGTAGCTTATGGTCTTGTGATTTAGTAAATTTCATGAGAAATTTAGAATCTACAGCACAATTTCTACATGGTATCATATCTAGATTCACAGTAGAGAAGATATTTCAAAGTTGTCATTGCAGGAGGTTCGAATTTCAAGATCATTGTTGCAAGATTTCTTCAGGACTAAAATATGGATCTCAATGGAATCAAGCTAGAGTATGACTAGGAAGGCACCCCTAATTTCATTTCATGGAAGGTTTTCATGGAGGTAGTATTGGATGACAGTGGGATGCTAGAATACATCAAGATAGATGTAGTAAAAACCCATGCATAGGATTCCTAGAATCTTTCTTAGTGGAAAAAATATGTGGCCAAAGCAAGGATAATAATATTGGAGGGAGTAAAAGATCATATTGTCTCTAATATCCATGAAAAAGAGACTCTGTTAGTGATGTGGGAAAAAATGATAGAGTTGTTCGAGAAAAATAGTGACCATTAGAAGATGGCACTAAAGGACAATCTTTGAAGTATCAAGATGCAAAATAATGACACATTTTTTCAGTACCTAATCAGGTTTACACAGTTTTGTGATGAAATTGGCGAGGTCGGTGTTAATGTCCCTAAATAAGACTTGGTAACTAGAGCCCTTTTGAGCCTTCCCAAGAGCTGGCATATCTATTAATATTTTGTAAATGGTAAATATAAATTCCCAAGTTGGGAGCGATTATGGCCTAATATAGTGCAAGAAGAAATAAGGTGGAATACCAGAGCCAGAACCTCATCTAAAGAAGAGGAAGAGGGCTTTGCATTAGTTATAAAAGGAAGGAAGCCCAAGGGAAGGAGTCGCAAGATGAAGGCTAATTCCAACCAAGAGGGCAAGAAGAAATACTTTTCCAAAATAAATCACTTTCACTGTCATGAATTTAGGCACAATTCCTTGAAGTGTACACACGGAAAGGAAAGAAAGAAGGAGCCTGCGTTATAAGTAGAAGATGAATCTTTGGCTTCACATTTTGAGCTTGAATTTACTCTCATCGCATGCATGACAAGCACAGTGATGGGAAGCATGTAGTACTTGGATAGAGATACCTCATTCCACGTGATGGGGAATAGAGAATTTTTCTGTGACTTGGAGGAGAAAGATCTCTGGATGAACATTGTGTTTGGAGACGACAGGAGGTATAGCACAACCGATATTGGTACAATTACCTTTCAGAGGGATTTTTCCTCCCCTCTCAGACTCGAGGATGTGATGTTTATTCCAAGTCTAAAGAAGAATATAGTTTTCATCATGGTGTTGGAAGATTGTGGATACAATGTGATATTTAACAAAGGAAAGACATTCCTAAGACATGTCGCCATGGGAAAATTAAATCAGATCAGTGCTCAAGTCAAGAATTTGTATGCACTTGAGGTAGAAGATGCATGCAAATCCTTAAGGAGAAAGGAAGAGGCTAGAGACATGGTGGTTGAGATGGAGCATGTTAGACCTCTCAACATGCAACATCAGAAGAAGCCTTGGGAATTTGTATAAAAACAAAAAATGGAGAACAAAAGAAGATGCAGAGTGGAGAAATCCACTCAATAAAATACCTATATTAGAGGGAGTGTTTAAGCCAAGTGGGCAGAGGGAGCACTTACAACTATACCTCCTGGAGTGAGGTGGGGTGATGTGAAGCCCTAGTCTCAGAATTGTAGAAATATGGGCAGGGTCCATTGAGGCATTATCCTCATGGATCATTACCTTCCTATAGGGGCCCAAAATATTCAGTAGTAGAAATATCAGTGTCGATGAGATATGAAGGAGTGCAAAGAAATGTTGACACCAAAGGATGCTCAATAGTAGAGTCAAAAACAACAAAGTTTTTCCTAGTAGACAAATGCAAACACAATTGATTATGTTTGTTTTTTTTTATGCTTCTCAGTTGCAGGTGTTCTAGTAGAAGAAAAAACAGTGAGAGGTGTTCCATGTAGTACATTCCATAGTTGCAGGATAGGGGCGGTTGATAATCCCTTTCTTGCTGAGAGGGAGTGTTGGAAATGAAGCAAGCCTAAGTCTCAATTTTATTTTGCCTTAATTAAAATTGAGGAAATTCAAAATTCCTCATCGATAGACAACTTGGAGGAGTTAAATGAGGTGACATGGATCTTCTCCCTCAGTTAAGAACACTCAATTTTAGATAATGAGTTGAATTTTAGTTTACTTGAGTTGGTTCCTAAAAAAATGAGTATAGCTCAATTAATTCGAGATATGGACATTAAGTTCAATTGTGTTCAATAGGTTCCTACATTTTATGAGCCTAGGTTGAGTTAATTCTAGTTGTAGCAATTTAATTCAATTAAATTGAGTTATGGCCAGTTGAACTAGTTCTAACTATTGGAGGAACTAGTGAAAGATCAAGTTGTGTAAGTGGAACTTCAACCACTCTCAATGATCGTCTAGATAACTAATCAATTAGCCTAAATTAGCTCATGGATGTAGAGAAATTGAGTTACCCAATTGAGATGGATATTTCATGTAATGTAATATCAATTGTAGACTATTCCAATGTGTATAGGTGGTGCATGAGTGAGAGGAAGGACCTAAAGGAATTGCACAATCCATATGAGGGAATTTGCTCTTTAATAGGGGCTTGTTTCATCAAGGAACAATACAAGGAATTAGGAGCTTGGAGGCTTGAAAAATTGGCTAAGTTTTTTCCATGTTTATTTAGTCAGGAAGAGGATAGAAGATACATGTGCAAGTTGTGCTCAATCTTGAGCAAGCATATTGTATTCATCTAGATTCTTTGATTAATGCATTATTGATAGTAAGGGGTTTCAAGAAATTGCTTTCCCCTAGAAAAATATGTGTGCATGTGTGATGTCTCCTTTTGCATGTTAATGATTTGCATTCTCGATCATGAATTTTCTTCCGCAAACCGATAGAGTAGCTTCTATTCTTGTGATTTAGTAAATTTCATGACCAATTTTGAATCTATAGCATAATTCCTACACTCCTCAACATCGTTTTTTCTCTTAAAGTGTCCCCTATGATATCCTCCCCAAATCCTCCTCATTGTCGTCAAACAACATCAAAGGGTGAATGTGGAAAGTATCTAAAAGAAGTTTCAAATGGGTACTTATGAGTATAAGTGTGGATTTTTCTTTTATACGAGTGTTTTATATATGATGCATTTTCATCTTAGGTCTTTTTGTAGTGGCCAAAACCACCCTACAAAATTTTACTTATGCTTAGATTTTGGAGCTTAACCTTCTACTCACAGGAGCTTATCTTGCACTGCTATAAAGTATTCATCCGTTAATTGAGACTTTTCCCTTTCATCTATGCTTGTGTTCACTTTTTTTCACAATTATCCAATCTTTCTAATTCACAAGCTAATCTCCTAACTTGATTTTGCAACAATTCTCGAATTTCCTTTAGAAACTACGCAATCATTGAGGAAAAGCATCCTTGATGATTCAAATTGAGCAGTTTGTACTGGAGGTAAGCCTTGAGATCAGAAACTGTGTAGTCATGGAAGACATCCCATCAATGAGCCCAAAAATTGTGCCATCCCTCACTGAGCTCATAAACTACGCAGTGCACTAAGTCAGAAAGTTGCCCAGTTCCCCAGAATTGCACAATATTTCCTGACAGTGTGCATGGAAATTTTTCTTGGAAAAGAAAAGAATTCTAAAAGGAAAAAAAAATCCCTAAAAATTAGGGATCTATTTTTAGTATCTCGAATGAGGCACTTTCTCTATTTATAAAAACTTATGCTCTATGTCGCTTTTTCCTTGATTTTATGCATGTGCGTCATAAACCAAAATTTTCTCAAATATATGTAACTAACACCCCTAGAGATAATTTTCACATTTTATCTTGGAGCTCTAGCATTCCTGAGAAGATAAAGGAACCTTCGGTGCGGTTGTTATTGCTTTTCTGGGTGAGTTTCACTTTTATCACCTTTTGTCATTTTTTCGTTCGCTTTTTGTCATTTTATTTGTGTGAGTGTTATTTTTATTATTTCTCTTCATGGATTCCAGTGTTTTATTTATTTTTTATCTTTTAGAAGTGTTGTTTCAAGTTGTTTTTTTCCTTTCACAAGTTTTGCATCGGTTTCTTTGTTTTTGCACTGATGGTCATCGTTGCACTGACTCTCCTTAATGATTTGATTTTATTCATGTTTATTCAATTTATGCACTTGATATACATTGATTCATTCATATTTGGTTATATATAAACTCAATCTCACACCATCACTTAGATTTGCTACATTTTCACACTTCCATTAGGCAGATTTGCACTTTCCTTGGCGGGTTTTCACTTTGCCCAACTGGGCATTATGAAATCCTAAGGATCAAGCCGAGATCTTGGCCTCTGAAAATTCAAGGTGTGTGTTGCAGGATAGCCCAACTATGCATTTCAAAGTTTCAAGACTAAGCCTGCTTCCTTGGCCACTGAGATTATGCAATGCACAATCTCTCCTAGTCCACTGCCCAGGATGAACTGCACATTGTCCAGTCTCAAGCCTCATGCTCCATCCTTTGTTTCTAGGACTGCGTAGTTGATAGTTCCCACAAGAAACCATTCACTCTTGTTTTTGAAAATTGTGTAATACTTCTCTGTAATTTCCCGACTTGCTACTTGATCATACCTTGAAAGTAGTTTTGCTAAATATTGATGTTTTCTTTCCATGAGTGACTTTTTCGTCCCATAGGTACCACACCTTCTGAGCACTTATATATAACAGTCATTTTACAATGGATCCAAAGAGAGCTTCTTTAAAAGAGATCACTAAAAGAACTACTGGGGAAACAGTTCAAAAAATTCTAGTTAAATTGCCATTATATGCAGACACTCAACTGTTTATAGAAAAGGAATTAAAAGTATCATGACATATGGTTAATGATTTTTTTTCAAAAAATTTTGAGGAAGATCTAGAAGACTGATAGGTATATCTCATTATTGAGCAATCATGATTATACAGGGTTGCATGCAGATATCCAACCTTCCCATGTGCATATGTCATCAGCTATATTTTTTTCGCACATTTATGAGAAGACTATGACATTGAGCAGTGCCATCGGAAAAAGTATTGCTACCTTTCTATAAGAATATTATCATCAAATGTATCATCTTCCTAAGCTAGTAAAGGTCATGGACTCATACTTCTATGTCACCCACAACTATGTGAGCATAAGAGATATTTTCAAAGGATGGGTGAAGGATCCATCGAAATTTCGATAGACACCCAACCATTCATACAAGAAAAAGTCGGTGATGAAGGCCTACCAACTCTTGGTTATCGTAGCCTACAGAATCTATGGTTACAAGAGCACAAATACCTTTCTTGAAGAGTGGGAAATCTTATTGAACCAAGTGGTGAACAAGGGGAAGTCATTCCACCGGTTAGATTTGTTGTCTTATTAATTGAGAGCCCATATAGCACAAGCCTGGGATCCTCCCAAGGGCAATAAATTAAGGTGTAATATGTATGAATTATTATTGAATGAAATTTGTGCACAAAATAATTTTCCTGGCATGAACTAGACATGGAAACCACGAGAAAATTTCATTCATATGTATTGTAAGCTGCTTTCGAATTGCATCCATATAAGAGTTATGGAACAAACAATTAATCACTTCATCATTCTGCTATACAAGCTTATCTTTGAGTAGGACCCACCTTGCATGTCATCAGGACCGATGGAGGACATATAATAGATCACAGATTATTTTTCCTTACCTTATGGAACACCTATCAGAGTCTTTGGTGGACATAATTTTCCACATCTCTTGTCATCGTATGCCACCAAGAAGCTTGCCATGCAAGAAGTGTCATATCATCTCGTCGTTAGATTTTCAGCAACACTACATAGGAAGAAGAAAGCACCATGGCCCACTCTTGCTTTTCAGATAGGATTATGCGATATTAATAATATCAAATTTGTATATACCATAGAAAAATCCATAGGAAATTTTGAGTTCAGTACAAATGACTTCAATCCCTATGATCTAAGGGGAATTTTCAAGGACCAGTATGTGAGAATATACTACAATTGGGTCACCAGGGAATTTCATTGGCCAAAGGAGGATCCATTGAAGAATTTATACAATGCCTCCAGACCCCGTGATATGGTCATTATAGTTGGGATTTCACAGGACACTCTGTAGACGAAAATAACTCCAGAAGCAACAAAAATAGAAGGAAACAATCCAGTACAAGACAAGGGAAAGAGAAAGGTTACTGACAATGCATAGGAAGAACAAAGTTGGAGGATGAAAGTGGATCCAATCCTCACACAAGAAGGTTTGGAAGTAGAATAAAAGAGGAATTAGAGGATATAGAGAGGAGAAAAATGAAAGAGAGAAAAGTAGATCTTGTAGGAAGCAAGATTGAGAGCGCAAAAAGTATAACAAGAATTGAGGGAATAATGGGAGAAAACAAGGAGAAGAAGAAGAAAAAAGAAGAAGAAAGGAAAGGTGTAATGGCTGGAGAAGCAACGTCAATTCAAGTTGAATATCAAGAATAGAACCAACCAGGAATAAAAGAAGAGAGTGATTAGATGTAGGATCGAGAGATTTCTCAACAAATTGAAGAGTTGATTAAAGTTGCAAACATGGAGTTAAAAACCGAAGCTGTAGGATGAAGATGTTGACCTGATTCCCAACACACCACTAGTCACCGTTCAGTCTCCAGCACCTCCAACCATAGAGTTATCCCTGAGAGAAGAACGGGACATAGCTCCTCTTGATGAAGATCCAGTAATGGATGTGTAGAATCTGTCATATGAAAAAATCTAAAAGAGGATTTTACAAGCACAAAGAAAGCATTTATGGATGATCATTCATCACCTGCATTCATTAGAGAAGGGTGATAGTGGAGGACTCCAATAGTAATTCAAATTCAATTGTCAGAACTAACTCTGATTTCATAGGTGTAGAAAGATCAAACACTCAGTATTTGACGACAAAAAATAAGCAATTGGTACAAAATTTATAGGTTGCCTGACAAGAGATAGAAGAACTCTGCGTAACATCACATAACAGATATTCCACACAAGTATACTTGGAGGAAATGAGAGCAGCGATACTTGCTGAAGTATCAACAATTGGAGAGACCATGCGGGTCCTCTATGAAGAGATCATGACCTTAGATAAGACAATTTTCTTCTTGCATGGCCTGCATCAGCAAAGAAAAAAATTAAATGTTCTTAATAATATGCAAGTTTCCATCACAATCATGAAAGAATGGACAATGAGATACAAGGGGGAACTGTTTACCTTGGTGAAGAAAATGAAGCCACAGTCAAAGCTAGATAAAGAGAGAGTTCGAATGTTGATCCAGAATAATAAGCAGATCACCTCTTTCAATAGAAATATTCAGGCCTCATATGTATGGTTGTACAACAGTTTTGATTTCATGGTGATAACCCACAAGAACCCATCAATTGGCTCAATCACCGAAGTTAAATGTAAACACCAAGTTAGGTAGGAGATCAAAGAGTACTTAGTGCAAATGAAATATATCGCGATCAAGGAGGATTTGGAGATGAACAAAGAAAACACGCAGAACTACATCGGTGGTCCTGTCTAGATTAGAACAATGTTTCTCCTGCTTGAGAAATAAGTCATGACTTTATCCAAATCATTGTACCTGAATTCTATGTAGGCTAGGGTCTGCTTCCATCTAGACACCATCATGCAGTTTGGGGATGTAATCACACAGTACCGAGCTTGACATCAATGTGACCAAGAAGCATCAAGTAGAAGTTTTTGAGATAGATTTTACCCAAACTCAAGTATCATAGTGTTTTGTCTTGTTAGGATTTCAAGTTATCTCTACACTTTTTTGTCTCATATGGGTATGAGTGGAAAATTTCATATTATTTGTAATTATTTGTAAACTTTAAATTCCAAGTATCCATATTGGAATGTGAAGAGTCATAATGTAATGTAATGAGTCATATTATAAAGAAGTTGAAGAGTCATCAGGGGAATCCAAGAGTCACAAAGGGGCATGTGGAGAGTCACCCCCCTTTGTTATAAATATATCCTCATAACTCATGTAACGAGATTTTGGGAGGTAATATTTTGGCTAGTTTTAGTATTAGGAAGAGCTTTGGAGTTTTGTGAGAGACTTGGATTCTCTGTAGTGTAGATGGAGTTTACTTCTTTGGAGGAACATATGTTGTAAACTTCACGTTCCAATATTGGGGCAAGTGGTTCGTCAATGGTTTATTTATGATTGGAACTATCACTTTTAATAAAACTCAGAGCCGACAGACTTTCATGCATATGTTGTGAATATAGTAGGAGTATTATTTTTTTATTCTTAGTGTATGTTATTTAACTTACACATATGACTATGAAATAATTTTTTTGCATTTTTACAAATCTTGTTGAATGTGTTTTTTGTATTAATTTGTCACATTAACTTGTGGACTATTCCAATTGTTATCCCATGATGTCATTATACTCATGTGTTCCTTTCAAGGGGCTCACTTAATTTCCCTTCACGTATTGGAAACATTCATGCATCACACTTGACTATCCGTAGGGTCACACACTTTTACTCACCAAATAAATCGTGCACTACTCTATGTATATTTGCAACCAAGGCATATCATTAACATCCCAATGTTGGGACTCCTACTCCAAATAATGTGACATCTAGTTGAGACTTCATATTGGGGAGATTCCCTGAATGGTTGTGGGTCTAGCACCGTCAATAGGTATTTAGATGATTTTTATTGTAACCTTGCAAAATATGCATAAAATTCTTGTTGACTACTATTTTTTGAATTTTGAGTCAGATTATAACCCATAGTTTCCATCATTTTTTGACCAATTTTTTTAGTCTATATCAAGATTCATCTTTAGGATAATCTACTGAGTGAAGAGCTGCAAGGAGAACTAATGTATACTTGATAAGGAGAGGGAATAACCCTAAAAATGGTTTTTTAATCCTAAAACAATTGGTTAAGTGAAAAAGAGGAGTGATTTATCAAAGACATAGAAAATTTATGGTAAGAAATATAATTTAATATAATATAATTTAAAATTCATATCATAATAATATATATTATTATAAGAGTAATATATTAACTATATTAATAATAAAACATATTAATATAGTAGCAGTTATATTATATTAATGTACTCACATATTGTTAAACTATTACATAAATATGGAGTGTTAGATATGTAAATGCTAGTAATGTAATTAACACAAATGTTAATATCATTAATATTAATAATATTAATATATGAACCCTAAGAATATCAATAACCTACCACATAGAAAACACATAAAGAGAGCTAATAGGAAGAAATGAAACAGGCGATGTAGGTAATCAAGAATAATATGAAATCAACACAGCATAAGCAGAAGAGATATGCATATCAAGTCATGTTGTTTAAGGAATTTCAGGTTTGGGAACATGTGTACTTTTGAATTAAGCTAGAGAAGAGTTCCTTGAAGATTGGATCATGTGCCAATTTGGCTTCTTGATTTTGTGGACCTTTCGAGATTCTTGAGAGGATTGGGCCAGTATCCTATCAACTTGCACTGCCTTCAATAGTGAATTTCGATGATGTTTTCCATGTGTCATAGCTTAAGAATTATGTTAAAGATATTAATCATGTGATTGAATGGATTGTATTACAAGTGGATCTAGAAGGATAATTTCATTTAGAACCATAGTGTATTTTTTAGAATAATACACTCATGCTTTCAAACCGAGCAATCAAGCAAGTTAAAGTGCAATGGAAGCACTTTAGGCCTAATGACGCTACATGGGAGATGGTGGATCAGATGCGGGCTATGTATCCTTCCTTATTCACGGGTTGAGTGAATGTTTCGGCATGTGTTTATGTGTATGTTTTGGCAGGTGTTGGTATGAAGCTTCATTTATGCACATATCTATATGCATGTAAATATCGCCATAAGCTATCTTATAAAACTCCAATAAGAGATAGGGATTTCACACCATTATGATCTTATATTTGTCATGTGTCATGTTAGTTTGATTCTGAGCAAGTTGATCATTATAAATACTGCAACAAGCTAATTTATAAAGATCCATGGGAAGTATGTTTTTCTTACAGCAGTCTTCTTAGTTGTAAGTGTCATTGAACACTGAGGATGGTGTTCCCATAAGGGGGAGGGTTTTTTAACAACCTTGGTGAAAATTCCATGTAATAAAAATTAACAAAGTCAACATAATAACCAAGGTCATGGGACACATATTCCAAGTTGAATGTTGGGAAGAAAATTATAGTGTGGGTGTTCATTGGTTTATTATGACTATGAAAATTGGCAAAGTTTGCAAAGTGAAATTGGAATTTATTGGAAATTATATATGAAAATAATGGAAAATATGAGAAAATGGAGGTGAAAGGTCAGAGGTTACCTGTGAGGAGTAAACTGAAGGAAAATAGTGGAAAATTGAAGAAATTAGAGGCCTCATTAATAAAAAGGCTCTAGAAGGATCAATTCATAGAATTTTGTCAGTTTAGTTTTCGAACTCTCATCCTATTCTCTCTCACTCTCATACCCTTGGACACTTAGAGTTTCATGGAGCACTCTTGGAGAGTGAAAACTTGGAGTTTTGGAAAAATAAGGCAAAGGAAGAGTAAGAAAGTGTAAAAGGATGTCGGGATCAACAACTAAATCAGGTTTTTGTTGCAAGTACTGAGTTGCATGTATGTTTTCCTCAATAGTTTTGGCATGCATGTCATATGAATGTGGTTTCTTGGTCATGATCTGTCATTGGCATGGAGGATTTCCTAGATAGATAGTGGTTTTTCCTAGACTTTCCTTTTCATGGATAACCATGGTGTTTTGGGTTTTAATTTGTTTTTTGGTTGGTTTTCATGTTCCTTTGGCTTTGGGTTGAGTTATTAGTTCTTATAAGCCTTGGTTTGAAAAAATCAATGGAATCCCTGTAACAACTTGAGTTGAGATACCAGTCCTAGAATCCTTGGTTGGACAATCACTCAGGAAGCCCTTATTGGGTTGAGTTACTAGTCCTAGAATCCCTAGTTGGAAAAACGTTCTGGAAGCCTGGTGACAAATGTGGGTTGAGTTACTAGTCCTGGAAGCCCTGTTTGAAACAAACACTTTGGATCCCTCGACAACTTAGGTAGAGACCATCTGGTGATGATTAGTGATGTATGACCATGATATGGAATCACTAGATGACGTTTGACGTAGTTTGGCCTTTGGAAGCCTTGTTTTATTTTGGATTGATGAGAGTTATGAGATCCCACATTCATGCTTGGAACATGGCACAGGGGGGATTGGCTGAAGAGAGAATTTTCTCAACCATGTATATGGTTGGGTGCAGTTTGGAAGTCCCAAACTTGTTTTTATTTTTCTTATCGAAATAATAGCTCTTTTCATCTTGTATCGATGGGTAAATATGCTTGTTATTATGTGGTTTATATGGTTGTTATATGCTTGTCATTTCTATTGTTTATATGATGGTTATGAATGTGTTCTATGCCAGTAAAGATGTATGGCTATCATCATGTTTTAATTTGTAAATGAATTAACAATGTATCTATGACCAAATAGTTGATAAACTAATTAATATGATGAGGCAACAATTCTTCTTAGTGATTCTCAGATAAGTATGAGACCCTTATGCTTCGATATGTTATTTAAACCTATAGATTACATATTTATGACATGTTTGACGAAATTCCTATCATGTATAGTAGGGGTCCAGTCAATTCCCTTTTCAATTGATTGCATTTACATCGTCATTTAGTTATTAAATTTCATTCCTAAAAGTGTCATGGAGTTTTGGGAAGATACCTCATTCCTGGGCCTAAAAAAGTGGCTCAAAAATCGGGGTCACAAGCTCAGAACTACTGGGAAAAGTCCCCAGTCGCATGCATACCCATGTTGTGCATGTGACTGGAGGTTTCTAGTCACACTCTTTCACATGTCAAGGGAGCAACTAGGGGATTGATGCATGGAAAGGTCAGTTTGATTCAGGGGCTAGCCTTTTGGAAGGTTGGGATGGCTCGTAGGTGTCCTATAGCATGTGTAGAAGGTTTTTGTTGTTGTGTTCCATTGATTCCACTTCCTTAACTGACACATAGGAAGTTGAATCATATCATATAACTCTTCATCACATGTTTACCCAGGTTGGTCGGTTACTTGGGTAGATGTGGGAAAAGGGTGTTACATTGGGTTAAGTTAAGTATGTAGGAATTATTTCTCACCTTTTCTGGTATCTAAAAAGGACGATACTGTACAACCTTGATTTTATTACTAGGACCCTATAACCTCTTTGTATTTAATTGCAACCATATGTTGTATCCCGCGGTAAATGAATTCTCTATTTTATGTTGATCATGTGTTTCCTTGTATTTTTCATGTGACTTTGTTATTGTCACTTGTACTTGCAAACATATATAATTAATTTTCTCAACAATTTTTTCTTCTCTTAAAGCAACCCCTATGAGATCTCCCTTGAATCCTCTGCACTGCCCATATACAATATCCAAAGGTGAAGGGGGGAAATATCTAAAACAAGTTTGAAATGAGGACTTATTAGTACAAGTGTGGGCTACTTTGTCATAAGATTGTTGTATATATACCATATTTTTTGAATGCATATGATTTTAACCCTGCAAATGCTACGTCAAAGTCTTTTTGACTACTTCTATTTTCCCATTTGTTTATGGATAGAACGTTGTAGACTTCTTCAAATTCATGTCCATATTCTCCCACATTGTAGTCCAAAATGCATTAAGAAATATGGTATACCCATCTGAAATAATGATCTTTGGTATCCCAAAGTACACCTAAAATTGTTCAAAGAGTAGGTTTTCTAATTTCCCTCTGATGGTAATTTTATAAGGAAAAAAAACACACATTTTATTAAACCTGTCAACTACCATGAACAACCTGTGGTCATATCCCTTCCTCGTTATTGGTAAACCTCCCATAAAGTTCATGGAAATTCTTTCCCAAGGATAAATGGGTATAGGAAAGGGGTGGTATATACCTAATTTATTGTTACTAGGCTTGTAGGTGCAACAAATAATACATCCTCTAATGAACCTTGTTATATATTATTTCATTCTGAACTAGTACATATACCTTTGTAATTTGGCCATTGTAATTCCTACACCAAAATGGCATGCAACCTAGTCTAGGTGTGAGCCTCTCGGATTAGTTGTAGTCATGCACCTTTAGGAACACAAATCTTGTCCATCTTATAGAGTAAACAATTATGGAGATGATAATCAATTGTATTTTCACTATCATCTACATAAATTTGGATCCACAGTCATTGAAATACATCCTTGAAGTCCTCATCCTTTGTGTATGCCTCTCTATATGCACCATGGGCGAAATGATCCATGTGCATCAAATTTCCAAAAGTCATAATTTTTTATGTGGATGCCCTAAAAGTATATCAATAAAAAATTTTGTGGTGCACTTATAGGCCTACAAGTACTATAATGGTTGGTTATTTGTGTGTATGATGGTCTCCTTTCCCATAAGATAGTGATTCCACATTTAAAGATCTTGCACCAAGGCCTAAAGCTACTTATTGTATGTATGGAAGTTGAAGAATACCCCATGAAATACTTCAAACTAGTACAATATAAGTTGTCCTCCTTGTATCAAGGCTGATATCATGACATAACACTCATATGTATCCGCACTTCAAAGGGATATTGTAGTCTTAGTAATGAAAATTGGTCCTTGGATGATTTTATTTCTAAACTATATAAAGGCCATATACTAACCCTTACCCCACTAGTAACTCTTACCACTCATTGTTATGGCATGGAGTTATGTAGCTACTACTGTAAATGAAGTCATAATGTAACAACCATGGTGAAGATTCCATGTAATAAATGTTAAAAATAATAATCACGGTTGATTGGACACTTATTCCGAGATGAATGTTTGGAAGACCATCCTAGTGGGTGTTCATTTGAGTTATTATGGTAAAGGAAATTGGCAAAGGCAAAGGCAAGGGATTTGGAAAGGAAAAATGGCATTTTTGGAAAATTTATTTATGAAAATAATGGAATTTAGGATAAAAGTAAAGTGAAAGGTCACATGTTTCATGTGAGGAGGAAAATGAAGGAAAATAATGGAAAATGAAGAAAATAGAGGCCTCTTCTATAAAAAGGATTCTAAGGATCACTTGGAAAGATTTTGCTCTCATTATTATCTGTCTCATACTCTTGGAAACCTAGATTATTCTTGGATCACTCTTGGTGAGTGTGGCATAAGTGGAGATTTGGAGCAAGAAGGAAAAGATCAAGTAAGGAAAGGCAGGATTAGGAAGCTACAAGATTATTCTTGGTAGGTATCAATTTGCATGTGTATTTTCCTTGATATATTTCGCATGCTTGGTATTGCACGCGGTTCTTTGTTTTTTTTCATGGGTTTTTCTAGGTGTGACAATGTATTCAACCTAGCCTTGCCATTATCAGAAAGCCATGATGTTGTGGTGTTCTCATGTTTTGGTTTATTTGGATCACCGGATGGATTCAAAGGTGAGTGAGGTGGATATTTTAATGATATAGAATAGGTTCACTTGTTTCCTTGGTTTAGGTCCTAGTAATATGGGTTTGGATTGCGATAAAGCCTAGGAGGTGGTGTTTTTCTCTCTATTTCAGGCCTGGGAATCATGGATTTTGGATTGTAGTAAAGCTTGGGGAGTATGTCTCAGTTTAGGGCCTAGTGATCTGTGATTCAGACAACGGGTTGTGGTAAAGCCTAAGATACTAGGATAGAGGAAAATTCCTCACACCTTAGGTGAAGAGAATCTAGTGATATCCATGCTTGTGTTGGCCTAATGATCAAGGTCAGATCATGGTAAAGCCGGTTATGACATGTTTATGGTGTTGGCCTACTAATCCAGGTTAGATCATGGTAAATCCTGATTTCTATTTGATGAGGGTGACGTGGTTTAGCCTAGGTGTGATTTGGTAGGTTCTTTTGGTTCGAAGTCCCACATTTATGCTTCGAATATGGCAGGAGGGTTATTGGCTGAAGTAGATTTATCATTTGGCTTAGCCAATCTATGATCGGGTGGAATGTGGAAGACATATGTCCAGCTGGTTTCACATTTAGTAATGAAGAGTTGATTTCTCCGGTACATGGTATGAAAATATACTAGTTATGTATTTGTTTCATTGATATTTTATCCAGTATGTCTGTTGTTATTATGTTGGTTATAAGCATGTATTTTATCAGTGATGATGTATTTCTCTATATATGTTTTTTCTGGTGAATGAATATTCCATGTATCGATGGTAAAATTGATTATATGATAGGTTATGGTGTAAGGGCACAATGTTTCTTAACCATTCTCGGATAAGAAAGAGACCCCCTTTTTTTATTTTTGTTGTTTATAACTATATATGCCATGTTTGAGACATGTTTGACGAAAATCCTATCATGGCTGGGTGGGGTCAGATGAGTTCATGATTTTGTGATTGCTTCCATATGTTTTTTTTAATGTTATTTACCCTCTCTTGAAGTTATAAGAAGTTTTGGGAAGTAACCTGGGCTCAGGGGCTAAAAATGTGGCACAAATATCAGACCTGCAGGTGGAAAATTTGTTATTTGGTCCTAAGTCGCTACCTTCCCAAGGCTAGCTCACAACACAGCCTCAAAGGGGCTAAAAATCAGTCCCTCATCAAGGAACAGAGCCCTGGAAGGTTGGGCTACCTCTTGGGGATGTCAATGTTGCAGTGTAAGGTGTGTTTTTGGTGTTTCTATTGGTTCCACTTGCTTAAGGTCATCTACGAGGTTGAATCTCATATTAGTAGCCTCTCGTCACATGTTTACCCTAGTTGGCCGGTTACTTAGGTAGATTTGGGAAGAGGGTGTTACAGAGTGGTATCAGAGCCAAGTTCAACACTTGGACTGATGGGCAGTGTGAGTATCATGCATTTATGTTGGTTGCATATGCATTTAGTATTCTTGAGGTATATATGTGCTTGTTGCATCCATGTTTTATTGGCCACGGTGGAAGTGGTGTCGACATGGAACGGTTGATAATGTTGTTGTCAACATGTGTCATCATGTGTGTATGGATGGTTATGTGTTTTTCATGCTTACGTATTGACCGTATATGCTTTTTTACATGTCGCTACATGTTGCATATGAATTTATTTCTTATGGTAGGGTTACACATTGGCCTTGCTTGTGTGTTATCTATGTATGCTTACTTATGTGATGTGATATGTGGGACATGCATTGGTATTTTATGATTGGTTATACATTTCAAGCGAGTCCGTATGGTCAAGTTTTCATTTATTTTATTGATTTTTTGTGCTTAAGGTCATTACATGCAATTAGGTCATCATGATGATATTAGTATGTCATGATGCTAGTATGTTGGTTGAGATAGAGTAGGAAATGCGGATCATTAAAGTGAAGTTGCAGAATTGGACCTTAAGGCAACAGAGTATCGTTGTACAAGTTTGCATGTTTGTCATGAAGTTATTTGACTCATGGTTGTTGTAAGCATTAGGGTTACTAATATTTTTTTCATTCTATGGTTATTGTGGGTTCATATGTGATAAATGCTAGTTGATCAGTGTAGTCATGTGCATTATGGTTATGTGTATGCCTTTCATTCTGTTGATGTTATGGTTATATACATTATAGATGCTAGTTTATTAGTGTAGTTATATGTACATGTGTTAGATAGCCATGAATGATAGTGACATGTGGTTTTATGCATTGATATTGCTGTTTAATGATTGTATAACTTGATGATTATGCGATATTTTGTTGATGAGTACATTATAGGTTAAATTGTCGTTGTTACATGTTAGTGACTTGATGATTAGGGTTATTTCATTAACATCTTGATGTTATATGCATTATGCTAATTTGAATTTTCCCATGCAGATGGTTATGGTTATGACATTCAGACATGAGTCGACCTAGTTTTGATAGTGTGCTGTATTATGTCTAGATTGATTGTGCATATGTTATTTATATGCATCAATGACATTTTTTATGAGCTTATGATGTGAACATGTCATATAGTTACTGTTATGGATATCCTGACCTTATTTAGGGTTGAGTTGATGTGTTGTGAGGTTATATTGTGATAATCTAGATTGATTGTGTAGACAAAATAGCCTCCCCTAAGATGAATTAAGGTATAAGGTTGCGTATGTCACCTACTTTGTACTTGATGTCGTTTATCTTTTTTTTGCATGTTTTATTAGTTGTATGATACAATTTTTCATCTATAATATGGCATGAAGGAATGATCGTGTTTTGAGATGGTTTCACTAATGCACTATGTGTTGAGGTAGTTTATATGTACTTGAGTATAAGCAAGTTGATGTGATAGCATATGGTAAAAACCAATAGTATCAAGGTAAGATAATGGTTATATTGTTATATTTATTTATGCGCTAATAGTTATGTGTTTATGAAAGTATGATGCAAGGATTTCATGGCAAAGAGTTTGCCACGAAATCTTAAAGAAGGCTCGAGTTGAGCTTCCACTTGGAGACATTGGGAACCATGGGGATTCAGTCATGGTGTCTATTGTTGGTCTTGTGTTTTTGGTGATTTGTGATTTGTTGATCTTGATTTGCAGTTTTGTTTATGTCTGGTGGATAGTTATGCCACTTTGTTTTCGGTGTCTTATTGTTATTGGATTTCCTGGTTTTCTTATTGTTTTTTTCTTTTTGTTGTCTTTGTATTTTATGTTTTGAATCTTGGGAATTGGTTGGAAAGAGGAAAGTCGATGGAGCTTAGTGATCTGAATGAGAATATTAGTTTTGTTGTGCTAAGATCTAGTTCAAAATATAAACAATTTTTTTGAGGATTATCAGGTTAATTGCAAGTTTAGCATGAGATTTTATGTGTTTTTATGTGAATTTCATGAGAAAATTAACATAAAATAAAAATTGAACAACAACATCTAACAAACATGAACATCATCGTAAATAATAACATAGTAGCACATGGTGAAGGATTTCACCCCACCTGGGTTACGTCTTCTTAGTCCATCCTCTAAGGCTTGGCCCTCTTCTATTGTGCTCAAAAGTGTGATTACATGTGCTTAATATGCTCAAACAGAAACCTGTTCCATCAACTCCAGAATGCCGAAAAATGCATGTGTAGCCACTTTCTGCCACCAATAAGTCAGCAAGTTATGATCTCTCCTAGTTCCTCCACTATTCGTTCTATAAAACGCTCAAAATATGGCATTGAACCCACAATTTCACCCCCAAAAGCACTGACAGAGAGCCAATTATGCCAAAAACTGGGCGAAATTGCCAAGGCATTAATTTTTCCGCTAACGCCTAGAAATAAAATTTCAAATCATATTAAATATGGTTAAATTATTATATATATAAAAATCCCGCATGGTTGGGCTAACCACTAGACATGGCATTGACTATGAGCACATGTGGTGGTCATCGTCAGTGGTTAACGCTGGTGATTACAACTCTGACAGTTACAATAAACCGTGGTCTTCCACTTTTCCCTGGTCACATTGCAATCTCTGCCACAGTTAAGTTTCGATGTTATGGTTATGGGGGGGGGGGGGGCATGGGGCTAGCCTCCTGCCCATGGTCCCTGCCCCCGACGTGGTGACCAGGGTTGGGGCTACACCCCTACCCCCTTCCCCCAATGTGCATACCAGATGAACACATAATTATGTGAAAAAAATTATATATTAAGTCAGAATACAATGGCGTAGTGGAAAAGGTTTGTCTGTGGGTTGGAAGAGGTCATGGGTTCAACCCGTGATGCCTCTGCTCGGCCTCCCACATAAATTTTGGTGGACCTCAGGCTACGACATGGTAGTCTGTTGCTGGCCACCATCCTAACCAATGCAAACACGGCATGCTAGTGCCTCCAACAATTAATACAAGGATTCCAAGTGTCATCACCTCATTCATCGGAGGACAAATAACTTTGGCTGGTCAAAATACTACATGGGCTTGCCCAATCAACTATATGGGTTGTTGACAAAGCTCTCCTGATTATTTTTTTTTAATTTTCCCGTTTGACAAAGTGGACAAAACGTGTTTTTTTTTTTTAATTTTCCCATTTAACAAAGCGGAAAAAACTTGTTTCTAGGAGTTTAATATCTGATTTTTATGCTAAAAGAGTTGCACTAGATTTAGAATGATGAGTTCTATGTAGTCGTTCAGGTTCCACGTGATTCTGAAAAAAATCATTTTTGAGGACAATTTTGAGCACCTGATCACTCCTGCCCTGTGAGAAGCTTTTGGACCCCAAAAGATCACCTTCAAATGTCAAATAGAAGAGGGTAGAACCCCCTCACCTTTCCAATCTCAAACCATTTGGAATTTGACAAATTTTTTTCCTGGAGCTTCACTCAAAGATAAGCAACATTCCTTCCTCTTAAAGAATTTTTTCTTCTGTCAGGAATGGTGTCTTGCTGAACTGCATTAAGCAGTTCTGAAGAAAAATATTCGAAAGATGGAATTTGAAAAGTTTCTCCTTGTTATTCACCTTTAAGCCTCTCCTTACAAAAATAACGCCAAAGTCCATCATCAACTTTGTGCTTGCGATCGATACGATACTTGTACTTTCATTTGCTCTTTTCAAGTTGATATTGATCTGTTTGATGTATCAATCTGATTTTTTCAATGAACTCCTTGGGTTTGTCCATGTCGCCATCAAAAGAAACAACATTCTTACCAATATGACACAACAAATTATAATTCAAATGGTAAACAAATTCCACTACTTGGTTTACTTGACTCAAGCTTGAATGTACATCTTGAAAGTATGCATATTGTTGAACATAACTTTCATGTAAAACAAAAATATGCTTGAGTACAATAGTTACACAAATAATAGGCCTAGAAGGCATATCAAAAAACTTGTCGCTTATACCTCTCTTATACCTTTTGACCAAGTGGAGTTGTTGATGAACACCCATCAAATAAAAGTGCCTTAATCGCTCCAACTTAATCATTGCACCATTAAAATTTTCTGAATGAAATGAAATGGAAAATTCACTAGCATCAACCTGAAACTCAAATGACCTTTTCAAGTTTAAAAGAGAAAATAAAAGAGCTAACATTATCTTTTTCTTCGAAGCATCACATGCCTCTTTTTGTTTGCCTCCTCATTGGAGTACCTTTTGAACACATGTCAATGAATGCCAAGGAGCTATAATAGAAGAAATATTGACAAAAATTATCCTCCAACATTGGGATGTTCCGAAAAAACCTCTTATCAAGATGACCATCTTGGGTGTTAACCAATCCACAATTTTGCCAAACTTGGAGAGGTATACCTTCAACTTACCTCCTCCAAAATTATAGCCCAAGTACATCAAAGAAGTTTTACCCAACTCATACTTTGACATCTTCAAAAAAAAATGGTCATGCCTCACAATTTCAAGTATTTTTCTCTCATAGATGACATGTTCATAATGAAATTTTCTAAAAATGACAATATCATACAAGTGGTTTGTATCATCTAGAAATGGCTCTAGTTCATCATTCGTCATATGCATGAAAGTAGTAGGATTATGGAAAAGACAATAAACATAATAAGCCATTCAATAAAACATTTTTTGATGTTAAATATCATCTTCCACATACCTCCTTCAACAATGAATCTTTGAGGAAAGGCACTTATTTTGTACCTCACAAAAAAATTCTTTCCATTCTTCTTGGGCACCAAAACCATAGGTGCACTGCATGGAGAAATAGATGGTCGAGTGATTCCATTGTTCAACAATTTTTGTCTTTGCTTTGGTATTTCTGCACTTTTCATTTTTGACATACAGTGTATGCCAATGTCACAAAGAGAGCATTCTTGCTTCAAAGGTTCTTCAGATGGGATTCCATTCTTCTTGAGAGGAAATCCCTTCACATCCTGAAAAACATTATCATCATGGTTAATTACAACTACCAAATCATAATTGAAACTTGTATTACAACCATCAAATGCTCCATAATCATCATCAACATTGGATTTGATCATAAGAATCAATAAATGTTTGCTTGAATTCACTAGCCTTTTCATTTTCCCTGCATTAACTAATGATAGATTTAGTTTCTTGTGATGGGATCTCACTATGTACTCCACACCATCTTTGAACAAATAGTACCTTTTTTCATGAAGATAGAATATTTAGTTTCTGTCATAGAGGTACGGACTTCCCAAAAAAATCCCTGAAATGTCAAGTGGTACAACATCTAATTCCACTTCGTCAACGAAGTTTGTGGTGATTGCAAATCGGAAAATAAACTTTCTTGTAACCTTTAAATTGGTTTCCCTGCATATTCAACAGTAATGGATATGGCTTGGGATGAGGTATGGTTTCAAGATTAAGTTTCTTGACTAAGTCTTTAGATATTAAGTTTGCGTGAGAACCACTATCAAATAGTGTGTCGATTTTTGTATGTTTAGAGACAACCCTCACATGAAACAATTCAATTCTAGTTTCTTCATTTGAGGTACTAGTGTAACAATTTGAAGTACTAGTGCTAGCAATGGATTTCTTACCTTTTATCCCCATGTCTATGATTTTAGTTTCATCACCCAAATCAGACCCCAAATCCTCTTGAGTGATTGAAGCTGTATTTTCCTTACATTTGTTGTTGAATTTCTTTGGCTTCATCTCCAGATGAATCTTCCAACAATGGTCTTCATCGTAGCCCTCCTTGGAACAATAAATACATATTAGTTTATCTGCTTCCTTTTTTATGTCTACATTTTTCTTTTCTTTCCCTTTGAAACCATTTCCTTTCTCTCCACCCTTAAATGGCTTCTTTTTACCCTCTTCTAGAATATTTTTCCCTCTTTCCTCAAGGTGAGTGGCTTGCACACAAACCTCATCTAGACTAGTGGGATTGAACATAAGGATAGTATGCCTTAGGTAGATATGTAAACCCACTATATACTTCAGCAACGTGTCTTGTGAATTAAAAACAATACCTAGCATAAGATATCTTTTTATAAATTCTTGGGTATAATCTTACACACTTTGAGCTTTAAGTTGTGTAAAGTTCTGCCAATTCATGATGGATTTTTTCATATATGCTAGAGGGTAAAATTTTATTTTACTTGCAGAAATGAAATTAGACCAAGAGAGTGAGATATTAACATGGTTTTTAATCTCATATTGTTTCTTGGCTTCCCACCATACTAGTGTTGCACCCTCCAATCTCAAGAAAGCTAGCTGAATCTTTGTATCATCATCTTGAAGGTTTTGAATCCTGCAATAGACCTCCAACTGAGAAAACCAATTTTCAAGCTTCTCTGCATTCACTTCACCATTATACAAAGGAAGCTCAAATTTAATATCAATTTTTCACAAGGGTTTTTTACCAATTCCTTTTGAGGTATGTTAATGAGTATGAGTAAGGATTGTAGTAGCAGAAGAGAATGAAGGTGAAGGTGAATATGGGTGGTGAGGATGATGGTAGAGTAGATGGTGGCTTAACACCATTTCCATTACCTCCTCCTCTTGTAGAACCCTCTAATCTCAGATACTGGATATTTCACCCTACAACCTTGTATTGCTCTCTTCATAGAGGACCTTCACCATATCTGCAATGTCAAAGAAAGCCTTACTAAAAGCCTTCTCATCCACTAACATGTTATCATTTCCTCCCTCATGAGACATGCTTACTGAAGCTTATTCTGCAATTGGAGGTGAATATTTTGGTGGAGATTGTGGAAATTGTGCCCTCCTTCTCCTTGATCCAACTATAGCACCTGCACCCACAAGATTGCCTTCTCCTCTCTTGAGCTTCAACCTTGTAAGTAATTAAACATTTTCAAAACAAATTAAATCCTCCTTCACAAGTAAACTAGTGCTCTGATACTAACTTGATCTCAATTATAATATTGATTTTGCTGTGCTAAGATATAATTCAAAATATAAACAAAATTCTTGAGTATTATGAGGCTAGTTGCAAGTTAAAGATGAGGTTTTATGTCTTTTTATGTGTATTTCATGAGAAAATTAACGTAAACTAAACACTAAACAACTCATCTAACATAAAAAAAACATCACCATAAACAGCAACACAATAGGGCATGATGAAGGATTTCACCTCTCCTGGGCTATGTCTCCTTGGTCTAGCTTCCAATGGTTTGGCCCTCTTCTATTATGCTCAAAAGTGTGGTTACATGTGTTTATAATGCTCAAACAGCTCTGAAACCTCTTCCCTCAGCTCCAGAATGCCCAAAAATTCATGTGTGGCCTCTATCTGCTTCCAATTTGGTCAAAAACTCATCAATTTATGATCTCCTCTAGTTCCTCCACTATTCGTTCTACAACACCCTCAAAATTTGGCACCAAATCCATAATTTTAGCCTCAAAAGCACTAACGGAGCACCAATTCCACCAAAAATTAGGGAAATTGTCAGGGCATTAATTTTCCCAATAACACCTAGAAATTAGATTTCAAACCATATTAAATATGGTTATACACACACACACACACACACACACACACACACACACACACACATATAAAGGCCACGTGGTTGGGCTAACCACCAGACATAGCATTGATTGTGGGCACATGTGGTGCTCACCATTAGTAGTTAACACTGGCACTTCTAGCTCCGATGGCTAGGATAAACCACGGTCTTCTGCTTTTCCCAAGTCACATTGAAATCTCCATGGTAGTTAAGTTTTAATGTTATTGTTATGGGGGGGGGGGGGGTAGGCTAGCCTCCCACCCATGGTCCCCACCCTCGGCATGGTAACTAGGACTTGGGCTAGACCTTGAACCCCTTCCCCCAATGTACATACCATATGAACAAAAAACTATGCGGAAAATGTTATATATTAAGTCACAATACAATGGTGCAGTGGAAAAGGTTTATCCGTGGTTTGGCGGAGGTCATGGGTTCAACCCCCAATTCCTCTTCTCGGCCTCCCACATAAATTTTGGTGGCCCTCAGGTTGCCATGTGGTGGCCCCTTGCTGGGCCATGTGGCAGCCTATGGCTAACACTATCCCAACCAATGCAAACACGACACGTCAGCACCTCCAACCACCAATATAAGGATGCCAAGCGTCATCACCTCATTCACTGGAGGAAAAATCACTTTGACCAGTCAAAATACCACATGGACTTTCCCTATCAGATATATGGTCTGCTGACTGGGTTGTCCCGCAATTTATTTATTTTTAAATTCAGCTATTTGAAAAAGTGGACATAAGGCATTTATGGGAGCATGCTGTGTCGGTTTTCCATGAAATGAGTTGTGCCATATTTAGAACGAAGGGATATACATGGTTGTTCAAGGTCCACACAATTCTAACAACTTTCATTTTCTAGCATACTTTTGAGCACCTGATTGCTCAGTAAGAGATTTGTGGCACCCAACAAGTAATGTAAGAGCCGAATGAGGCTTGGTGCATGAGTAAGCACAAAAGAAGGTAATAATAGGACAGTTGAATGGACTGGTTAGATATGTTGTGGTGAATGGATGGAGGTAGTACAATCATGAGAAAGGTAATCAGGTAAGGTAAAGTAAATTGACCTAGGATATCAGATACCTTGGCAATGTTGGGAGCTGTTGTTCTCAATATTGTAGATGTTGTTCATGGATAAATGTATTTCTCTCAACCTAAACCTTATCATATTTGGTAATCATGTTGTAATTATGATGATGTTTATATATGTATATATGCATGCATGTATGTATGTATGTCATTGATTGACAGGGTCATCATGGATCTTGATGGTTTTATGTTAATGGTTTATATGTATATATGTATCATGTTGTCTAACATGATCACAATTGTTTTATGCTAATGATTATATGTGTGTGTGTGTGTGTGTGTGTGTATTTATGTCACTGTACCACAAGGCTTTCAAGGGTCATTCTTCTGGAGGAATGATTCCTTATGAAGGTGAATGGCATGAAGAGGATCCTGGCTATAAGGAATCAAGTGGTAGAGTAAATTTCATATATTTATGAGGTTAGTATGATGTGGACATGAATTAATATTATATGCTTGTACTACACCTATGTTTATGTTATGGACAGGTAATGCTGAGGGGTACATCAGCGAAGTGAAAGTAGTGTGATCTGTGACATGCTAGAATAAGCATGGATATTGGAAAGACACGAGAAACAATGTTGCTTTTGGGGTTAGTTTGTGGTCTATGGATGTGTAGTTTTATTGTTGTGTATATGTTGTGCATGTTGAATATTCAGTGACTGTACCTATTGTGTTGTGTAATTTTGAATATGTAGTATTATGTACATATAATGTTGTATGCATGTTGTATGCATGTTGTATATATGATGTTGCATATGCAATGGCAGGTATAGATGGTGATATGTATATGTTGGATATGTGGTTTTGTGTATATATGGTTCTATTTACATGTTGAATATGCAATTCTATTCACATGTGGTGTTGTGTGTGTGATGTATATATGGTGCTATGTGCATATGGTGTTGTGTGCATGATTGTACACATGGTGTTGTGTACATGTTGTACATGTGGTGTTATGTGTAGTCGGTGTTGTGTACTTGTCGTGCATGTGGTGATATGTACATATGGTGTCAAGTACATGCCGTGAATGTGATATTGTGTACATGTGATATTGTGTAAACATTTTACAGGTGGTGTGGTGTACATTTGGCGTTGTGTACACATTGTCCAGGTGGTGTCGTGTGCATGTGATGTTGTGCACACATTGTGCAGGTAGTGTTGTGTACAAGTGGTATTGTGTACATGTTGTGCATATGGTACTGGTATACATTTGGTATTAAGTGCATGTCGTACATGTTGTTTTGTGGGCATGTGTTACAATGTATGTGCATGGTGTAGTAATGGTATCATGACATGTGTATTCATTGTGTTGTACTTATATGTGTACATGTATGTATTTTTTTTTGTTTTAAACTGGATATATGTATATTTATTGTGTTGTGTTGTACATTAGGTGTGGGTGTAAGCATTGTGTTGTATTATACACCAGTTGTAGGTGTATGTTTTATGTGTTGGTGTACGAATATGTATGGTGTTGTATTATACTCTAGGTGTAGGTGTATGTGTCATATGCTAGTTTGGGTGTATGTATTATGTGGTGTTGTATGACTTGCACGAATGTATGTGTTATGTGGTGTGTGTATGTGTACATGATTGAAGAGAAGGCATTGGGTGCTTATCGGGCATGGAAACCAATCATGTGTGTGTACAAAAAGAACAAAGGAAAAAGTAAGGACTGATGAAGGATAAGTATCGATATTTTATTTCAATTTTATTATGCATGTGATATGTGATTCTGAATTATGATGGTTACATGTGAATTATGATCATGGTTTGTGTTGATTGCATGTGATTTATGATTTTGATCTATGATGGTTGAATTTTGAGCTAGCAAGATATGATATGTTTATACATGATGGTTTGATCGAATAGCTAGTTTGACTTTTGTGATAGGAAGTGAACAGGATTGTAAGTGTACCTCATTGACGAGATACCCATGAGGTATGACTTGATTTTATTTCAATTTATTTTTAATCTAATGGATATTATGTGCTTGGTACAAGAGAGCATGAAATTCTCGGTTTGGGATGGTTAAAACTTACTGCACGAATTAGCAGCAACAACAAAAGGAATTGAGACATGCAACAATGTGTTGGTAAAGAATTCAGGAGCAAGGCCATTGAGGGACACTAGTACCCAATAGTTTCCATTGATTTACATGAGCATGTTATGACCGGTGTGATAGTTTTGAGGCAGGTATATTCCTTGGTTATTCTATCTTCTGGTGCGAGGAAGCCTTTCCAAGGGATGGATCACCCAAGATAGCGGACGTTAAGGAACTTGGAAGGTGTGTGACTGCACAGAAGGGGATTATCGTATTGCCCGAGGCACTGCATAAAAGAGAAGGGGAGTTTGGGGATGGATTTTTTTTGTCATTAGAATTTCCATACGTAATAATATTCACATTGGGAGTGTGCCCTAGGACAATGAATTGGTAACTTTTCACTGAGATTACAGTACCACAGGATTGTAGGCGTAAACATTAGATGAAAATTTGACTTTGAAAGTAGATTTTGTACTTCTGAGAAGGAGGTGAATCCTGGTATTACTCTGAGGGTGGATATGTGAGCCTCTAGATTCTCTTGATGTTGATATGGGTATCATATCTTTCTATTTTCTAGTTGATCAAATGGTTATATGTATATATATATATATATATATATATATATATATATATATATATATATATATATATATATATATATATATATTATTGTAAATACTACATCGAACTGGTTTATAAACCTCCACAAACAGTATGGTTATTTGTTGGTTGAAGCAAATGTGCATAAGTATATGTGGTTACGATTGTAAATACTGCAATGAGATGTGTTATGAAGCTCCATTAAATGGTATGATTATCATGTTTTAGTAGGTTATTCATTGTAAATACTGCAACAAGTTTTGTTATAAATCTCCTTAGGCAGTATCTTGTGTTTTCAACAGTTTTCTAGTTCACAGGTGTCATTGAACACCAACGAAGGTGTTCCCCAAAGGGGGAGGGTTCTGTAACAACCTTGGTGTAAATTCCATGTAATAAATATTAAAAATAATAACCACGGTTGATGGGAGACTTATTCCAAGATAATTTTTTGGCAAAAAATCCTAGTGGTGTCCATTTCAGTTATTATGGCTATGGAAATTGGAAAAGGTAGGTGAAAGGTCACAGGTTGCATGTGAGGAGGAAAATGAAGGAAAATAATGGAAATTAGGATAAAATGAAGGTGAAAGGTCACAGGTTTCATGTGAGGAGGAAAATAAAGGAAAATAAAGGAAAATGAAGAAAATAGATGCCTCTTCTATTAAAATGCTTCTGAGGATCAGTTGAGATTTTTTTTTTCTCATTATTCTCTCTCTCATACTCTTGGAAACTTAGATTATTCTTGGAGCACTCTTGGTGAGTGTGGCATACTTGGATATTTGGAGCAAGAAGACAAAGATCAAGCAAGGAAAGGGAGAATCATGCAGCTACATCAGGATTCTTGGTAGGTATCGAATTACATGTGTTCATTTTTTGTCTTGGCACAGGTTTTTGTAGGTGTGACAGTGTATTCATCCTAGCCTTGCCATTTTCAGATAGCCATGGTGTTGTGGGGTTCTCATGTTCTGGTTTAGCTGGATCACCAAATGGATTCAAAGCTCAATGAGGTGGATCTCTGAATGATGTAGAACCAGTTTGCTTGTTGCCTCGGTTAAGGGACTATTAATCCAGGTTTGGATTGTGATAAAGCCTTAGAGGTAGTTGTTTTCTCTCCATTTCAAGCCTAGGAATCTCAGGTTTGAGATTGCAGTAAATCCTGGAGAGTATGTCTCGGTTTAGGACCTAGTGACCCCTAATTTAGACTGTGCATTATGGTAAAGCCTAAGAGACTAGGAGAAAGGAAAATTCCTCAAATTTTAAGCGAAAATAATCTGGTTATATCCATGCTTGTGTTGACCAAGTGATTAGGGTTAGATCATGATAAATTAGGTTATGACATGTTTATTGTGTTGGCCTTGTGATCCGAGTTGGATCATGGTAAGTCTTGATTCCCATTTTATGAGGGTGAGGTGCTTTAGCCTCAGTATGCTCCGATTGGTTCTTTTGGTTTAAGTCCCGCATTCATACTTGAAATATGGAACCAGGGTGATTGGCTGAAGTAGATTTGTCTCAACCAATATTTGGTCGGGTGGAACGTGGAAGTCCCATCTCCAATTGGTTTCACATTCAGTAATGAAGAGGTCATTTATCTAGTTTCCGATACGAAAATATACTATTTATGTCTGGATTTCATTCCTATTGTATCCATGGTATTTATGTTTTTATTATGTTGGTTATAAGCATGTATTTTATCAATAATTATGTGCGGATCTATCTATGTTTTTTTTGGCAAATAAATGGTCCTTGTATCTATGGTAAAATTGGTTGTATGATATCTTATAGTGTAAGGGAGCAATTCTTCCTAACCATTCTCAGATAAGAAAGAGACACCTTTGTTTATTTCCATTGTTTACCACTGTAGATTCCATGTTTGTGACATGTTTGATGAAATTCCTATCTTGGATGGGTGGGAGTCGGATCAGTTCCTGATGTTGTGATTGTTTCCATATGTTTTTTTAAATTTTATTTACCCTCTTCTGAAGTTACAATAAGTTTTAGGCAGTGACATGGGATTAGGTGCTGAAAATGTGGCACAAATACCGAAGCTACAGGCAGAAATTTTTTGTTTGGGCCTGAGCCACTACCTTTCCAAGGATATCCTATGGCTCTAGGGGCTAGAGCCACTCCCTTTCCCTTATATGCCCGTGGATCAGCCTCAAAGGGGTTGAAAATTAGTCCCTCTTGAGGGAACAGGGCCCTGGAAGTTTGGGTTACCTCTTGGGGATGTTAATGTTGCAATGTAAGGTGTGTTTTTGGTGTTTATGTTAGTTACACTTCCTTAAGGTAATCTAGGAGTTTTAATCACATATTATTATCCTCTCGTCAATCTTTACCTTGGTTGGCTGTTTACTTGGGTAGATGTGGGAAGAGGGTGCTACACATAATTTCCTTGAGTTTTGTGCTACCACAAAAAATTATGAACTTAAAGAAATTTATAGGCACTGACCACTTCATGGTGGCCTCCACCTTGGTACAATAAATCTTGACCTCCCATCCACCAATTACATATCCTAAATACACCAAATATTCTTGTGCAAACTCACATTTCTTGATATTTTTTAGTAGTTGGTGCTTCTTCAAATTCTCTAGCATCTACATCAAGTGTGGAATGTGCTCCTCCCATGAAACATTATAAACCAATATATAATACAAATAAACAAGAACAAATGAATCTAGATAAGGGTGAAATATATCATTCATTTGTCTCTAGAACATAGATGGTCCGTTGCATAGACCAAATGGCATGACTAACCACTTACACAATCTTGTTTGGTTTTGAAGGCAGCCTTCCAAGTGTCTTCTTCTTAGACTCAAACCTAGTGATACCCTAATTTTAAACTCATCTGAGTGAACTATTTTTATTTCTACAACTAATCAAATAGATAATAAATATTGGGTAGGGGTAGGCTATTCTTAAGCATAATATTTCTTAATGTTGTGTAATAATGCACATTTACCAAGTCCCATCATTATTTCGTGCAATTATGATGGATGACACACATGGTTGGATATTTGGTTGAATCTCCAGTAGTTACTGCAACAACTTCTTTACTTTAATTTCTTTCATAATGGATTATTTTTACAACCCAATATTTGGCAATGGGGAGTCTAGAAATAATTTGATTGTGTGCTCCATTTCCCTCTTGCGTGATAAGCCTTTAGGCTTTTAGAACACTCACCAGTAAAATGTTAGAATTCCCTTTATGCATGTTTATGGTGAATTATTTCCCATCCTTGATGAGATGATATTGTTTGGCTCTTTGCAGGAAGATCACATCCCACATATACATGTAGCGATTA
Organism: Pinus albicaulis; assembly: GCA_034641835.2. Lineage (NCBI taxonomy): Eukaryota > Viridiplantae > Streptophyta > Pinopsida > Pinales > Pinaceae > Pinus > Pinus albicaulis. Next base: position 665,577,163 of record CM076576.1, on the reverse strand, counting down.
CCAAGCACAAGTCCGCATACATCTAGTGGAACTATATTCAATTCAATTTCATTAATAAAATCAACATTGATAGAAACTTATATCCTACATTTTTTTGCTACCTTAATTTTTGCATCCTTGTTTACCCATCCCAATGGATATGGGGTAGGAGTATCTCAAACCTCGAATCTAAGTTGGTTGAATAGATCTATTTTTAAGATATTCATTTATGAAACTAAGTCAAATATGGAATCGATCTTGGTATTCTTGAACTGTATATTAATGTGGAAGATATTTGTCACCCCCTTCTCTTCCAGATAAAAAAGGATACACAAATTCACTTGCTTCTACATTGAGGTATAGATAATACTCTCATCCATGTTAGATTTTATTTCCAACTAGTTTCTTGAACCTGTGGTGATAAGATTAATTTTCTTCCCATATTTCTTTTTGTTCTTCAAGTTCAACTTTGGATGCAATTTCCAACACTTCTCTTATTTTTAGAAGTCGATTTTGTAGTTATTACAATAACTTTTAGGATCCTCGCATTGATGTGTAATTAAAATTGTCTCCTTTTCCTTTACACCTTCCCACATTTTCTTCCCTTCTTTGGAAGCTTCCTAGTTCTCATTTTTCTTGAACCACATAACATCCCTTTATTTTTGCCTATGTTTCCTAGGTTCTATTCCTATATGAAAGCATCATACATTATTCTTGGCTTGATCAACATCACCTTATTTCATAGATGTCCATGTAGATTCTGTAGATACTTAAGGAGTAAATTTTGTCTCTTGGGAGAGATACCTAACATGATTTCCATCTTCTTGAATTTGATGGTATACTCTTGTACACTCTACCCTTACCTTAGTTTGAAGTAGCACCATAAAATCAATTGATCCTCTACATACCCAATAGATTAGAACTGGGATTTTGTTAGAGTTTTGAATTCTTCCCACTTAGTTACTAGGAGATCACCCTTTAGCCTAAGTGTCTTCTTATGGATTTCCCACAAGGTTAGGGAATGCCCCTCTATCTTCAATCAAGACAATGATATTTTATGTTCCTTGTCTATGTGGTGAATGAAAAAATATACCTCTAATTGTTATAAGAAATGATTCAATTTTAATGCATTTATCTCACCTTGAAATGGCTTGATATTGACCCTCACTTCCTTCTTGAATTGGGACTGTGAATGGGTAACAACACTTGAACTCAACTACTTTTTCTCAGGTTATTTCCTTGACTCCTTTTTTAGGTATTCATGATCCCATAATTTTCCCTTTGATTTTACCTCTGAGTTGGAACATCCATCTTCTCTTATTACAAACTTATTTTAGAGTTTCCATATGGAGGTTCATATTGTGGTTGATATCTATGACCTACGCTTCTATCCTTGAGAATATCTCCTCTACTAAATCAGTGTTATTATGAAAAAGCTAATTGACCATGGTTAAGACTCTATGAATCTTTTGTTACACCACTCCTTGGATCCCTACAACTTCCCATAAGATTCCCCAAAGAAAGACACTTGACACTAATATGATTCATAAACTATTGTCGATATTCCTTTGGACAATTAATCAGACTAGATATAATAAAAATATACTAAAATATATAATATAAGGTATAAATTCCTTGATTCCATATTTATTAATTATTTTTTTCTGCTTATGAATGTAGATAAGATGTATGAAATATAGAAAAATAAAATAAAATCACTGAGAAACCACAATGAAAATTTATATTCTTTGGGAAACCCTTACAGGAAAAAACCTAATTTGAAGGTGAGGTTTCTATACTCTCTTTTGTTTGGAATGGAAATAATTCAAGTACAAAGGAGAAGGATCTCACTATGGATTTAGTTGATTTTGTTTCCTAATAGGTTGGTACAAACACTAAAAACCATTTTTTATTCTTTTTCACTCCCACTCACTCTTTATCTGTTCTATTAAGGACCAAGATACAATCGAAATTAATGGAACCCATTTTCATCCTAGTGGCTCAGCTATAACATAGCCCGATAGAAAACTAACGGTCAATTTTGACTCAAACACTGAATTAGAGTTATAAATTTGATCCTTCTAGAGTCTTGTTCCATTTAAACACATGGATATCCCCACATCCATGAGTAACAGGGGATGATGTGGCATCCACTCATGCCACTACAAGGAAAATACCCACTAGCGGAGGTTATAAAGGAGGTTTTTAGTGTTATAAAATTGGCCAAAATTGTAAAAAAACATTTTATACAACATTCGTTTATGGTTACGGAGGTTTTGGTAGATATTTTAGTGAACATTAAACACAACTAAAAAATAATGGGCAACCAGAGGTTATTACAGATATTTTTTTCTTCGGTGTGTTACTTAGGTGTAATGTTCCCAATTAGCCATAGCTACTTGGAACATTATAATTACTCCATTTTTTAAATAAGAAGTAAGATACACAATAAAATCTATCCCAGTGTGAAAAGGGATTGAGGTAGGAGGATAAAATAAAGCCTCTTGAGTGTGAAAAGGAGCAAAAGAAAGGAGCTAGCTATGGTTTACCAAGTCAACCAGCATTGTCAAAAGGGAGGGAAAGCCACTAGGGCAGCGCAGTTTTGAAGGAGGAAGCTTCTCAAGGAAGCTACATCACCATTGTGTGGGGCCCGGGATGGAGAAGCTCACTTGGAATAAAAAGAAAGGGATAGCAGCAAGGGAATTAATTCATTCATACTTATTATTTTAGTCTTATGACTGATTTCAATCTTCAGCTATTTAGCTGGAGTTGCAGCACTGTTTAGTGCAAGGGTTCTCATGTGGGAATTCTAGTTCCATTGTTGTTGCAGATTTATTTGGGAGATTCAAGGAGGAGGTTTGAGTTCCATTATCATCATATATATTGAAGAAGCCATCCCCTAACCTTGACAACACAGTCACTCTTAGTGAGTGCGTTATTTCTGCAATAGCTGTAGTAGCTGGGGTTAGATCTACTCCTTTGAGCTTATTTCAAGAGAGGGGGAGGTGATTTCCACTCCAGGAGTTCTATTGAGGAAGGTATTGAGCCTATTTTTGTATTGTGTATTATTATTTGATCATATCAAATATTTCTAAATACAAATTTGCTGGGTACAATGTTATTTTATGTAGTGTTGTACATTATGTTGCTATTTTGCTGGAAACCCTTGTCGGGAGGTCCCAATGTGTTTGTAAAATAGGTCAATCCTCTCAGTTATGATATTATAATGAATGAAAGATATATATATATTTTATTCCATCTATTTATGTAGTTTACATAATAAGAATAAATTTGTTGCTACCTTCGGCATTTCTATTTCATGATGTACTGGGGTTGTGATGCCTTTTTCTACATTTGAGTTGGGGAGATCTTTTTATTATAGCTAGAGTTATTTGTTTCTAATTTAATTCCATATTTAAGCCAAATATAGCATATTCTTGAGGATCCAAGCCCTGGACTACATTATTCTTGCACTGGTTTACTTATATAGTGTCCTCATTGGAGCTATTGCTGAAATTCTTGAAAAGGAATATTACAGTGGTATCAGAGCTCTGCTCTTGGCTCAACTTGTGGGGGGGAGATTTATCTTCAACATGGATAAGGAAGAAATCTCTAGGCTCATACTTCAAACCCTATAGAACATTGTAAGGGATCTCAAGGAGATGAGGTAGGGAGAAGACTCTTTAGGGTTTTTCCCTAAGGCAAGTACCAGCACTACAAATGGCATGGGACATTCAACTCCATCACAACGCTCCAACATGCCTTGATTTTTAAATAAAGGACATAAGGAGGGTTCTCTAGGAGAATATTTTGAAGAATATGAGCTCCAGTCTCAAAGGTTCAAGGAGCACCTGAGCTTTTAGGAGTTTTTTTGGATCAAGGATGGAAGGAGGAATTATTCTCATCAAAGGGAAGGTAACTTGATGTAGGTATCAGCCCTAAAACGTAGTATGGTGGGATTCTTATTGCCCACATTTGATGGGACACCTAAGCACACAGCAAAGGCATGGGTAGAGAAGTTGGACACATACTTCCAGCTTCATAAGGTGTTTGAAATGGAAGCTATCAAGATAGTTGCTTTGCATCTAGAAGGGGAGGCTCAAGACTGGTGGTTTCATGGACTAAGCACACTTGGGCATCATCATATCACTTCATAGTCAGCTTTCACCAAGAATTTAGTGGAGATATTTGATCCAATGGATCTAAAAGCCCACTTTGCCAAAATAGTCAAACTCAAGCAAGAGGGAGATATTGAGGATTATATTGCTGAGTATCTGCAGCTTTCAGTGATGGTCTCCAACCTCACTATGAGCAGGAAGGTATGCATGTTTTTAAATGTGATGGTTGAACCATTACAAGGGTTGGTCAAGTCTACAAACCCAACTACAATCCTTGAAGCTGTGGAGAAAGCTAGAGATCTACAACACATCTTGCCCAAGGCAAGGACCCTTTTATAGTAGAAAACCCACTCAAGGCAAATATAGATAATCCCTGTTCAGGAATTGAAGGAGAAAGGTGTTATAGGGGAAGCACATCCTATCAAGACCTTCTCCAAGAAGGATGATAGTGATGTACAACCCATAGAATACTTTGATCCAAGAGGAGGAGCTGTTGCAGCGTTAAGAGGGGTCCCAAAATATCTAATCTTGAGAGTAAGAGGCACCACCATGGGGCAAAGAGTTTTTGTATTGATAGATAGTGGAGCCACTCACAATTTTATTGATTCAGAGAGGAATTCCCGTGGAGGAGTTTGAGGGTTTTTTAGTTTTGGTCCCAGGAGCCATGACTCTACAATGTGCCAAGTATGTTCTAGTGCTAACCATTACTATGGGTACCTATACCTTGACAGACCAATTATTTGTGGTATATATTCCAGACACCAATGTCATATTGGGAGTCCAGTGGTTAGTCACTCTTGGGATAGTTACCACTAACTGGAGAAATCTGGAGATGGAATGGACTAGAGGAGAGGATGGCCAGCAACAAAAGATCAAGGGTATGAACACATATCCTCCTCAGGTTGTTTCAGCACATAGGATGGAGGCAGATTTGCATAGAGGAGACATTGCATGGCAAGTGGAGCTGCATGTATCCGAGGTGAAGAGCAAGGACATACCGATGCATCTAGATGTTCAATCCCTTTTGGACCGGTATTCTACAGTATTTGGAGATATTCCACCAGGGAGACCTCCTAATCGAGGGTTTGAACACACCATTGAGTTGGAACAAGGGGTAAAAGAAGTGATCACCACTTCTTATAGACATCCCAAGGCCTATAGGGATGAGATTGAAAAAGCTATCCAAGAGCTGCTAGCACTAGGGAACATCCAGCCTAGTACTAGTCCTTTTGCTTCCTTGGTGGTTTTGGTAAAGAAGAAAGATGGCACATTGAGGATGTGCATCGATTATAGGGCCTTGAACAAGAAGAATTTGAAGAACCAGTACCCTATATCCAGGATCGATGAACTCATGGATGAGCTGAGGGGATCCAAATATTTCTCCAATATTGATTTGAGGTCCAGGTACCATCAAATCAAGGTGAGGGAGCAAGATATCCCCAAGAAAGCGTTCAGGTGTCACTATGGGAATTTTGAGTTTCTGGTAATGCCCTTTGGATTGACCAATGCTACAACAACTTTTCAATCATGTATGAATCATATCTTCCACGGTCATTTGCGAAAGTTTGTATTGGTCTTCTTTGATGATATTCTGATCTACACCTGCACTTGGGTGGAGCACTTGTGGCATATTGAGACAGTCTTACATATCCTCAAGGAGCAGAAATTCTATGCCAAACTCTCCAAATGTGAATTTGACCTCACATAGATGTTGTATTTGGGGCATATCATAGGGGTGGATGGAGTAAGGGTACATGAGGAGAAGATTCAAGCTATCAGAGATTGGCCTGAACCTAGAAATGTGACAGAACTCAGAGGTTTTGTGGGCATATGCACATATTATCGGAAGTTTGTGAAAGGGTTCTCACAACTAGCACCACCACTTATAGACTTAACAAAGAAGGGGGTTTCCAGTGGACACCCACAGCGCAGAGGGCTTTTGATAAGCTCAAAGAGGTAATGAGTAATTGTCCTATTTTTGTTTTACCTGAATTTTCTCAACCTTTTGTGTTAGAATACGATGCATCAGGTGAAGGTATTGGGGCAGTATTGATGCAAGGGGGGCATCCTATAGCCTTTGAGACAAGAAAGTTGCTCCCGCATGAGAATTTATACCCCATTTATGATAAAGAAATGTTGGCTATCATGCATGCATTAGCCAAATTCCGGAAATATTTGGTGGGGAATAAGTTCAAGGTGAAGACTGATCACAATAGCCTTAGATTATTTCTTGAATAGAGGAAACTTTAGAAAAGACAACAGAAGTGGGTGTTAAAAATCCAGGCCTATTACTTTGACATAGAATATGTCAAGGGGAAGAGAAATATAGTAGCTGATGCACTTTCCAAGAGGCCTACAATGCTGTCCATGAGGGGCATGGATGCAGATTGGAAGGCTCAACTTTTAGTTAAGTACTCCAAAGATGACTTTGCATGCGGGATACTTGATGGGGTGGTACCGAATGAGAGACTTAAAGTGATGGATGAGGTTATATAGTACAAGGATGAGATCTACTTGGCTAGGAATTCGAAGCTCAAGGAGAAGATCTTAGTGGCCTCACATGATTCCCCATTTTCTAGGCATCAATGTTTCGTAAAAACTTACAGATCTATCAAGGAGAGATTCTCATAGAAGGGTCTCAAGGAGGATGTGCTCCGGCATGTCAAGGAATGTACCACTTTCCAACAAAATAAGGGAGATCACACTTATCCTGTTGGGTTCTTACAGCGACTACCTATTCCGGATGGGAAGTGGGAAAGCATCTCTATGGACTTCATCACCGGCTTAGCAACAGTGCAGGGTTAGGACTGTATCTATGTTGTTGTTGATAGAATAACAAAGTATGCTCATTTCTTTGCCATCTCTACACATTATACTACTTCACAGGTAGCTGAACTCTTCTTCAGAGATGTATTTAGACTCCATGGTCTCCCTAGGACCATAGTGAGTGATCGAGACAGCCACTTCATGGGTGGCTTTGGGAAAGAAATTTTCAGATTAGTGGGAACTAATTTGACCCCTAGCACTAGTTATCACCCCCAAAATGATGGGCAGACCGAGATATTGAAAAAGTGGCTAGAAGGCTACTTCAGAAATTATGTGGTCGGGCAGCAGAAAACTTGGTTGTGGTGGCTCCACTTGGGGGAGTATTGTTACAACACTACTCACCATATCTCTATTGTCATGACACCATTCCGAGCCTTGTATGAATATGAGGCACTTTCATTTTCCGATGTTATGTTTGGGACAAGTAAAGCTCCAAGGGAAAGATATTGGATTCAAGAGAACTAGGACATACTCAGGGCCCTCAAAGATAACATTTCCACTGCTCAGAACCAGCAGAAGATGTATGCAGACCATGGTCAGATAGAGAGACAGTTTGAGGTGGGGGATCTTGTCTACCTATGCCTTTAGCCTTACAAACAGTCCACACTCAAGGTGAAGGGAGTTGAAAAGCTCAAACCACATTTCTATGGGCCATACAAGCTAAATAGATGTGTCGGTAAGATATCTTATGAGATGGAGCTTCCTAAGGGGAGAAAGATACACAATATCTTCCATGTATCTTGCCTCAAGAAGGCCATTGGGAGGAATGTAGTTGCCAACTTGGAACTTCCTCCTATTGATGATGGGGGTCATTTGATCTTGCAGCCAAAAGAAATCCTAGACACAAGAGAGAGAAAGTTGAGAAACAGAGTCATAAAAGAATATCTGATTCGATGGAGGAATCTACCAGATGAGGATGCCACTTGGGAGAGGGAGAAGATCTTGTAGCATCCTTCTTTACTGTTGCTTTTGGGCAAGAAAATTTTGAGCGAGGGAGGAATGTAATGTTCCCAATTATCCATAGCTACTTGGAACATTATAATTACTCCATTTTTGAAATAATAAGTAATAAACACAATAAAATCTATCCTAGTGTGAAAAGGGATTGAGGTAGGAGGATAAAATAAAGCCTCTTGAGTGTGAAGAGGAGCTAAAAAAAGGAGCTAGCTATGGTTGACCAAGTAAAACAACGCTGTTAAAAGGGAGGGAAAGCCACTAGGGCAGCGCAATTTTGAGGAGGAAGCTTCTCAAGGAAGCTACATCACCATTGTGTGGGGCCCAGGATGGAGAAGCTCACTTGGAATAAAAAGGAAGGGATAGTAGCAAGGGAATTCATTCATTCATACTTCTTATTTCAATATTATGACTGATTTCAATCTTTAGCTATTTAGTCGGAGTTACAACACTATTTAGTGCAAGGGTTTTCATGCGGGAATTCTAGTTCCATTGTTGTTGCAGATTGATTTGGGAGATTCAAGGAGGAGGTCTTGAGTTCCATTCTCATTAGATATCTTGAGGAAACCATCCTATAACCTTGACAACGCAGTTACTCTCAGTGAGTGCGTTATTTCTGCAGTAGATGCAGTAGCTAGGGTTAGATCTACTCATTTGAGCTTATTTCAGGAGAGGGGGGGTGATTTCCACTCCAAGAGTTCTATTGAGGAAGGTCTTGAGCATATTTTTGTATTGTGTATTCTTATTTGAGCATATCAGATATTTCTCAATACAGAGTTGTTGGGTACAACGTTATTTTTTTTAGTGCTGTACATTGTGTTGCTATTTTTCCAGAAACCCTTGCCAGGAGGTCCCAATGTGTTTGTAAAAGAGGTCAACCTCTCATTTATGAATTTATAATGAATGAAATCTCTAGATATATGTTATTACATCTATTGATGTAGTTTACATAATAAGAAGAACTTTGTTGCTGCCTTTGGCATTTCTATTTCATGATGTATTGGGGTTATGATGTCTTTTTCTACATTTGAGTTGGGGAGATCTGTTTATTATAGCTATACTTATTTTTTTCTGATATCATTTCATATTTAAGCCACATACAACATATTCTTGAGGATCCAAGCCCTGGACTGCATTATTATTGCACTGGTTTACTTATACAACGTCCTCACTGGAGCTATTGCTGAAATTCCTGAAAAGGAATATTACATCGGGCTTGAATGCACCAGTGTGTACATCTAGAAGGTGGCCTGGGCTGGTTGAAGGGGAACACACTAGGACGTCAAGGTAAAAAACTGCACCATGCGTAGTGTTGGTGATACAGCGCATGGGGTCATTATAATTGGTCTTGGGATTTGTGCAGTGCCCATAGGTTGTCTCAACACACCAGTGCGTATACCTATAGAAATGCACCGGTGCATAGTATCATGCAAATGCATCGAGATTTATAATTGGTATCGGTATTTGTGTGGTGCCCATAGGTCGTACAAATGCACTGATGTGTAGAGACACATGAACGCACCGATGCGCAATATAACACATATGCATCGAGATTTATAATTGGTATCGGAATTTTTGCAGTGCACAGAGGTCGTCCAAATGCACCAATGCATAATTTGACATAAATGCACTAGTGCACAGTACCGCACAAATTCACCAAATTTTTTAATCGGTTTTGGTATTTATGCGGTGACCATAGGTCGTATAAACACACCGGTGTGCTTCAGAATACAAACACATCGGTGTACAATAACTGACACGCACTGGTTTTCATTTTGTATTTTTTAGAAACATTGACTTGTGATAGTGCAATTATTGTGATTGTTTTAAATTCATTATTGATCAAAATTCGACATATCTTATAACATTATTCATATTAATTAAATTTTTATTAATGCATTTGAATGTGATGTTTGGATTAATTTGTTATATCATATCATAATTATTGTGATATTTTAAAATTCATTATTCATCAAAAGTTGACACATATATATCTTATAACAATATTGATATGAATTAAATTTTTATTAGTGCATTTGAGAATAATAATGGAGAATGTAATAGCGACAATGAAGGATGCAATAGAATAAATTAAAACACACACACACACACACACACACACACACACACACACAGATATATATATATATATATATATATATATATATATATATATATATATAAGACAGTCTTTGTCATACAAAATGGGATAGTTATTGGTATCCCTTTGTCTTTCATTTGGGACACTACGTCCATTACGTTAAACAAAATGTCTGATTTTACAAGATAATATTTCGAAAAATACAACATCTTGCTTTGATATCCAAACATAGTGATCATCATTCTTCGCTTGAACTATTGTCACTGCTAGAGCTACTTCCATGACTTGGGTTATTTTCAGGAATGTTTTGTTCACTGCGTTGATTGTTTTCTTCTTCTTCATCTTCCATCTACAAACACAAAAATAAATTGTAATGAGTGTATATATTGGTGAGAAAAATGAAAATTGCAATATTAAATAACATACATCAATGTAAATAAAAAATAAATGATGTACCATTGCAAAAATTGACTCATAAGCTATACACATTCTTTCAAAACCATGTAACATGCCATCTTTCAAGATTTCATCTGTTGGCACAGTTCCATACTTTGTTTCCTGCAAATTTTATACCCCATAAAAAATCATATATTTAATATAAAATATTTTTTTGTTCTATTAATTATAGACGGAGCTAAGTAAAACAAGATCGATAAATGCTTACAAATTCCACAATTAATTTTTGATATGCCAACATATACTCACAACCCATATTTAACCTAATTTCAATCAATTCCTCTGATGGTTCTTCCTTAAATGTTAGCACCTGTTTGAAGAAATTCAATGATGATTTTTGTAAAACAACTTAAAAAATAAAAAGATGGAAAAGGAAGTAACAATTGCTCACAAACTTAGATCTCAACCCTTTTCTTCCTTGTCATCCTGTTTTATGTGTTGAATGGGTTCCATTTTCTTTTCTTTTTTGCAAGAAAATACTTGAAAGTTAATATTTAATGCTAAATAGTTTATTTATTGTACCTAATGATCGAAAAAATCAATGATTACATATTACATTTGAAGCACGTTGTTGTTGAGATGGCTCCTCATGCGATGCAATTTTGTCCATTTCTTTGACCATCTCCTTGTACACCTTTTTGGACATTTCTAGTGGCATATTTATGATATCAGCATGTTCATCTTTTGATATTTTTACAATCTTCTTGAAAATGTAACATGACAATAAACTACTTAATTTTTAGATTGATATATGAAAATTAAATATAACAAAAGTGATATTTATAAATAATTCTAGACAAACATTTAAAGGAATATTACTTTTTCATTCCTCCTTTTTTGTTGTTGTACGTTTTTGCTATTAAAACTATGACATGTTTCATTGACCAATTCCCTGGAAACTCTTCCTGTAGTTTAGATAAAATTTTGTCTTGGAATCATTAGATTGGTTTTTGTAGTGTAATTGGAAATAACGTCTATACATTTGTTCCACTAGATCCCTCAAACTTTTGTAAAAGGTTCCCCCCCTTTCGTTAACCGCCAACACCACTCCAGATGAGCTAAGAAGCAATTCATTTTCATTTGCATGCTCTATTTTTTTTCTTTTCTTAGAACAACATTCCTTTTCTGAGTTGTTGGTCCTTGTAGAAAATTAAACAGATGTGAATTAATATATTGTTTGACACATCTTATCTAATAATTTTAAGTGTATTATTAATGAAAATTAAAAAAAGAAAGTCATATTGGATCGATTATAATTTTTTATTTACCTGATTCATCCTTTTGCAATTTTTCCATCAAGCTTTTATGCTCTTCTGGTCCTAGATCAGAAATAATATTATTGAGCTTCGTCATTTTTTGGCTCTGCATGATACACAGTAAAAAACACATATTAGTTAAAACTTACATATATTTTAAAAATAATATTTTTTGTAAATAATTTACAAAGAACTTGCCTTTTTTTTTTCTTGATGTGTTATCAGTATTTTTGTTACTTGATCTCTTGTCAGTCATTTATTTATCAATCTGAAACTTGTACCATATCATTCATTAATATATTTATAAATAAATTGTCAACTTTTCAGGTGAAAAAAAAATCTCAAGAAACCGGTGCGCCATTTATTCTGTACACACCGATGTCGGTGCTTGGAGGTATTATAAATGCACCGCACAAAGCGTATAATAGACTTTATGGTGCTCAATGTCAACAAGGATCACTGGTGCATTACATGCTGACTACCACACCGATTAACATAAAGAAAATAATAATAAAAAAGTCGAGTGTTAGTTTTTGTAGCATAAACCAGTGCCATATTTTACATATGGTGCACTAATTATAAAAAAAAATTTGTTTCTTAATTTTTTATCACAGTACTTTCATGATGCACTTGTACAATATAGCTACCAATGCGCTAGATTACACTAGGCACATCACTGAAAAAAAAATGTTTTTTTTTTTAAATTCACGCAAGGGCTGACATGGATTGGGATCCAACTATGCAAGTTGTCTCATGGATCAAATGTCTTAGGCCTATATTTAGCAATACAAACCCTATAAATCTAAAATGAAAAGCCCTAATTCTAAATCACAAAAAGAGGGAGAAGAAAGGGCAAAAAAAAAAGAATGTAGGGTTTGCTTCTAAAATGGATTTTTTTTTTTTGTGAAACAGCACGTTAATGGTCGACATAATGAAATAGCACACTGGCGACATATTTTACATATGGCACACCGAGAATTTTTATTTTATTTTTTTATTTTATTTTTTATCAGAGTACTTGTGCGGTGCGTTGGGATAATACATCGCAATCATGCGCTAGCTTATGCCGAGCGCACCAATGAAAAAAAAATCTGTTTTTTTTTTAAATTCACGCAAGGGACGACATGGATTGTGACTCTACTATGCAAGTCGTCCCATGGGTTGGATGTCTTAGGCCTATATTTAGAAATACAAAACCTATAAATCTAAATTTAAAAGCCTTAATTCTGAAATCACTGAAAGAGGAAGAAGGCAATGTAGAAACAAAAATAATCTAGGGTTTGTTTCTAAAATGGATTTTTTTTTTTGCAAAACAGCACATTCACGGTGCGCCATATTGAAGTAGCACACCGGTGTTGTTGTCTTGCAGGGTCCTAAGCTAGGTTTGGAGGTTAAGGTTTTCCAACAAACCCCTATAATACTGGCCCTTTCGGCAATGACCTACTTGCGTAGGCCAAGGCCTCACCTGAAGTAGTATGGGAGGGTGTTGGGACCAGGTTTCTGCACCCAGAGAGAGAGAGAGTAGGTAGTCAAGGTAGATCTAAGTTCACAATTTATCACATTCACACAGAAAGGTCTATTCGTATATTCGTTAACAGTCTAATCTGCAATTAATCACAACAGAGCTATTACCATGCACTGATCTACTCCATATATTTGCATCCACGTGTGTATCAGAAGTTATCAGCACATAATATCATAGATGCATCAATAACAGATCACATATATACTTCATACCATAACACATATATATTTGCAACATAACTAGACAGCACAAATGTATTCGAAATACCACACAAGTTCCGAAGAGTCACATCAATAGTAACATAATAAATCCAGATAACACAGAAATACTTCAACTATATCCGCATATATTAGCATCCAAAAAACTAGTTACAACCCAAAACACAGTATGTGCACACAGCTAGCAGGGTTTGCACACAGCAGGACTAAGGATCTCTGAGAACACATCCAATAGGAGTCCTTACCCAAAACAACCCAAAACAAATCTAACAGTTTTCATGTAGCATCAGTCCAAATTCATGCCTCCTTTTAGACTTCAAACTAATCATCTATTTATATTGACTTAGCCTATGATATAATGTTGTCTACAAACCCTGGTTTGTGAACTCTATGTAATATCCTAAAATGGAGAAAATAAGCAGTAGTGGGAATATCTTACAATATTCCAAAAATCGACTGCTCAGAAATGCATTCATAGAAAAAGGCATTTCCAGAAATATATGCCATAAAAATTTAAATCGTCACTTGGATCCATGATATATATCCATCTAGAATCTAAATACAAGAGGAGATTAGAAAAAAAAGAAACTAGGTGAGGTAAACAGACCTCCCACACCTAGTGTAGTTGAAAAACACTAAAACCCCAAAACAATGCCACTCTGAAATAATACACGAAGGAGACTGCGCAATATTATGAGGGTTTCAGCTCAAAAATTAGGAGGAAAAATGGATCTGCTCATATATTAGACAATCATTCTAAAAAGCTGAGATCTAGTCTCCTTATTACAGTTACAAGAAAACCCAGAAAGGGTTTCTTATCATACACTCTGAATACAAATGTGATCTTCATAAAATTACTGAATAATCACTACAACATTGAAGAATGAGAGTGTAGAAGGCTGAAAGGTATCATATCTGATGTATATCCCTCAAAGGCTCCTCCCATGAAAGGATGAACCTATCAATCACAAGGAGACACTGCAAAGAAGCCACTAGATCATCCAATGAAGCTTCCTCCAAAAATAATGCATTCCCTAGCTAGAACATCGCTGGGAATGTTGGGAAATGTGTGGCTTGATACCACAGATCTGAAATGAGATCAATATATCTCCAAACAGATCTCCCAATGGAAGGAAACCTCCCTCCTATGATAAACTAGCTCAGAAAGTGGGATTCCAATCCCCTCCATTGCTGCACCCTGCAACATAGAAAAATAACCTGCAGAAATTGTGTTTGTGAAGTAATCTGAAGCTTGGCCTAAAAAATTGATGTGGAAATGCATGCAAAACTCTCCCAAGAGGCTCCTCAAGGAAATACATGGGATTCCCGCTCGGGAACACCCAGTGCTAAACAACACAACAACCCTGCTAAACAGCAAGAGGAAGCAAAAGTCTGAGCAGACCAAAATAATAATCTAAAAACATGACTAACAATGGCTACCATCCTCTTCCTTAAATAAAATGTGAGTTTCCTTTCCCTTGGCCCCACTCAATTAGGTCATTCCCATCAAGAGATTCATCACCCTCCAAAACTATGTTATTCCTTCCTTGATCCCTACTCCTCCACATCTGCATTGTTGACTTGGTCAAAGTAGACTGAATCAACCTAATACTATCCCTGTTCACACATGGAGGTGTTTTATTGAGTTGCAAAGAGAGCTTCCTTTCACACTTGAAGTGTTTTTATTCCTTCTTAGGTGACTTATGGGATTTCCTACCCATTTATTCACCAGCTAAAGACACTGTTAACTCTAATGTCCCATTTAGCTTGAAGCTAAAATTTTGGAACATTATAGTCCTCCCCTCCAAAATTTTTGCTTGTCCTCAAGAAAATGTATAGGGAGAGAAAAATTTCTCCCCTCCTCTTGTGGTCTTCCGTCAATGGCTTCCATCACTACTTGCTGTCCCATGGCCTCGTCAAAGTAGGATTGATGACAAACATGGGGAATCTCATTCCTAATGAGTGACTCCCTCACCCATGCTATCATCCAAATGAAATGAGCCATCCTAGGTAGTTCATCAAAAGAATCATCAACCCTGGTTTTATACAACGTATTGGGGCTACATGAAGAGATTGTATTCTTCCATCCAAATGGTTTCTCTCTCCATTTATGGTAAACATGGGGTTGTTTCTATCCTTGGGCTGAAATAACATGGCCTCCAAGAATGGCCCAAGTTCCCCCATCAAACAATTCAACCATGAAGTGCCTCCTCAAGTTCTTCAAGTGGTTCCTCCCACAAGAAGGGAAAAATAGTGATGTGGCAATCATGGTTTGCCCATGGTTCCTCCTGAAACGTACAACATGTAAAGTAGGGAGAATCATGCTCCCAATTGGCATCTCTAACACCTATATCACTCTCCAAATAATTATTCCCATTAATATAAGAATATCAGCAGTAAATGGAAGCAAAATGCAATGAGAACAAGCTGCCATATGACAACCGGAGAGTGGTTCATAGTTCCACAAATGGAACCGGCGCAGTGCAACCTTTACCTGCATCAAAAAAAAAAAATAACAAGTTCTTTCCCAGCCACTTGTTTGTTTCCATAATCATCCCAAAAGATGTAATCATGAATATATAATTTGGTGTCAATGGTGCACACCAAGAATTATGTGGCTTCCCCCACAAACCACCAATAAGATATCCAACCTCAATGTTGAAATTAGCCTCAAGTACATCATAATATAAAGTATAAGAAGGGATGATCCTCCTTAATACAACATGATACTCATATAAAGTTAAGAAAGGAAAATCATAATGCAAATGTATACCTCCTCTACCATGTACTTCGGTCTTTGAGCTGAAATGGCTCAACTGAAAATGCTCCCTCACTCCCAATGAGTAGCGAAGTGGTTATGACATCTTCTCTATCACCACCCGGGATATGCATCTCTCCATATGCTGCAATATATCCTATTGAATTCCCTCCCAAATGAACTCCTCTCCAAATAAAGGTATGCATCAAAATGCATGGAAAATAAGTTCTCATGTGTTTCATGTAGCAAATTCTCCTTGAGCTTAGAAGCTCCAGTCAAGAAGACTCTGCCATGAGAATAGATGACCATATCATCCACCATATATATATCATCTCCATCAGGGTCATCAAGAATCATGCAAGCACCAATATCCTTGGAGTACTCCACCAAGAGTTGAGACCTCCAATATGGATCAATCCTCCCAAGAGACAACGCTGATGATCTGCAATGTGAAGCTCCCCTCATGCTACTACCTGCTACTCTGACATCCCCCATGCAAAGTTTTTCCTCCAAACTCTTCACCTCTCCAAAATCCAAGAGTGGTGAATCCAAAGACAAGATTTACTTCATAATTTTTGGATCTGGTGGCCTCCCAAGTGGAATGCCTCCATGTAGTTAGACATCAATGTCAAGAGTAGACTGTACATATGGTTGGGAAACCTTACCCTTGCCTTCACAACGTAGAACACTCTGCCTCCCTTTTTCATTAGCTCTCTGAAATAGAGAAGGGTGTTTGCCTCTCATCAAGCGATGTTGCTCTCCCTTCCTACCTTCTCCTCCCATCTGCAATGCTTCATAATCATGCTTCTCACTGATTGTGCTTTGATCTCCATGTATGAGATCCTAGGGAACTTCTTGCAAGGACACAAGAATCCCTACTATTGGAGCATGTGCTCCTCCTTCCTCTGCATCAAGTACTAGATGTGCTCTATATATGACAATGTTGTTGCCCTCATCTTCATCAATGTGTATGGGAAACCCTTCAATAATTGGATCCTCTTGTGAAAAGGAGATCCCCATGCCCTCTTGTACAAGGTTACGAAACAAGGATCTTGCCTCTAGCAAGGTATCATGCAAGATGTCAGCTCCTCCCATGGTTTTCTAAAGTGGAGTGAGGTCTATATTTTCCTCCATTACATGCAAGGGGTTGATTTCCTCAAGTTTTTCTTTGTCCAACACATGTGTCTTAGGAATTTTCCCCTCAAACCTTCCCACCAATGTTTTAATGAATCTTGCATAAGAGGAAGTATTTGCATTTTTCAAAGAAAAAGATTCAAAAATACACCATGCATAGCCCTTACCTCCAAAATCCAACACTGCTACTCTGATGGCTTCACTTTCAGAAATTTGATGCTGCTGCAAAAAGGTGTCTAGCTCTTCCACCCATGCCCTGGTTGAACATGTAGGTGAACCATCAAAGGTAGACAGAAGGAATCTATCCATATTTTGTTGCTTGCTTCTCTTCACCTGGATCTTGAAAAACTCTTGGAAAGTGGTATGATCTCTAAACCTCTCAGTTTGAGATTCATACTCCTACCACAAATCACTAAGAGTTTTCCTCTTAGGCATTCTCCCTCCTTTCATCTATCTCATGATAGATCTGGGCATTTGACTGCACTATGAATCATGGAGTGTAGTTGGATTCTCACACTCACCATGTGTAAATCTAGATCTAGATTTATATCCAAACTCTTCTAGAGATTCCATCTCCATTCTTATTCTCTTCAGCTCTTCTTGAAAGCTCTGCATAGATCTCAGAAGAAGCTTTGTAAGCCTGTCTTCCTTTCTCCTTAGACATAATGGAGCCTTCTCTTTTCTATCCATCTTTCCTTCTCCTTAAAGTATTATGGCTTGATATCTACAGGTTGAGCCAATATTGAAGCTTTGATACCACTGTAATATCCCAAAATAGGGAAAATAAGCAATAGTGGGAATATCTTACAATATTCCAAAAATGGACTACTCAGCAATGCATTCACAGAAAAACGAATTTCCAGAAATATATGCCATAAAAATTTAAATCATAAATTTTATCCATTATATATATCCATCTAGCATCTAAATCCAAGAGGAGATCAGAAACAAAAGAAACTAGGTGAGGTAAACAGACCTCCCACACCTAGTGTAGCTGAAAAACACTAAAACCCCAAAACACTGCTACTCTGAAATAATGCACAAAGGAGACTATGCAGTCTTATGAGGGTTTAAAATCTGAAATTATTAGGACAAATATATATTCTCATATATTATACAATCATGATCAAAAACTAAGATCTAGTCTCCTTATTACAATTACAATAAAACTCGGAAAGGGTTTCTTGTCATACACTCTGAATACAAATGTGATCTTCATAAAATTACTAAATAATCATCGCAAAACTAAAGAATGAGAGTGTAGAAGGCTGAAAGATATTATATCTGATGTAGATCCATCAAAGGCTTCCTCCCATGAAATGATGAACCTATCAATCACAAGGAAACACTGCAAAGAAGCCACTAAATCATCCACTGAAGTTGCCTCCAAAAATAACGCATTCCCTAGCTAGAATAGTGCTGGGAATGTTGGGAAATGTGTGGCCTGATACCACAGATCTAAAATGAGCTCAATATATATCCAAACATATCTCCCAATGGAAGGAAACTTCCCTCCCATGAGAAACTAGCTAAGAAAGTGGGATTCCAATCCCCTCCACTGTTGCACCCTGCAACACAACACAACTACAGAAACTACGTTGATTAAGTAAGATATATCTTGGCCTGAAAACCTGATGTGGAAATGCATGAAAAACTCTACCAAGAGGCTCCTCAAGGAAAGAGGTGGGATTCCCACTCAGGAACACCCGGTGCTAAACAACACAACAACCCTACTAAACAACAAGAGGAAGCAAAAGTCTGAGCAGACCAAAATAATAATATAAAATCATGACGAACAATGCCTTCCATCCTCTTCCTTAAATAAAATGCGAGTTTTATTGCCCTTCGCCCCACTCAATTAGGTAATTCCCATCAAGAGATTCATCTCCCTCCAAAACTGCATTATTCCTTCCTTGATCCCTAATCCTCCACATCTGCACTGTTGACTTGGTCAAAGTAGACGGTAATCTTCCAAAATTTTCATGCAGAAAATTGGAACATTAATTTTTTCTTGTTTCACCTAGGAGGAGAATAAATGGGTAACGAGGCCCATGCATAGTGATATTTTCAATAAAATCTCTCATAGTATGGAAGGGGATCACCATTGGAGTTGGATTTCACACCCTCATGTGTGAACGGGGTTATTTGCAAATGGACAAGGCCAAGTTTGACCAAGTAAACAACGCTGCCATAGGAGGAGTGGCTTACTTAGGAAGCCAGCGCAGTGTGAATGAGCAAGAGGATATTTTGTGGAGGAAACCCTAATTGATGGGGCCCATGGAGAAAGATCTTTCACTAGTTTAAAATGAGGGCAAGGCAACCATTGTTTATCATGCTTGTATTATTCATTTCATGTCTATTCAGACATTGTGCATTCTTTACTGTTTAGCAAGAATTGCCGGGGAATCCCTGTTTAGGTTTTCCTCACCTTCTTGAGAGGCCTCTTGAAGTTTGGTTCTTCATTATTCACATCTCTTGGCTCAAGGCCAAACCATCCTCCTCCAGGACAATGTTATTATTGCAATAGCATAACTCTGTGTTGTAGGGTGTTGCGGTGGAGACTCCACAACACCTCTTCCATCTCATAATTTTCAGAGAGGGAGTCTTTCCTTTTTTTGGGAGATAAGATTGGAATTTTGTGAGCTTATTTTCATATCTTGGCAATTGTCCATTTCATTCCGTTCCACCTACAGTGTAGTTACCCTCTTAGACTGCGTTATTTTCATGGAGCACTTGAAGTGAGGGATTGCAGTGTTGATTGGAGGGTGAGATATTAGGTGTAAGGATCAGCCTTCCACTTTGGAGATCCATTGGAGAAGTTATAATTCATATCTCTCATCATCTTCAGCCTTCTCTATTGTGTTCCAGATTTGAGTTGCTGCAGCTACCCAGCAACTCCGACATTTTTCCCATTTTGGATATTTCAGCCAATCCCTTGAGGATTGATGTTTTATTACTTATAAGGGTTATAGATTTTCTCCCCTAATGTATTTGAGCTATATCATTGCTATATCCATGTATTGACATTATATTTCAGCAGTAATCCATAATACACTGCGCTATCATAGCCAAGGGTTTCATATATGCAGCTGTGTTTCTTCATTTCCATGTACATGTCTTGTTGAGGCTTGCATTGTCTTTCTTGAGTAGATTTTTCCTAAAGAACTTGTACTTTATTTGCTGCTATAAAAAATTTTATTTGCTATTCACATCTTCTTATCTCACAGCTCATAAAATAACGTTGTATTTTCATGGTATGCTCGTGTATTGTTGCAGTCCCTTCACCTGGCACTTTCTGAGGACATCTAGTAGTGGGAGGTCTGTTTCACACTCTAGAAGGACTTATTTGGAGCCTCCTCTTGGATTCAGGTCTTATATACATTGATATAAGGGATCCAATTCTTGGTTTCAAATACTGTTGCCTCCATTTTTGCAAAATGTGTTTTATAGCCATCGATTGCTAGCTGTTCCGATTTGGGAACATTACAGTGGTATTAGAGTTGCTTTCTTGGCTCAGCCTGTAAGTCTAAGCATAAGAAGCTCAGAATATTGGAGAGGATGAGATTTATATCATCATATTTCATATCCATGAAGAAGCTCCCCAAGGAGGATATGCAGAAAGAAGAGGAAGAGCCTTGCACTTCCTATTCTCATCAAGGAGACAAAGAAATAAGCAGAAGAAAAACTCCATCTTTTGGAGAAGAAAAAGAAAAAGGGGATAAGCTTACCAAGCTTCTTCCTAAATCTGTATATATGATCCATGAAGAGTATGAGGAGATCCGAAGGAAGTATAGAGAATCTCCTAGAGGGTTTGATTCAAAAGCAAACTATAGATTGGAGGAGTGTGAGCATGCAGCTACACACCATCTTGTATAGTGCAGTCACATGCCCAGGATTGTCGGAAGAGAGATGGAAATAGAATAAGAGGTTGCTAGGAGAGAAAACCTTAGTAATTTCTTGAAGGATTATGAGTTTCAAACTCATAAATTCAGAGATCATCCTAGTTTTTTAGAGTTTTGCAAGATGAAGGTGAACGGAAAAGAGCAGCAAGATATATTTCTTCTATCTACCTTTGAGGGTTCACCTACATGTTCAGCCAAAGGTTGGGTGGAAGAGTTAGAGACTTTCTTGTAGCAGCACCAAATACCGGAGGATGAAACCATCAAAGTTGCAGCGCTGCATTTGAGAGGTAAGGCTTTTGCCTGGTGGATTTTTGAATCTTTTTCTTTGAGGAATGTAAACATTGCATCTTATGAAAATTTCACTAAGGAATTAGTGAAAAGATTTGATGAAAATATTCATGAGACACCCATGGTGGAGGTAAACCAGAAAAATCAAGTGAAACCCTTGCATAAAAACTTGTACCATACTTTTCCAGAAGAAATTCTTTCATCTCACACCTTTATGCAAAGCAGCATGGGGATCTCTTTTTCAAAAGAGGATCCAATCATTGGGAGGCTGCCCACTCATGTTTCAGATATTGAGGGCAATAGTGCTATTAGAAATGGAGTTGATCTAGCACCTCATGCAGAGGAAATAGGAGCTCTTGCTCCAAATATGGGGATACTTGCATCCTTGCAAGGAAGTCCCTAGGACCTCATGTGCAGACATCAAGGCACAACTCATGTTCTATCTGTGCCATTATTGAGGAGGTTTGAAACCATGGAGACACAAGGAGGAAGTAGGGAGAAGACCCAGCATCATGAGATGAGGAGTACACATCCCTATTCATATATGAAGGTTAATACACCTAAGAAGTTGATTGGATTGTGTAGTGGAAGCATGGACATATTCTCTCATTCATTTATTCAATCATCTCTTGATGATGATGTCTCATTGCATGGAGACACTTTGCCAGGGAGACCACTGGATCAGCAGAGGAGGATGGATTTTTCATTAGTTAAGGCACCAATCATTGATTTCAGGAGGTTGGAGACTTGGAGAGAGCTTGATACAGCGCTGGGATTCTAGGGTAGACTCAAGGAGAGAGAGAGCATTCTCTCAACATCAGCGTCACCGACTTCCATTTCAGATTCTGCACTGTGGCAGAAGTAGCAGTGGAGGGTTAGCAACCTTCCAACTTGCATATTTGGCATAGGAGATGTCAGAGAGAAGGATAACCATATGACAGATCCTCTTCATGAGAGATCATCAGTGTTGTCGCTATGGAGGACATATCCACATTGGAGCTCCCAGCTATTGGTGGAGTATTTCGAGGATATTTTTACTTTCATGATCTTGGATGGCCAATTGCACTTGGAGGAGTATTCAATTAGAGATGGGGTCATCTTCTATCATGGTAGGATCTTCTTTCCTAGAGCTTCCAAGCTCAAAGAGAAGTTTCTACAAGCAGCTCAAGAGGAATTCCTTTTCAGTCCCACTTGTTCTATAAGATCGTACCACACCATCATGGAGGGGTATTTTTGGATGGGCTTTGAGGAGGAGATATATCAACATATGAGTAGATACACTAGCTAGATGGAATTTAGGGAGAGACATAAATCTTTGCTGGAGTTAGCACAACCACCTCTTTTCCTTTTGAGGATGAGAAGAGACTCACTCATGAGCCACTCCATTGGTATGAGAAGAAAATATGGTAAGGGTATTCATTATTGTTCACATGGTTATTTTTATGATGTTGTATGCATCCCTTAACCATACATGTGCAAGATGATGCTCCAAGGAGGAGCATTATTTTCTCTAGAACACATGGTCTAGTTGAGGCCATGAGCATCATTGATGGCCATCCCCTAGGAGGACTTGGGGAAGAGATATATTATGGAGGACACACTCTGTGTACACCTTACATCATTCACTTCCTCCATACTTATGAATAGATTGGAGTAGCAAGCATGTGGTTGAGAAGCCATGCTTTTTGTCAGTCTCAATTGCAGTTGAGGGTCAAGCTGTGCTGGTTACACCTGAGGGACCATTGTCCTTCTCATTTTTTGCATATGGCAGCAAGTATGATTCTCATCTTTGCTCCATATGGCTCTATTGTTTCTGTCTTTATGAGGAGCATACTTGGGAGAGAGACACATGAGGTGGATGTGTCCTTTGAGGGAGAAATTCCTCACACTTTTTGCACTACATGTTCTAAGGGGAACATGAGATATGATATGGTTACCTTAACAACACAGATGTCACTTTATGAGGAGAGCCATATGATGGATGAGATGCCATATGTTGATGACTTCCAACTCATCATATATGGGGATATGTGGGCTAGCATGATTTTTAGCGTTGGAGGAGAGATATTTAGAGGTCTAATCTTTATTTTTCCACTTGAGGGCAAGTATTTTGCAACCCAGAATCAACACTTTATCTACACTTATAATAATTGGAGAGGTAGACAACGTGGGGTAGGCTATATAGTCTACCATGTGCATGTTTTCATCCCACCTACTTTTCTAGAGCCAAAGGTGGATGACAGCTTCTAGGAGTTGCCTAGTTGGAAGGTGACTCACTTTGCATGGATCATAGCTTGGAGATGGAGGATCCATATGGGAAAGATAGTTCTGATTTCATTTCAGATCCCATTCTTCAAGGGGACCTCTAAACATCACTTTGCTATCCTCTTGAGTATTTCACCTTTACATGATGATGGCTTGATAGCTAACTTACATGCTGAGGAGGGGCAATGTGGAGGCTTGATTGATGAGATAGCATCACTTTCATTGGAGGAGATCATCATACATGGATGCTACAGGGATAGGAGGAGAAAAGAATTCAGTCTATCCTTTCACTTGCTTGAGGACAAGCAATATTTGAGAGGGGAGGACTGTAATGTCCCAAAATTTTCATGCAGAAAATTTGAACATTATTTTTTGCTTATTTCACCTAGGAGGAGAATAAATGGGTAAGGAGGCCCATGAATAGTGATATTTTCAATAAAATTCCTCATATTATGGAAGGGGATCACCATTGGAGCTGGATTTCACACCCTCATGTGTGAACAGGGTTATTTGCAAACGGACAAGGTGAAGTTTGGCCAAGTCAACAATGTTGCCATAGGAGGAGTGGCTTACTTAGGAAGCCAGCACAGTGTGAATGAGGAAGAGGATATTTGGTGGAGGAAACCCTAATGGATGGGGCCCATGGAGAAATAGCTTTTACTATTTTAAAAGGAGGGCAAGGCAACCATTGTTTCTCATGCTTGTATTATTCATTTCATGTCTATTCAGACATTGTGCATTCTTTGTTGTTTAGCAAGAATTGCCTAGGAATCCCTGTTTAGGATTTCCTCACCTGATTGAGAGGCCTCTTGAAGGTTGGTTCTTCATTCCCCACATATCTTGGCTCAAGGCCAAAGCATCCTCCTCTAGGACAGTTTTATTGCTGCAAGAACATAACTCTGTGTTGCAGGGTGTTGCAGTGGAGACTCCACAACACCTCTTCCATCTCATAATTTTCAGAGAGGGAGTCTTTCCTTTCTTTGGGAGATCAGATTGGAAGTTTGGGAGCTTATTTGCAGATCTTGGAAATTTTCCACTTCATTCCATTCCACCTACAGTGCAATTACCCTCTTAGACTGCGTTATTTTCATGGAGCACATGTAGTGAGGGATTGCAGTGTTGATTGTAGGGTGAGATCTCAAGTGTAAGGATCAGCCTTCCACTTTGGAGATCGATTGGAGAAGGTCTACTTCAGATTTATCATCATCTTTAGCCTTCTCTATTGAATTCCGGATTTGAGTTGCTGCAGCTACCCAGCAAGTCTCGCATTTTGGCCATTCTGCATATTTCAGCCAATCCCTCCGAGGATCGATGTTTTATTACTTCTAAGGGTTAGAGCTTTGCTCCCCTAATGTATTTGAGCTATATCATTGCTATATCCATGTATTGACATTATATTTCAGCAGTAATCCATAATATATTGCGTTGTCATAGCCAAGGGTTTCATATATGCTGCTGTGTTTCTTCATTTCCATGTACATGTCTTGTTGAGGCTTGCATTGCCTTTCTTGAGTAGATGTTTCCTCAAGAACTTGTACTTTATTTGCTGCTATAACATTTTTTATTGGATATTTACATCTTCTTGTCTCATAGCTCATAAAATAACATTGTCTTTTCATGGTATGCTCATGTATTGTTGCAGTCCCTTCATCAGGCACTTTCTGAGGACAACTAGTAGTGGGAGATATGTTTAACACTCTAGAAGGATTTCTTTGGAGCCTCCTCTTGGATTCAGGTCTTAGATACATGGATCTAAGGGATCCAGGTCCTAGTTTCAAATCCTTCTGCCTCCATTTTTGGAAAATGTGTTTTCCAGCCATGGATTGCTAGCTGTTCCGATTTGGGAACATTACATAAACTGAATCAACCTGATATTATCCATGTTCACACATGGAGGTGCTTTATTGAGCTGTAAAGAGGGCCTCGTTTCACACTTGGAGTTTTTTTATTCCTTCTTAGGAGACTTATGGGCTTTCCTACCCATTTATTCATTGGCTAAAGGCACTTCTAACTCTAATGTTCCATTTAGCTTGAAGCTAAAATTTGGGAACATTACAGTCTAGGTCTACCCTTTGACCCATTACAATGCGTGTGGGGTTTTTACCCACCCCAAAACCCATGCGTCAGACTAATTAAAAAATATATACAAAATTCCAAGCTCTGGGAGCCCTGCTCCAACAGGCCC
Organism: Pinus albicaulis; assembly: GCA_034641835.2. Lineage (NCBI taxonomy): Eukaryota > Viridiplantae > Streptophyta > Pinopsida > Pinales > Pinaceae > Pinus > Pinus albicaulis. Next base: position 665,551,198 of record CM076576.1, on the reverse strand, counting down.
CCAACACAATCTTGTGACTCATCCCGAGTCACAGCTTGGGTGGAATCTTCATTCGTTCTTTGAGCTGCTCTAGGGCAGTAATAAGCGGTGGCTGTACTTGAAGGTTCTTCTCAGTAGCTGTTTGCGCAATTTCCACCAGTTTTTGCGATGGGGGTTCTTCTGAGCTAATGGTGATCCTGTCAAGAGCCTGGTTTAACCGTTGGACCACCCCATCTATGTCATGTGAGAGATTTAGGGCATCCTCCGAACAGGGTTTCAAATGGTCACTGAGGATTTTATTTTTGCGTTGGAGTGAAAAAATGTCACTTCGAAGCATATGGCTGGTTTGGAGTCATGCAGAGCACTGAGTCGGAATAAGGGTAGACATTGTTGCTTCCAGTCATTCGAAATCCTACTCCTTCTGGGTTAATTCTTGGTCAATGTCATAGTTGCAGTTCCTTCGCATCTCCTAAAGTAATATGGTGGTATTCACCAGTAGCTGAGGGCCCAGATCTTGGTGGATCTACTTGCCGTTCCTATACCATACAGTGTGGTTTTTTTAATGATTACTTTCTACAATTGAATTGCGTTGTTGTTCTTTTCCCTCATAACAAGATCATTTCTTTCTGCAATTATATTTTTGTGTTTCTCATTCTAATTACAAAGCTTTGTTGTTCATTTCAGTAACTTAGTTTTGTTGTTCATTGCAGTCACATAAGCATTGCTGTTTATTTCTATTATATAGCGTTGTTGCTCATTTACTTTATGCAGTCATTTATTTTTGCCTTTTAGAATTATTACAGTTAGCATAATTATCTCATTTCCATTAGTTGCAGTAGCATTATTGATTTAATTCATTGCCATTTCCATTTGGTTATTTAGTGTGTTGTGTGTGAGATCAAAAACTGTCTAGAACATTGGCTATTGTTGTCAAAGCTCTCAGATTGAGGATCTTATTTATGCTTGATTAGTTTACATCAGTTAAAAGAGGAATGAGTTATTGCTATTGTATCCTCAACTGATAATTGTTGTTACTTTTCTGAATGAATGATTTAGTTTTAGAGCATTTCATTTCCTTTAGTTGCAAGTGGGATTTATTAAAAGCATCCATTTATTCTTGTATTTGAAAGATCTATACTACATTTTAAGAAACATTACTCTCTGGGATTATAGCGTGCACATATTGTGTACACTCTTGAAATAATAGGACTTGCCCGGGTTGATAATTAATGTGGGATAAATAGGAGTTTTAAAAGGAACCTTTTAACGCCCAACAACATCAAGACAACAAACACCACTTGCCCCAATAGTGGAGCATTAGAGTAGTCACTTTCTCCTAAAAAGAAATATCTTCCTCTCTAATGCTTGGTAGGATGATCCAAGGTAAAAATTATTTTTCATGAACAATTAGGGTCTATATATAAGAAATGGGGTGGTCCTTCACCTCCCTTATGACTCTTGGACTACCCTCATGACTGTTTGACTTCTCATGACTTTTTGACTTCCTACATGACACTTCACATTACAAAGACGACTCTTTTACTTCCATTTCACATTACATTTTACAATATAGAATTAAATAATCCAAAAATTATGTTGAACATGATGACTCATGACAAGACATGGCATGAAACTAATGGCATGAACTACATGATTATGTGGCCTTGCCAAGTTGTCCTTCTTGTTTCTTCTTTCTTTATGTATTCAATAGTATATGTATCCAATGGTTCATCTTCATGAGAGATATGATTCGTTCTTCATATATATCCTCCAAATGGTTAGGAACTATATCGAGTCTCTTCATGAGGTTTTGAATAGGTTTTAATCCATTTGATGGTTTTCTGAACAGGTTTTACATGTGATACAATAGATTAGTTGTGCACACTTATTCAAGAATGATTTGACCACAAAGTATACGTTTATCCTTATTTTTCGAGCTTTGATAATAATGAAAAAGGAATTAAAGCACACATTTATCTCTTTTTCGACCATCAATAACTGTGAAAAAGGAAACCCCTGGGGTCTTCTTTTAGCTCTTTTCAGACTCTGATAATGTGAAAATATTGACATGCACTTGTATTTTCGTGATCGTAAAATTAAATGAAATGACATCTAATGAGTATAAGTTTAACCCTTTTCCAGACTGAGATAGATTATTTACGAAAAAGGAAAACCTCATTTGAACATGGCTAAGAGGTTCTCTTAGATATCATTTTACACTTTTTCGGACCTGAGTGACAAATTTACAAAAAATGACTCATGGAGTTTTCTTTTGTCCTCTTTTTCAAACACTCTAAATATGAAAAAGGACCGAGCTGTCACTTTCGATAGGCTCGTTAAAAAATAAAATAGTGACAGAATTCTCGATCATGGAAATAATCAAGTTCCAATTATCATTAGAATCGTTAAATTATTAAATAGTGATGGATTCACTTGAAGGGTTGAATTATAGATCAGACATATGTTACCCTCCTCAATCCTATTAAAAAATAAAGAGGCACTGGTTGAAAAATGATCGACGAAAATTTGGTAAAAAGAATAGAACACTTTATGGTAGCAGGTTGCTCTTGAACATGACACTTTTACTCCATCATCGTGACTTTTGGGTTGGGTAATATTCTTGAAGTTTCATTCATACTTATGGTTCATCATACCTTCACTTCGGTTTTGGGTCAATGCTGCCAACTCATCTCAGTGTCGCCGATATGTTCAAGAGAATTCATTCAGTAAAATTATCATCCTTCTGCAATACTCATAAACCTTCATTTTCATGACAGACATCCCTGAACATTTCTATATCAAGTGACAATTTGTTTCTGAAATTAGTAACTCCCATTTCACTATAAAGTTGATTCTTGTTGACATCAACTCATTATCCAGGAAGTTTACTTAGAAACATCTTCCAGTACCCTCAGGCTTGTTGCATCATCAACAAGTTTCTCACTTCCAAACCTTTGACCGAAAGATTTTGTTTGGTGTTTGACATCAAATCATCTATTCACAACCTACAAATTGTACTACAGTACCTTGAGATCCATTAACATAAATGGTGGTTTTCTCGCATCTATTAACAACTCACATCATTGGCTAGTAATTAGACACTTCCTTCCCATTTTAGACTTCAAATCATACATTCTCATGGCTATAATTGTACCTAAACGATTGAATGAAAGAGATAAGAAGACCCCGGATCTAGTTTCATCCATCTGGGCTATGATTTCAGGATTGTTGTACATATCATTTGTATGATAGATTTACATAAAGATCGCCATTTGAACATCGGTCTATATCTGTAGGCATGTATATATTGGGAAACATTCCAATGTACATGAATTTCTGAATTATGTACATGCTATTAGATATTTTATGTGCTGAGCATGGGAATGCCTCCCTCAAAAATTCATGATCAAGATGAAAAATATCATGATGTAATGTATCATAAGATTGATGCAGGTCACCGTCCACTTCAATTCCTACTCATCACATCGTAAAGCATCTCATCCAAACACTATTATTATTTTGAGTTCATTATTTAGGGGGAAACTGTTATAGGTCAATTTGGACATCATCCCCCAAGGCCTGGTCAAACTGGACATCATCTCAAGGACCAATGAATAGGGTCTATCATTCCCTTATATATTGGTTTCTATATGCCCTAAGTGAAGACATTTCATTCATGGCTTCTATTGTGATTTTTACAAGGTTTGAAGTATATGTTATATGATCCACTGGCTCACCAACGCTCATCTGCAAGGGACTAACTGTGTTGAAGTGATAATTCCTCCATGCAAGGGTGCATTGTAGTGTAGTTCTAAACACTCAAGGGTGCGTTGGTCACCTGGGAGAGGAGTTCTCATTGTTTCGGGAATCTCCACATGGATAGTTCCTTCTAGAAGAGTCCATAGGTGTTATACTTCGAATCCAAGCGTCCATCCACCACCTCTAAACTTGGAAACATATCTTGCCTATTATTATAAATTCATTCATTGAAAAACTACCATCAGTTTCTTTATAAATTGAGAACTCATCCTAGTGCTATGGAGGAAGAATTTTGTGCAAATTTACACTGTTGGATTCTCATTTGATATGAGAGTGAAAGTACTGATATGCTGCTAAGATGGTGTTGGATGTGATGGGCCTAGAATCATGATACAGATTTATGCAGGAACTCAACAGAATAAACATATAACCATAAATATAGAGATGCAGCAGAAATAAAACTTCATTTCATTAATATCAAAGAACTGAAATTTGGTTACAGACAGAATGTAAATAAAACTAGCTAGGGCGCTGGTAGCTATCTCTGAGAAGAGATGTGGCGGCTACAGGCCTCTAAACTGAGTTACAATGAGGCTCGAGGGCCTATTTATTATTTGGAAACAATGGGAAATCCTAAACAGCCAAAGCCCTAACCCTAGGAGATGAAGCGCAAAAACTATGGGCCCCATTTGGGTAAATTGGTGTTTCAACTTCCCAGGGGCGTAACTTTGGCATACGATCTTCGTTTGACGCGTACCATACCTCGTTAGAAAGATCTATCCGAGGAATACAAATTTGGAACGAGAAACATTGATCCATGGACCCATGTTGCTCTCTGTTTTTTCAAAAAATGTCATTTAGGGCCTCAAAACGGCTCCGTAAGTTCAGGACCCGAAAAACTGCTAAAAATAGTAAACTGTGCCGAAACTGAAAAACTGAAAGAGACAATGGTGGAGCCCCAAGTGGAATATGCAAGTGACCACCAATATCCACCTGGATCATTCCTCCCCCCTTAGGAAGCAATGGTCCCCATTGCGTTAAGCTCCTCCATGAGATGAGGAAATTTCTGCTGAACTTGGTCCCTGGTGAACCACTTTCCTTGGTGCAGGAGTTGGCCAGCTTTGACAACCCGATATAGTTGGATCTTATGTTGGCGAGTGTTCTTGATTTGCATGTCCATGATACAATCTGTGGTGGCCTGTTCCATGCAGTCTGGATTTAACTCTATTGGTGTGAGTTGTTCTGCAATGTCTGAGGTGTCCAGTAGAGTTGGGAAGTAAGGACAAAGGCGATCCACATTGAAGACTGGGTGTAGACCAAGGAATGGTGGAATACTGAGCTCGAAGGCATTGTTCCCTACAACCTTGGTGATGGTGTACGGCCCATATCGGAGCAGGCGAAGCTTGCGGTGGGGTCCAGTGAGGCACTCCTTCTGCAAATGTAGCCATACTTTGTCGCCCACCTGGAAATTGTGTGGCACCTGGTGTTGATCATGGCGTTGCTTGTACTTGGCATTGGATCTGTCCAATATATCATGAACCTGTTGGAAGATGTGTTGAATGCACTCGATGAAGCTACTTGTTTTGTCAACTTTAGACTGGACATGAGCTAAATCGGCCTGAGCAGCTGCAAATGGCATGGCTACGTCAATGGGACATAGTGGCTGGAATCCCAAGCCCACCTGAAAGGGGCTATGGCCGATTGAACTATGGAGAGCTTGATTATAACTATGTTGTACATAGGGGAGGCTCTCGTCCCATGTGCATGGATGCTTTGAATTGTACATGTGCAGAATGTGTACAATCATTATGTTGACGACCTTTGTCTGGCCATCTGTTTGGGGATGGAAAGCTGTGGACTTGGTGAGCTTCGTATCCAACATTGACCATAGGCTGGACCAAAATGTGCTGAGGAACCTGCTATCCCGATCTGATATGATAGACTGTGGGATCCCAAAGTGCACCCACAATCGTTCAAAGAAGAGTTTAGCAGTGGCTTCTGCTGTGATATTCTTCTTGTAGGCCGCCATAATGGCCATCTTTGAGAAGCTGTCGACGACCACAAAAACACAGTCATTTCCCTTCTTAGTAGAAGGCAAGCCCGACATGTAATCCATGGATATGGATTCCCAAGGTCGACTAGGGGTAGGTAGAGGAGTATATAGGCCTTGCTTCTTGATGGTCGGTTTGGCAATGGCACAAGCAGTGCAGGATCTGATGTGCTTCTCGACATCCTTTCAAAGGTTCGGCCAATAGAAATACTTCTGCAGGATTGCTACTGTTTTCTCGACCCCGAAATGCCCAACGACTCGACTGTAGTGTGCTTCCCATATCATCTTGGCATGCTCGCTTGAAGGAACACAAAGGTGTCCCAGGTGACATAAAAGTGCATCTTGGAGGTGAAAATTTGGAACTTGCGTACCCCCCAAGAGTGCCTTGTAAGTGTGGTTGAATTCTGGGTCACTCTCATAGAGAAGCGGCCAATCAGAAGTCTCCTGCCCACAAGAGTTGAGCACAGTGGTGAGCGCCACGATCGGTGGTCGGCTGAGGCAGTCTGCAACATGATTGGTGCTACCCTTCTTGTACTTAATGTTCAAATGAAACTGTTGCAGATATGTGGACCACTTCTGATGGCGATCATTCTGCAACTTCCCTTGTGTCTGTATGAACTGCAGGGGTCGGTGGTCTGTGTGGATTATTGTTTCCTTCCCCAAAATGTAATTCTTCCATTGTCGACAAGCTTACACAATGGAATACATTTCTTTGTCATAAGTGGGATACTTGAGAACTGTGTCAGACAATGTCTCATTGTGAAATGCCACTGGATGTCCCTGTTGAGTAAGAACTGCCCCAATAGCATAGTCATAGGCATCTGTCTCGATCTCAAATGGCTGTTGCAAGTCTGGTAAAGTGAGCACTGGGGCAGAACATAGGTGATTTTTCAATTCTGTGAATGCCTTCTATTGAGGTTCCGACCAAAAGAATTTTTCTCTCACTCCTCCCTTGGTGACTTGACTCAAGGGCCAAGTGATATGAGAGAATCCCAACACGAACCTCCGGTAGAAATTAGCAAGACCCAGAAAGCTGCGAAGCTCTGTTATAGTGGTTGGGGCTGGCCAATCCCGAATGACTTGGATCTTGGTTGGATCCACATGCACCCCCCTTTCATCAATAATGTATCCCAGATATTGAACCCGGGTCATGCCAAACGTGCACTTCTCCAAATTGGCACACAACTTGTGTTGTCGCAGTGTTTGGAGGACCTGTCGGATGTGGTGAAGGTGCTCTTCCCAAGTCTTGCTGAAGATCAGAATGTCATCCAAGTACACCACTACAAATGAGTTGGTGAATGGCCGCAAGATGTCTTCCATCATCCTCATGAAGGTTGCGGGAGCATTCGTCAACCCAAAAGGCATGAATAACCATTCAAAAAGGCCTTCCTTGGCTTTGAAGGCAATCTTCCACACATCTGAGGGTTCAATTGGTACCTGGTGATACCCAAACTTCAGGTCAATCTTGCTGAAATATTTTGCACCTTTGAGTTGGTCCAGAAGGTCATCAATCCGTGGGATTGGGTACCTATTCCAGACAGTGATCTTGTTCAGCGCCCGATAGTCAATACAGAGTCTCCATGTCCCATCCTTCTTCTGTACCAACACGATCGGGCTCCCACAGGGCGATGAACTTGGTTTGATGTGACCTTTCTGCAACAGCTCCTGAATCTGTCTCTTGATTTCATCATTCTCCAGAACAGAGCGCCGATAGATCGGTCCATTAGGTAGCGGCGCACTGGGGGTCAGATCAATCGGGTGCTTGACCTGACAGTGCAGAGGAACCCCTGTGGGTGAGGTGAATATGTCCCCGTACTCCTCCACAACCTTATCCATTTGTTGTTGTTGTGCAGAGGAGCCCTGTCTGGAGGTCGTGGCCACAGTCTTCTTCTTGCCCTGGGGGCGGATCATCAGGAAAACAAATTTCCTGGTTTCGGAAATGAGCTTACTGCATTGTTTTGTAGTAACCAAAGAGATAGTGGCAGGAGGTGGTACCTCTGGTATCCTGTACAACTTATTTCCCAAAGTAACAATAACAGCACGAGGTCGAGACTCATACAAAGCATAACACTTCCACAAGTATGGTTGTCCTAATAATACATCAGAAACATCAATAGGAGCAATGTCACATAGTACCTCATCTATGAAGGGCTTGATGCTATAGGGAAGGCGACACTACTGGCTGACGCGGAGATCTCGTCCTTGGTGAAGCCACCCGATGGTGTATGGATGTGGGTGAGATGTGGTCAGCAAGCCCAACCGCTTCACGGCGTCTGCTGAAATGAGGTTCTTTTGGCTCCCATTGTCGACAATGAACTGTACCGGGGAGCCCTTTACCCACATTTGGGAGTGGAAGAGACGTTCCTCCTCCTCTGGATCTTCCGGTTCCTCCTTCTGGATATTTGTAGTGGCAACAATGGCGTTGGGCTCCGCATCAATAATATGTTTCCCTTTTTCATTCCCCTTTTTAGGTTCTGATTCAGAGTCAGAGCATGCATCTGACTTAGAAGCCCTCATCTCGGCCACTAGCGACTGCTTGGCCGACACTCACTTGTGTTGTGAGTGGAGCTCTTATGGAACTCACACCACTTTCCTGTGTCCTTCTTTGGCTTTGTGGTGTTGTTATTTTCTTGTGGCTTCAATGAGTTGTCTTTAGCCGCCATGCCTTGGCTCTGTCCTTTGTTCTCTGGTTTGGAAGCACCTTTTCCTTGATTTTGATTTGCAGATCCAAAGTCTCGCTTCTTCTTCTTCTTGAATTTCTGCTCAATCTTGGCAGCATACCGGTATGCCGTACCAAGCGAGGAGATGTCGAGGAACTCCATTTCCTCCTGAATGTATCTGTGCAGACAACTGTGATACTTTAGCACCAGATGTTTCTCTGAATCTTTGATACCCAACTTTGTGCGCAGGGTATGGAACAGATTCGTCAGCTCATGCACATCTTGATCCCTTTGTTGTCGCAGCGTGGTCCATTGTATATACTTGTCCTCATAGCTCCCCACGGGATAGTATTGTTCCTTGACGGCGTCTCGGAAAGAATTCCAAGTTGGTACGGCCGAGAACAGAGAGGGTTCTGTCTGGTCCTTGTTCTCACAGTAGGTTTCCCACCAGTCCTTAACATGGGGGGTATCTTTGAGGAGTGCAAAAATAATCTTCTCCCGGTCTGAAAAGTCATGAACTGAGAAATATCCTTCTAACAGATTCAACCATTTATCTACAGCATCTGCGTCTATTTGACCCTCAAATATGGGAATGTCAAAATTTACTTGTACCTTAAAAGGAGTCGCGCCTCCAGAGTGGCTGCTGGATGCAGATGCGCCGCCGGTGGGTAGCCGTTGAAGGATTTGAGCAAATTTGTCCATCATTGCGTTCCTTTGTTTTTCGAGGGCCTCCTCGAGCAATATTTTGATAGGATCTCCTACTCCCTCATCTTTCTTTTCATCCCCCATGGGCGTCTGTCGAGGTTTGCGAGGCTGATCTTGCAAAGGTTCCACCAGATCGAGCCCTAGCTCCTTATACCCCGACCTCGTTGGGGACATGCGCCAAAGAAGGATCGAGAAAAAGTAGACCGCTCTGATACCACTGATCCGGATTTATGCAGGAACACAACAGAATAAAAATATAACCATAAATACAGATATGCAGTGGAAATAACACTTCATTTCATTAATATCAAAGAACTTAAATTTGCTTACAGACAGAATGGAAATAAAACTAGCTAGGGCGTTGGTAGCTATCTCTGAGAAGAGATGTGGTGGCTATAGGCCTCTGAACTGAGTTACAATGAGGCTCGAGGGCCTATTTATTATTTAGAAACAATGGAAATCCTAAACAGCCAAAACCCTAACCCTAGGAGATGAAGCGCCAAAACTATGGGCCCCGTTTGGGTAAATTGGTGTTTCAACTTCCTAGGGGCGTAACTTTGGCATACGATCTTCGTTTGACGTGTACCATACCTCGTTAGAAATATCTATCTGAGGAATACAAATTTGGAACGAGCAACATCAGTCCATGGACCTATGTTGCTCTCTGTTTTTCCAAAAAACGTCGTTTAGGGGCTCAAAACGGCTCCGGAAGTTCAGGACCCGAAAAACTGCTAAAAATAGTAAACTATGCCGAAACTGAAAAACTGAAAGAGACAATGGTGGAGCCCCAAGTGGAATATGTGGGTGACCACCAATATCCACCTAGATCAAATCAAGTTGGAGCAGTTTGAAGAAAAATCAATCCATTGGTTGTAATCTTCTCCTCCTACTCTTTAATAAATATTTTTGTTCATTTTCCCATACATATGTCTATTTCTTGTGCAATGTATTCTTGAATGATGTATGTATTTCAGATCTAATCGATTTTATTCGAGTAAGATAAATAGATGTTTGTATATTGTATGTTTTTTGTTGTTCTCTGTTTGTGTTTACAGGAATATATCTAGCATATTGAGTTGGATTGAGAGTGACTACAACTATGACAGAAGGAGAAGGAGAGTGAAAAGAATCACAAGTAGGCTCTTTCTCATTTCTATATATCTGCTTGGTTTAGAGAAAATAGTAGTTATCTTTCCTTTGTTGTTCTGAGTGATAAACACCACACTCAGGGAATTTGATTTATCCATAGATAAAAATTACGTATAATAGTCCTAATCACTTTCCTTACTAATTTACGATTATCAACTTTCGTTATTTCGAAATCCTTAGACAAAAAATTTACATCATAGCCATGATCACACATTTGGATAACATTGAGGAGATTGTGCTTTTAGACGTCCACATATAAAAAAATTTATATTTGGTCTTCTCATCTAAGCTAACAATAAATCTTCCTTTCATCTAAGCTATTGAATTATATGGAAATGTGACACTCAATTTCTTATATTATCTTAAGGATATAATTTTTATTTTCTCTCCAGTCATGTGCTTTGAGCACCCATTGTCAATACACCATTTCCCTTATTTGTCATGGGAATATAGTGTAAATCCTCACCCTTTAGATCTCTCTGCTTTTTGTTTCCATATCTTTATGCTTCCTTGATGTATATATTTCTTAGGAATCTATTGTCTAGGAGGTTAAATAATATACTTATACATTCACTATATTTGTGTTCAAAATTCTTACAATTAAAAATTCCATCTCATTCATGAGTGGGGAGAATGAATTTCTCTTTCCAACATATGAGTTCCTAGATCTAGAAATTGGAGAGTAATTAGATCTAACATCTTCATTTATGTCAAACCTATTCACTATATAGTTAGCAACCTTATGAACAAAGTTATGGCAAGAGTAAAAATTCCCACAAAAATATCTTTGGGTAGCTAAAATTGTGTGGTTGTTGCATAAGAGTGGATAATTTTAATTTTCGTTGTCTATATTTTTGGTGCACAAATATGCGTTGAAAAATATTCATGGATTTGATAGGATCAACACCTTTCTAGTTGTTTCTTTGGTCAGTTCTTTATTTTTATTGATTGGCCTTTCCTTTAAGTTCATCTAGGTAGCTTAAAGGAGGTTTGTTTCCTGAGGACCTAATGCTTGCTTCACCATTTTAGGTTCGTTGAGATTATTTATATCTGAGACCTATTTTGATTGTAAGTCACCTTTGAACAATGTGGATGTGATATAGAGTCTCTAATCCTTTGAAAAATTTGACATTCATATCCATTTTAGCCTTTGATCTATCCGGATATATCCTTAGGGATATAACTTCTATCTCTATTTTATGATATTATTTTTCCCATTATGACAATCCTTGTTTATTATGTATTCACTCTTCTATCCATCTTCTTATGGGACCTATCTAGGAAAAAATATCCCTACAATAGATAAGGTTTTGGTCCACCATTGTACCAAACAAGATTATACATATTTTTGTAAATTTTTGGATTGGAAGATTTAACCCTAATTCCTATTCATATGGTCTGACAAGGGGCTTCTCACAAGGATCTAATCAAAAGGTTCTTATGTATTTAGGTAGAGTATCAAGCTTTCAAAATATCAAGCGTCACGCAAGAGAAATACATTGAATAAATATCTATCAGAAACCCATATATTGATAGATATAAATAAGTTTTTAATTTAATGGAGATAAATCCATTGTTTGATGGTCCACTATTAAGTATTATTGATTAGACTCATTCTATTATTTTTTGGATTATTGGTTCCCTCACTATTATATTTTAGAGCATAGGGTTTCCAACATATCAAGATGGTTACTATTAGGGTATGAGGTGTCAAATATTAGCTGTTAAGTAATATATCAAGCAACTCCATTCCAAAATCCTTGATATCGATGGATATAAATATGTTTTTCAATTTAAAAGGACTTTTTCCATCAATAGACACTTGTCTCTTAGGTTATATAAGTAGTTGTGAGTGGAATTATTATTATGCTTAATAGTTTGGTATTGAGAGGTGAAGGAACTAGCCTTTGAATTGGGAGAATATTGAGGTATAAAATGGCCCTCCCAAGGAAATTATAAAATAATATTAGATTATGTCATCAAATTTTAGAGGGAAAAAAGAAAAAATTACTTTTCAACTCATATTTTCAACTTATATCCCTATGGGTTTACTCAATTTTGAGTGGGAAGACTCATTTTATGCATAATTTGATTCCTCATCCAAGGACTATCCATGTTGCATACATTTCATGGACACTGCTACACAAAAATAAGAAATACATGAAAAATGTGATTGCAATCACGTTGTTTCATGTATTTTTCATTTTTTTGTGTAGAAGGGTTCATTAAAAGTATGCAACATGGGTACTCCTTGAATTAGGAATTACGTTTTGCATCCAACGAGTACTCCCGCTCAAAATTTGAGTAAAACAATATGGAGATAATTTGAAAATACAAGTTGAAAAAGTAATTTTATTATTTTATTAGTTTTTAATATTTTTACGTTTTTACCCCAAATCTGGTGAATCATACCCCATGGTTGACATCATCATCTTGAATCTTATTGGTTCTTATAAAGTTTATTTTGGTTGTACATTTTCCTTAGGAGGCCAATTTCAGACCTAAAAAATTATCTAATGGACTTTCCTCCCAATACGAATGAAACTTGATTAGGTGTAGATGTGACATCCTAACATGGTAGGTATGGGTAAGCTGGCTAGATGATGTGTCATGATGACATGTAATGAAGGAACACTTTTGATTGTATGAAATGTTTTCATGGAAATATGAGATGGAAAGATGATGTGGACCAAATTACATAGTGATGCCCGAGTGGTAGTTGAGGTAAAGGTGACATTGACTTCACAATATTGGGATATCAATAGTTAGGTGTTGGGACACCAAGTATTAGGATATTAAAGAAAAAAATGCATATGTTTTCATATATACTTCTGATACTAATATATCCCAATAATGTCTATTCATTGTTAGAGAAAATTTCATTATTAAGATTCATACTATCAAACTTGAGGATATTGGGCTATTGGTTATAGAGAGGTCATAATAGTAGTTGTTAGAGTTTTCTCTCGATGGTTTTAGACCTCTAAAAGGCTATCGCATAGACTTGCTAGGCCATTGTGGTAGTTGAAATGACCTTGTATGGTGATGAATCATGAGAAAAAGGATTTCCATGTGACTTCCAGGTGGTATGGTATAAAAATTGATGTGGAAATTGAGGAAAAACCCTCAAATGTGTATAAATTTATGTTTAAAACTAAAAGTGAGATGAAATTTAGATATTCTGAAATATCTAGATGAGAGGAAGATGATGCTGGTCTCAAGATTGAGATTCAAGGTAGTTTGAGGAAGATTAATTTGAATAACCCTACTTCATTAAGTTGACCTAGGAGGTCAAATATAGATATCCTACAACCTTAACTAGTCATTAAGAGGCTATGTGTATTACACTAAGGATTGACAATGGAGGTGAACTCTATGGTAAGTATTTTTAGTAGTTCTACAAATAGTATGGGATAGTATTCCAAAAAGCTACTCGATACACTCCATAGTAGAATGGAATTGTAGCAATAATGAGAAATACATTGGTGTACAAAGCAAGGTGTATGCTCAATACTATGAGATTGGAATAAGAGTAAAAGGTAGAGGGAATCCACACTTTGTGTTACCTATTGAATAGCTCCCCATCATAGGAATTGGTTGACCAAAAATTTTAAGAAGTATGGTTTGATAAAATCCATCACTCATGCATCTTATAATGTTTGGTTGTTAGTATTTTGTCCATATCCTAAAGGAGAATGAAATAATACTAGATATCAAAGAAATCAAGTGTATATTAATTGTCTAGAAGTATGGAATTAAATAATACCAATTGTGGGATCCAATGGTAAGGGAGGCACGATATACTGGATATGTGATATTTAGGGATTTAAGGTTACATATTTATTTGATATGGATTAATACTAAATGACAAGGCCTGATCAAAATTCCCTCTATTTATATTAGTATAGTCCTCCAGGATGATATCTATAAATCCTTATAGTTGACAGGATTTGAAAGAGTATTGCAAAGGACCTTCCATATTTTATATTTCTTTTAATGTGACTAGTTCTATCTAGATATATGCAAGTGCTTTATAGGTTAGTGTTCCAATAAATATTCCATAAAATCTAATTCAATGTATGAGACCTCTCATTTATATTATTCTAAATGAAATGATTTCAATTAAGGATATGTAAAATAAATAAATCACTATCACTATCAATATTTAATTTCCAAATGAGTAGAGACCAAGAAACATTGATTCTAGATGATTCCATCCCATTAAAAAATTAAACAGAATACCCTTATAAAATCATAAAAATGAAATATAGATGTCAAATGAATATTTAGCAACATAAACGGTAGTCCTTACTATAAGCATTATATATTATCAATAGTCATTAAAATCCAATAAAAAATTAAAATTGAACGATTTAAGTAGAACTATGTATCCTTCAATGCTTCTCAATTAATCAAAATAGTTTGTTACAATTCAAAATATATCTAATCTAAAACATGTTTTCCATCCTCAAGGTTCAATTTTTATTACTAATCTATTTGTAAAATTCAGCAATGTAAAATATATCTAAATTTTCACTATGGTGACATTAGTGTCTTAATCTCATTGTTATACTCATTCCATATAACCCACTTAAAAAATAATTCTTTTCACTTCTAGCGATAAGGGTAATTGTGTTGATCCACTAGAAGGCTCAGGTTCACCTTGATTTCCCTAATCGACATGGTGTTTTTATCATTTTTTTGTGCACATAAATCTCATATCAACTATTTTGAATTCATTAATGCTAAATTTTTTCAAATGACCACACTCTACTACAACAATTTTTTCAATGTCTCATTTATGCTCATTGAAAATCTACCTATACGTAGCCACTACTTCATGGAACAATTAAAATTTATTGAGGGTTCTAAATATTGGTACATGAAGCTCTATCGTACTCTTGTTTATTTTGTCCAATGTCATTTTACATACTAACTATTCCTCCTCCATGTATTCAACTACCTCTTCCACTAATTCAAGCCAACAATAAATAGTGACAATCACATAATTTAGAATCTTTCCAATCAAGAGAGCAATAACATGATATTTGTCCCCTTTTCCCCTCACTATATCCTATATGAATTGTATTTGGCTAAGTTCTTTGGATCCTCTTTCCTTCCACTGTAGAACTTCTTTGTGAGGTAGAGATAACTATAGGGCCTCGTCTTCCAATTCAGTTAATTTATGTAAAAATGTTTCCTATGCTTACCTTGTGTTGTAAGTGTTATTCTATGAGTTTATATACCAATTTTGTTTGTACGCCTACTTATTTAAAATACTCTAGTTGGTGTTATAGGAATGCGACCATTTTTTGGAATTGGTATAGACCCTTTCCTTATTCCTTGTCTCTGTCAAATGAAGTATGGGTGTTATGAAAGAAACTCACAAAATAGAAGAAAAGATAGATCAAAAATTTATAATCAACCTCTTCGAAGTGGAAACCTCCTTTACATTCCATAAACGAAAATTTTTTGGATGATACAAATGAAAAAGCCTCCTTTCTATTTATAGGAGTCCAAGGGGTCACAATATAATCCTAGATGACATAACAATAAAAATGTAAGGGCATAATAATAACAATAGTGTTCTATGGGACACAATAATAACAATATGGGAGCTACATGGGCACCACAATAACAATAAGGGGGCTACACTAAAAATAACAATAAGGGAATACACTAGTATTATAGAGACCTAGCATGCCCCTCTCCTTAAAAGAAATGTTGTTTTCAACTCTTGAGTAGTTTTGGATGCTTATGTATAAAATTCTCATCCTCCCATGTTGAATCTTCAATGCGTAAGTTCTTCCACTTGAGGAGATACTCTGAAATTGATCGATTTCATAGTTGTCGAGTTCTTGTTTCTGTGACTTCTTTAGGTTCCAATATGATTTTTCCTTCCTTTTCAAGTTATGGAAATATTGTTTGAACTGGGAGCTTATCACCTATAACCTTCTTTAAGCATGAAACCTTAAACACAGGATGCATTTGGGAAGATGCAGGAAGCTCCAATTTGTATGCCATAGTACCAATATTTTGAATCACCTTGTAAGGACCATAATACTTTGGTGATAATTTATTATCCTTCTTAGCTTGTTTGAGGGACATTTTTTTGTATGGTTGTAGCCGTAATAATACCCAGTCACCTATATCAAAGCTTCTTTTGCTGCAATGTTGATATGCTTGTTGTTTCGTTCGATTATATGCCAAAGTAAGGTCATCCTTTAAGAGTTGGATAATTTTTTGTCGATGCTCGATGTGATCTTCCATTTCTTGAAATTTATAATTGTATCTTAAATATGGTGTGATGAACGGTGGATGATATCCATACAGTTCCATAAATTGGGTCATTTTTTCTACAGTATGGAAGGAAGTGTTATACCACCATTAAACCAGAGGTAACCACTTGACCCATTGTGTTTGTTTATCAGATACAAATCAATTAAGATATCCTTCCAAATATTTTTTCACTATCTGAGTTTTCTCATCATATTGAGGATGATATGATGAGCTATGAGCTAATTCAGTACCCAAACAAGAAAATAATTCCGTCCAAAAATTTCCTGTAAATATGGGAACTCTGTTGCTTACCATAATTTTTGGTTTTCCATGTACCTTTTGAATTGTTTCCATAAATGTAGTAGAAAATGTACTGGCTTTAAATGGATGAGATAATTCACAAAAGTGTGCATACTTGGCAAGTCTATCAACTACCACCATGATGATTGTTTTTCCTTTAGACTTGGGTAAACCTGTGATAAAATCCATTGAAACCTCCTCCCAACATTGACTTGGAATGTATAAATGTTGTAACAGACCTGAGGTATTAATTGTCTCAACCTTATTTTTTTGGTAAATTAAACATTCCACCAGAAAATTTTGAATATCAGCTTTAAGGCCATCCCAAAAAAATTCTTTCTTGATCCTATGGTAAGTTTTAAAAAATCCTGAGTGCCCTCCTAAGGTACAGGTGTGCAATTATAAAAGAATATTTTGTTTTATTTTGGAATTCTTACAAATATAAAAGTGATCTTTGTACCATAATGAATAATTTTTCCAGCTAAATGTTTCATATGTACTGGGATATTTCTGCAAATTTGGAATGAGTGTATACACCTCTTCATCATTATTCCATTCATCCCTTTCTTCAGTTATCCACTCAGGTTGGATAATATAAATGAAAGAAATCAATGCTTCCACATCCTCATCCTTTCTTAAGAGTGCATTTGCAACAAAATTTTGCTTCCATTTTTTTGTAGATGATTTCAAAGTGAAAACCAAACATCTTTGTGACACATTTTTTCTCCTCTACTGAAGATAATGTTTTTTCCAAAAAGTATTTAAGACTATCATGATATGTTTTTAACTTGATGTGTCTTCCAATTATGTAAGGTCACCATTGCTTTAGTGCATGTAGTATTGCCAACATTTCCTTCTCATAAATAGGTTTCTGTAAATACTTTCCTTTGATTGGACGACTTTAAAAAGCAATGGGTGTTCCTTCTTGCATTAAAACTGCACCAATTGCATTTCGTAAGACATCACATACCACAATAAAAGTTTTTGTGAAGTTTATCTTAGCTAAGATTAGTGCTTGGCACATTGCTTCTTTGATGTGTTCAAAGGCCTTAGTTTCTTTTGGAGTTCAAGAAAATGCATCTTTCTTCAGTAATGATATTAGAGATGTTGATATTCTCCGATAATTATTAATAAAGTTGTGATAGTACCTTGTTAACCCTATAAATCCTTGAATATTCTTTATGGTTGTGGGGATTTTCCATTCCTTAATGGATATAATTTTTTTAGGGTCTAACTTAACACCCTCATGAGATACAATATGACGAAAATATTCCACCTCCTGTACTCCAACTAAAAATTTGGAGTTTTTTGCATATAATTATTTCTCCTCCAATAGTTTGAGCACCCTGTCAACATGTTGAACATGATCGTTCGAAGACTTGCTAGATCCTTGACATAAAACTTCCTCAATCCAACATTAGAGTCTATGAAATCATGATTAACATTTTTTTTTCTTGTCATGAGTTTCCTCGACTACATTTTTTCCATTAGGACGCTTTTCTTGTAGCATTTTTTTCCAAACCTTCCTTCAAACCTTCCAAGTCTTACTTCAAATCTTCCATGTTGCCTTCTAGACCATTGATCTTAGCTTCCATACCATCCATCTTAGATTCCACACCATCCATATTAGCTTCCATTCCATTCTTCAAACCATTCATCTTAGCTTCCATGCCTTTCTTCAAACCATCCATCTTAGCTTCCATTTCATTTTTGGTTACTTTTTGTGAGAGAAAAATTTGTTGCACTTGGTCTCGTAATTTTGATATATCATGTTGCAATTTTTCCTCTTCATGCATAAAAGTATAGCTCTATGAGGGCTGAATGGGTGTGGAAATATTTTTGGGAGGCATTATAGAATCCAATACAGATAAAAATGTTTCAATATGCCCTTGGAATCACTTCAAACTGATTTTTTAAACAAAGGTTATGCAATTTTAAAAACACACACACATGCACGTTTTTTTTTTTTTTTTTTTGAGGATATCGATATTGAACCTGATGTATCTCTGTGATTTTAGATCCCCAAGATTTGAAATTTGGTCTTGTAGTAACCGTATGAGTCTTCTTTATAATTCCATAGGTCATAATTTATTTGGATTCTTCAAGAAAAAGTTATTCTGAATCTCCCACAATTACCTAATTATGGATTCGTTTCGTAGATCTAACATGTATTGTGTGCCACATGCCACCGTGTCTTCCTTCAACTCTGAAATTTATACACAAGAGACTACATTCTACGCACTTTCGGTCACATTTTATAGAATTCGAATACGATGCCTGAAACGAAAGTTATGACGATTTTCCCTTGGTCACTTGCTTGAGATGAAATTCTTGAGCCTGAAAAACCATAACTTCCACAGATCATATCTACGAAGATATTTTGAACCAAGGTCTGAAATGTTTACGGGAAATTCATCGAGCTTTTTTCTCCATGTGATAAAAATTTAAGCTTCTGAAGCCTCGTATAAAAAATGTTATAGAGAAAATTCCACAATGACATGTTTGAGGAAGTGGAACCCTAGAATCCCAAGCTATAATACCAAATGTCATGAAACCAGCTCACAAAATAGAAGAAAATATATATCAAAAACTTATAAATGACCTATTCAAGGGGGAAACCTCCTTTAGATTACATAAATCAAATTCTTGGATGATACAAATGACAAAACCTCCTTTCTATGTATATTTTAGGTCCCTATATTACTGGTATAGTCCTTTATTGTTGTTAGTGTAACCCCCTTATTTTTATTATTGCACCCCCATAACCCCCATATTGTTATTATTGTTCCCTTAAATTATTATTGTTAGGTCGGCTAGGATTACGTTGTAGCCCCACTAGGATTACATTGTGGCCCCATGGACTCCTATATATAGAAAGGAGGTTTTGTAATTTGATTCATCCAAGAATTGATCATTTATGTAATGTATTGGAGGTTTCCCCCTCGAAGTGGCTTACTTCTAAGGCGCTGATATCTCTTTTCTTATATTTTTGGAGCTGGTTTCACAACATTTGGTATCAAAGCTTTGGATTCTAGGGTTTAGCTGCTCCAAACAGGTCATCGTGGAATTTTCGCTATAAATTTGTTTCTATGAAGGTTCAAAAGCTGAAAGTTTTAGGGTGCAAATCCGAAATCCTGAGGAACATCATTGCAAAATTTGAGAGCTTCGTTCGCAACATTTTCGGAGATATGATCTATGGAAGGTAGGGCTTTTTGTAGGCTCCTGAATTTCACTTAAACAAAATATCGCGGAATTTTCACTATAAATTTTTTTATACGAATGTTCAAAAGTTGAAATGTTTAGAGAGAGAAGTTGAGATCCTGAGGAACATTATCACAAAATTTCAGACCTTGGTTCACAATATTTTCGGAGATATGATCTGTGGAAGTTAGGTCTTTTTGAGGCTCCCTAATTTCATCTCAAAGAGGTGATCGTGGGAGAATATTCATAACCCTCTCTCTGAGCATTAGATTGGAATTATTTAAAAAGTGGCTGGAAGTACACGGAATTTAGTTTCCTGTCTATAAATTTTAGAGCCAAAGGAGTAAACAATGACACGTGGCAAGTCATACAAGTTCGCTCTACTGAACCAGGCCATAATTAGGTCATTGTGGGACATTGGACATAACTTTGCCTTGAAGAATCCAAATCAAGTCAGACCTATGGCATTTGAAAGAAGCTTCATAGGACTACTACAGGGCCAAATTTCAGATATTGAGGATCTACAATTATAGAGATAATTCAATTTCAATATAGACCTGTGCAAAATCAAGTAAAAGGTGTGTATTTTTTTTCGCGAATTGCATAAGTCTTGTTTTAAGAATCAAGTTGAATTGATTCCAAGGGTATATTGTAAAATAGATATCAGTATTGGTTTCTAAAATAGCCCCTAAAAAGAATTCAACACCCATTAATCCTTTATAAGGCTCTACTGTGACTCATGAGGACAAAGAATGGCAACATGACATATCAAAATTACAAGAACAAGTGCAACAAATTTCACTCTCGCAAAGAGAAACAAAAAATGACATGGAATTTTTGAGGAAAGGTCTGGAAACTAAGATGGATGGTTTGAAGAAAAGCGTGAAATCTAAGATAGATGGCATGGAAGCTCGTAGGGAATCTAAGATGGATGACATGGAAGCTAATATTGATGAAAAAATGGAAAACATGAAGAATGATCTAAAAGCAGACATGGAAGGTTTGATAAAGTTGATACAATAAATGTTTCATAATCGTGAAAAAATAGTAGAGGAAACTCATGATGAGAATAAAATAAATGTTAATCGTGATTTCATAAATTCTAATGTTGGCGGAAAGAACCACCATATTCCAAAAATGGATATGAGGAAGTTTGATGGAAAGGATCCTATAACATGGATACTACAGATGGAGAAATATTTTGATCTCCATAATGTGCAAAACACACAAAAGGTACGCATTGCAACTTTACATTTAGAATAAAATACATTTTTATGGTATCGATGGCTTTTCTCCTGTAAAAAAATTGTCACTTGGTAAATTTTTACGGAGGAAATGATAGCATATTATGAGGATAGAAAGAGCAACACCTTCTTTAGCCAATTGATAAATCTCAATCAAAAGGGTTTAGTGGGGGAGAACATTGAGGAATTCCAAAAATTGAATATAAGGGTAACTGATATTCTAGAGGAACACAGGATTGATCTCTTCATAGGTACTTTAAAGGATAACATCTAACATCAAGTTCGCATTTTGGAACCTGGTTCATTGGAGAAGGCATTCAAGTTGGCAAGAAAATTTGAATGTAAAATTATGGCAAGAGGGAAGCCTACCACTCACTTTTATAAAGAAGGAAGTGTTGCTACGCCTAGATTTCCACAACCAGAAAGGTTGACACCACAAAAATTGGAAGAAAAAAGAGCAAAAGGGATTTTCTACAGTTGTAATAGTAAAGACACTAAAGGTCATAAGTGTGCTTAGAAGAAATTATTTTACATAGATTATGAAGAGGAAGAAGAGAATGAACAAGAAGAGGATATACACCAGGAACCAACCCTAGAAGAGGAAGAAATGAGTCCGACCATATCATGTAATGCATTGGCAGGAATTACCACTGCTCAGACCCTCAAGATAGAAGGACATATCAAGAAGAAAAAGGTTATAGTGTTGATTGATTCAGGTAGCACCCATAATTTTATTCATTGTAAGGTAGCTAAGGAATTGAATTGTTTCCTATACCCAGCACCAGAATGTCAAGTGATGGTTGCAAATGGAGGAACTATAAATTGCTCTGGAAAATTCCATAATATCAAGCTAACCATGGGGGAATATGTATTGAATAGTACAATGCTTTCCATTCCTATTGGAGGTGTTGATGTTGTACTAGGAGTATAATGGTTACAATATCTGGGGACGGTAGCTTTTAATTTTCAAGAAATTTTCTTGAAATTTTTTTCAGAAGGAAAGGAAGTCGAGTTACGAGGTATTGCAGGGAAGCTGGGAAAGATAATAAGCTCTAATGTCATGGAAAAGCTTCTAAATAAAGAAAAATGAGGCGTAATTGCACAATTATGCTCACTAGAAGTTCCAACATCAAAATCATCTATTTCTGCAGATCCCCAAAAAGTCTCGGACAATCATTCCAAGGTGTTTGAAAATCCCAAAGGACTCCCACCTATTTGTGATCATGATCATGCTATTCATTTGATTCCAGGAAGTGTTCCTCCAAACATCAGGCCTTATAGATATCCTTATGTCCAAAAGAGCGAAATTTAATGTATAATTTCATAAATGTTAGAGACCTAGTCAAAGTTATTTCTCTGCTACTGTAGTATTGGTACAGAAAAAGGTTGGATTATGGCACATGTGTCCGGATTATAGGGAGCTCAATAAGCTCACCATTAAATACAAATTTCCCATTCATGTGAATGATGAATTATTGGATGAATTACATGGAGAAATTTATTTTACCAAGTTGGATCTTCGTTCAGGATATCATCAAATTAGAATGAAGATTGAAGGTATCCCGAAAACAACATTTCAAAATCATGAGGGTCATTATGAATTTTTGGTCATGCCTTTTGGCCTTACCAATGCACCTTCTACATTTCAAGGGTTGATGAATTCAATTTTCAAACCCTTCCTTAGAAAATTTATGGTAGTATTTTTTTATGATATACTAATATACAACAAGTCTTGGAAGGATCATATTCAACATGTTGACAAGGTGCTCAAACTATTGCAGGAGAAACAATTATATGCAAAAAAATCCAAATTTTTCTTTGGAGTACAATAGGTGGAATATTGGGTCATATTGTACCTCACGAGGGTATTAAGGTAGACCTTAACAAAATTAAAGCCATTAAGGAATGGAAAGTCCCCACAACCATAAAGCGGTTGCGAGGATTTCTCAGGTTAAGAGGGTGTTATAGCATCATTTTTCACCCTCAGGTGATTCATGATTATCTTTATGGATTTGGGCACCCATTCCCATAGACTTGAACAAAATTCATTAAAAAACAGTGTTAAAATTCCCATACGCGGGTATGCCCAGACTTTTCCATGTGTATACGCGAGTCCACATGTAATTTTTTGCGTATGCCATTAAAATCATTAAAAAATATATAAAAATTCCCTATTTTTGGGCTGGGTTGATGGTTACTCCAGTAGTCAACCACCCCTGTACATGGCCAACTGTTTCCAACTGATTGAAACTACTTATCGGGTTCGAGATCCATTTTTACTCCGGTTGTTCTTGAGGGTACGTTTGTTACAAAGATCATTTCAATTTTTAACTTTCATTCATATTCCTCGAGCTGACAATTGGATGGCAGATTCATTAGCTCATCAAGCAATTGATTGGCATATTAATCATTCCATACAATAAAATTTAATCATCAAAAACATCATACATTTTGATACATTTGTCACATCACATCAAACATCGTTGTATATATATCATCAGAGTGTTCAAAAAGCTATACAAAATTTGGATCCATAAGTCATACAAAATTTGGGCTTATGCCCGATCATGTTCAGTCTCAAAAAATATACAGTCATCTGATACATCATATCTATTTACTCATGTGGTCCCTACCCAGAAGTTGTGTTCCTATAGAACACGATCGTAGTGGAAATGTGGCGGAATAACCGTACCCAGTCACGGGGTACTCCTACCACCCGTCTCTGGATGGCTTCAGGAAGATCTTCCACTACAGCCATAGGTACTTAGCAGGTTAACCCCTCCAAGTTCCTCTGTACAGCCTGGAGGGTGCTGTCTGAATCTACTGTATCCGCTTCGCCCCTGCGACGTTTATGTCACAGGTAATCCTCAGGTCAAACTGGTCCAATATCTGTATCATGATCATTTTTAAATTGTAAGTCATTATGAATCCAATCAAAAAAATGTTTGTTTTCCATTTTTTCATACATATCTGAAAAAATACAAAAAAATTATGTAAGTCGAAAAATTGCAAACTTATCGACTGTGCCCCATGCCGCGCCTGGTGGAAGGACAAGGTCTGGATCGCCTCGGAAATCCATCCCGGCATAGGGATATTCCTCCACGGCGATGATTTGTTCTCCCCACCAAAGGAAGAACTCATCCCAAGTGGTTCGGGGGACTTCACTTCCCCCCAATCTTTTCATCAAGTCAGCCCATTGGGAAATTCTTGGATCTCTAGGGCTGCTGATCGAAGAGATCACTTTGGGTCTCAGCGCTGGAATCTTCTCGAAGAAGAATGTCATCAAGATTGTACAATATCCAAAAAATTTTGTCTTTTCTTTTCGGATAGAAGTCAATTGTTTCTTCATGTTCATTAGTAGAGCTGTGCACCAATCATATACATGAGTTAAGCATTCCACTGCTATACTCATTTGAGTCCTAGACGCCTGGTGTAGGGAAGCAGATCCTGCCACCCTGCCAATGGTAAAAAGGAGGATTTTGATGTGCAAGTCTCTTAAATCTTTGATTGTAATTTGAGTTCCAAATTTCTTGGAACCCTCTACGCAGTAGACGTGGATGTAATCTTCCACGGTTAGCCCTCCCAAAGGCTTACCATGCAAGTCTACTGGCTCCCCCCTCCGGGAGAGTCCAGTAATAAAATATATATCTTCCACCTCGATGCGTATGGGCATCTGATCTATGATGAAGTAGTCTTCTTCCGGTTCCCAATAGTTCACAAGCATTTCGAGCAACCAGACATTACTCTTCATATTTGGCATTTTGAAAAACTTGAGCAATCTGCAATTTCGGAGAATATTTAGTGATGCTCGGTCCCGCATGAATTCTTGATCAATAGCACTATGTTCACGCTCTCTCCATGATATGGTCATCCTGCAAAATTTCAATAATTCGTTCATTAGCTACGCATTTTTTCATTTTGGGTTGCGCATACGCGACTTTCTTTGTGCACAGTCGCGTATATACGCGACTTGGTCATTATAAACCCGCGTATGCGCAAACTCGTGATTTTTAGCAAGTGATTCTACGGTGAAAATTCCTAATTTTTAACTTATGAACGGACAAAATGAATAACAAGGATGGTTTATGAGCTTACCTGACAAATTCGGTGAAGTTTGATGGTCGATTGCTCCTGTTTTGACGAAAGAGGTTTTCTTTTTCTCCAGAGCACTTTTTCCCAAATCAGCAATGTAACAATGAACCAAATATGAGGTAACTTGTCTATTTATGCCCAAAAAGTTGAAAATTTTCGCAAAAAATTGTTGTGCTTATTTTTTCAATCTATCTTACGCTGCATAACCTGGATGCTTGGAAGTGCCCAGATTGGTATATTTTCAGGTACATTTTGATGAATTTGAGATTTTTCCTGGTTTGTGATCTATGACTGCCGACCCGTCATGGCAGGTATATGATCTTCACTGGCATATAGGTTAGGGAATCCACTTTCCGTTGCATTTTGCATACTAGCCTCCATTCTGATCACTTTCCATAGGGTTGATCCCATCAGGTCATGAGTATTACACCCATTTCACTCGCCGATTATTTAATCATGACTTGGTGGTAGAGCCTTCCTTTACATGGGATTCTTAGTTAGTTCCTCGCTATCACTTGTTTCCCGTGCTGCGTTTTATGTAGGCTCGAGAGTCCTCTTTAGTCCCGCCATGACTTATGTGTTGAAGCTTCATTCTTCTTCTTCCTCACTATCTTTTTTCACCCTCAGGTGATTCATGATTGTCTTTATGGCTTTGGGCACCCATTCCCACAGACTTGAACAAAATTCATTAAAAAACAGTGTTAAAATTCCCATACGCGGGTATGCCCAGACTTTTCCGCGTGTATACGCGAGTCCACATGTACTTTTCTGCGTATGCCATTAAAATCATTAAAAATATATATAAAAATTCCCTATTTTCGGGCTGGGTTGATGGTTACTCCAGTAGTTCAACCACCCTAGTACGTGGCCAACTGTTTCCAACTGATTGAAACTACTTTGAGGGAGTATAAAAGCCCCTCATATGCATGGCCTAAGTGGGAGAGAAATTTTATAGACATTATACTCTGTTGGAATCCCAATTCAAGTCTTAATTCCCGTGCCTCCTGCACTTTCCCATATTTTTATAGGAAACCCTTGTTTCCTAGAGATGTTCATACGTTTATATGCCATCTCGAGTGCACAAGTCTTGAAATTATCTTAAAGAGGCAAGGGCTGGATGGATCTGGACGACGGTCTGTTCGAAGACCGTGGAAGGATTTAGGTGATCTCTCCACTTTTACTACTGTACATGCTGTTCGTAATAATGAAGAACCATCTTGTTCCTGAACTTGTGTGTTAATATCTATTTTCATATGTGAAAAGATTGATTATTAAGCATTTATTATGGTTTATATAATGTTTCACATGGATTGCACTAATGTTTAGGAGAAGTATATGCTGTACAACTAGGTTTCCGTGCACGTTCTTTCTTGTTTTCCAGGTTGAAGGAGGAAGAAGGGTTGCTGGGGGTTTGGACCCCGCGGGATCTACATCGAACGTAGGACTACGGGTGAGTTCTACTATCGTTGTTATCTAGTTTTTAGCATTCAAGTATGGTTGTGTGTGAGTCCTTCTGAATAGCATTCCTTGCTCTGTGGAGGTTTTGACCCAACAAACCTCTAGGGTGTTTTTCCCCGAAAAAGAACTGGCGACTCCACTGGTGATTCGTGCAGTACCTTGATTTCCATTTGACCCTATCGGTGGATATATCGCCTCTGTGTCAGCTTTCATTATTGGTTGGTTCAGAGGGTTTCTTCCGTGCGCTAGCTTCATCTTGTGCATGTCAGAAACGTACTTTGGTTTGGTTCCGTCACTCTACTTTGTCCGATTCCTTCCAAATCTTGGCCTGCAGGTTACACTCGCGCTAGACTGATGTGGGATTCCCTAATGCCTTCCTTCCAGCAGATCTTTTCCCATCGACTCCGACTCATTGCTCTGGGAATAAGGTCTAGAGTCTTTTTGTCAGTACCTTAGGGTTTGCAGTCATGAGTGGCAGACTCTTCGCTATCGAGAGTGGGGATTCATCATTGCCTCCTGATTGGTAGATTATTTCAAGTGTTCAACTTCAACTCATTCATTCGCACTTGTTAAATTGTGCTGGGGCACCTTGACACTCATTTTCATTATTGGTGGGTTTTCTCGCGTTGGTTAACGATATACATCATTGATCGGTAATCCAACGATTTCTCACATGGTCGACTTCAGCTCATTTATTCCCATTGTGTAGAATTGTGCCGTCGTGATCGGTGAAGACCTCGGGTTGCATCAACATTTCTCGGTTCACTTTTGACAGTCCATTCAGTTTCTTCCAGTGATGTTGTTCACCCTTATATGTTGCAGTGTCAGTACATCAACATCCTATATGTTGGCTCCCGAGTTGCGTGATTGTACCGTTTATTCCACCTCTTATGATTTGGTACTTGGAGATTCAGTTACTTATATGATCAGACATCCAGTTTCAGCATCACTGATCAGCTTTCTATATGTGATACTTAGACATTGATTCTAACTTGTACTTCCGGGCCATGCTCAGATGATTCATTGTGTACTTTCAGTTCAACTATACTTGTATACATGTTGGATCTATTCAGTACTTTAGATATGATGTATTTTTGACTGAGCATGGGTATGCCCGCCTCAGCATGAGTTGACTCTCTTTTTTCTTTCATTGGTTTTTGGCAGGCTGAAATCTGGTGAAGTCCTCTCTTGTCCTTGCGAAGTTCTTTCTATGTGCATAATACATTTTTGCCATCATGTACCCATTCTGACCTCATATATTAGGGGGCATCTATTATAGCATCATTTTTCACCCTCAGGTGATTCATGATTGTCTTTATGGCTTTGGGCACCCATTCCCACAGACTTGAACAAAATTCATCAAAAAAAAGTGTTAAAATTCCCATACGCGGGTATGCCCAGACTTTTCCGCATGTATACACGAGTCCACATGTATTTTTCCATGTATGCCATTAAAATTATTAAAAAATATATAAAAATTCCCTATTTTCGGGCTGGGTTGATGGTTACTCCAGTAGTTCAACCACCCCAGTACGTGGCCAACTGTTTCCAACTGATTGAAACTACTTTTACGGAGTATAAAAGCCCCTCATATGCATGGACTAAGGGGGAAGAGAAATTTTATAGACATTATACTCTGTTGGAATCCCAATTCAAGTCTGAATTCCTGTGCCTCCTGCACTTTCCCAGATTTTTACAGGAAACCCTTGTTTCCTAGAGATTTTCATCCGTTTATATGCCATCTCGAGTGCACAAGTCTTGAAAGTATCTTAGCGAGGCAAGGGCGGGACGGATCCGGACGACGGTATGTTCGAATATTGTGGAAGGATTCAGGTGATCTCTCCACTTTTACTACTATACATGTTGTTCGTAATAATGAAGAACCATCTTGTTCCTGAACTTGTGTTTTAATATCTATTTGCATATGTGAAAAGATTGATTATTAAGCATTTATTATGGTTTATATAATGTTTCACATGGATTGCACTAATGTTTAGGAGAAGTATATGTTGTACAACTAGGTTTCCGTGCACGTTCTTTCTTGTTTTCCAGGTTGAAGGAGGAAGAAGGGTTGCTGGGGGTTTGGACCCCGTGGGATCTACATCGAACGTAGGACTACGGGTGAGTTCTACTATCGTTGTTATCTAGTTTTTAACATTCAAGTATGGTTGTGTGTGAGTCCTTATGAATAGCATGCCCCGCTCTGTGGAGGTTTTGACCCAACAAACCTCTAGGGTGTTTTTCCCCGAAACAGAGGGTATTATCGCAAGTTTGTTAAGAATTATGGGAGAATAGCAACACCTCTAACAACATTATTGAATAAAGATGCATTTTCATGGACTCCTGAAGAAACTAAGGCCTTTGACCATCTTAAAGAGGAAATGTGCCTAGCACCGGTCTTAGCTATGCCAGACTTCACAAAAACCTTTATTGTGGAATGTGATGCCTCAGGAAATGGAATTGGTGCTGTTTTAATGAAAGAAGGAAGACCCGTTGCTTTTGAAAGTTGTCCAATTAAAGGAAAGTATTTACAGAAACCTATTTATGAGAAGGAAATGTTAGCAATACTGCATGCACTAAATAAATGGCGAACTTACCTAATGGCAAGACACTTCAAGGTAAAAAATGAGCATGATAGTCTTAAACACTTTTTGTTACAAAGACTATCTTCAGAAGAGTAGAAAAAATGGGTCACAAAGATGTTAGGTTATGACTTTGAAATAATCTACAAAAAAGGGAAGCTAAATGTTGTTGCAGATGCACTCTCAAGAAAGAATGAAGAGGTGGAAGCATTGCTTTGTGAAAATTATATTATCCAACGAGATTGGATAACTGAAGCAAGAGATGAATGGAAGAAGGAAGAAGAAGTGTGGACACTCATTCAAAAGATGCAACTAGATCTTAGTACATCTGATACATTTAGTTGGAAAAATTATTCCTTATGGTACAAATATCGCTTATATCTTTGTAATAATTCCCAACTAAAACAAAATATTATTTTGGAATTGCACACTTCTCCTTTAGGAGGACACTCAGGATTTTTAAAAACTTATCACAGGGTGAAGAAAGAATTTTTTTGGGATGGACTTAAATCTGATATTCAAAAGTTTGTGGTGGAATGTTTGGTTTTCCAGTAGAATAAATTTGAGACAATTAAGACCTCGGGTCTTCTATAACCTTTATCCATTCCAAGTCAATGTTGGGATGATATTTCAATGGATTTTATCACAGGTTTACCTAAGTCTGAAGGAAATAATGTCAAAATG
This sequence comes from Pinus albicaulis, assembly GCA_034641835.2. NCBI lineage: Eukaryota > Viridiplantae > Streptophyta > Pinopsida > Pinales > Pinaceae > Pinus > Pinus albicaulis. Next base: position 665,521,056 of record CM076576.1, on the reverse strand, counting down.
GTGGTAGTTGATTGACATACCAAGTATGCACACTTTTGTGCATTATCTCATCCATTTAAATCAAGTACAGTTGCTACTACATTTATGGACACAAATCAAAAGATACATGGAAACCCAAGGGTCATTGTGAGCGACAGAGATCCCATTTTTACTGGAAATGTTTCGACGAAGTTATTTTCTTGTTTGGGTACTCAATTAGCTCATAGCTCATCTTATCATCCTCAATTCGATGGTCAAACTGAGAGAGTAAATAAATTTTTGGAAGGATATCTTCATTATTTTGTATCTGATAAAAAAACATAATGGGTCAAGTGGTTACCTCTCGCGGAATGGTGGTATAACACTTCCTTCCATACTGTAGCAAAAATGACCCCATTTATGGCACTTTATGGATACCATCCACCATCCATCACATCATATTTAAAAGAAAATTCAAAGGTTCAAGCAGTGGAAGATCACATCGAGCATCAACAAGAAGTTCTCCAACTCTTAAAGGATAACCTAAATTTGGCACAAAATCAAATGAAACAATAGGAAGATCAACATCGTAGCGAGAGAAGTTTTGATGTAGGAGACTGGGTATTTTTATGGCTACAACCATACAAACAAATGTCCCTCAAGCAAGCTAAAAAGGATAATAAATTATCGCCAAAGTACTATGGTCTTTACAAGGTGTTGCAAAAGATTGGTACTATGGCATACAAATTGGAGCTTCCTGCTTCTTCACGAGTGCATCCAGTTTTCCATGTTTCATGCTTAAAGAAGGTTATAGGTGAAAATCTTCCAGTTCAAACAATATTGCCAGAACTTGATGAGGAAGGAAAAATTATATTGGAACCTGAAGCGGTCATGGAAACAAGAACTCGACAGCTACGGAATCGATCAATTTCAGAGTATCTCATCAAGTGGAAGAACTTACCCACTGAAGATTCTACATGTGAGGATGAGAATTTTATACAGAAGCACCCGGAGCTACTCAAGCGTTGAGGACAACACTTTTTTGAAGGAGAGGGGCATGTTAGGTCCCTATATCACTAGTATAGTCCCTTATTATTGTTAGTGTAACCCCCTTATTGTTATTATTGTACCCTTGTAACCCCCATTTTGTTATTATTGTGCCCTTAAATTATTATTGATAGGTCGGCTAGGATTACATTGTGGCCCACTAGGATTACATTATGGCCCCATGGACTCCTATATATAGAAAGGAGGTTTTGTAAATTGTATCATCCAAGAATTTTTCATTCATGTAATGTATTGGAGGTTGTCCCCTTGAAGTGGCTTATTTCTAAGGCGTTGATATCTCTTTTCTTCTATTTTTGGAGCTAGTTTCACAACAGTATAGGAGTCCAAGGGGTCACAATATAATCTTATCTAAAATCACAATAACAATATGAGGGCAGAACAATAACAATAGCGGGCTTCTATTGGGCCCAATAATAACAATATAGGGACTACATGGGCACAAAAATAACAATAAGGGGGCTAAACTAACAATAATAATAAGGGAATACACTAGTATTATAGGGACCTAGGAATGGGAAGAGGTGAGTCTGGTGACTATTAAGTCGATTTTCTAAGCCCTTTCGGTGTCAAATATGACTTTTTATAAGGTACAAATGATGCAAGATTCAACAAATATTTTTTATTTTCTTTATGTTCTAACCAAATAACTCATCTTCCAATCATAGGGAAGTGTCTCAAGTTCTACCACATCATCCACTAGTTATGTAATATATTGTTATGCCTAGGAAAGGATATTCTCTAAGATTCCTATAGTCTGCACCTATTTTACAATTGTTTTCACTTTTACTAAGGACTGGTACCCACTTGTTTCAATGTCATTCCTGGCCCTTGATGATCCTTGGAATCCTTTAGTGTCAGTAACTTATCCTATGGATACATTCTATGTTTCTCAGGTTTCTTTCATGGAAAATTTCATCTTCAATTCATTCATTCATATAAATATTTTTAGTTCCTGTAAGGTACCCTTACATGAATAATGTCCTAATATATTTTTTTTTCTTTTGTTAGATTTATAACATTCTTAAACACAAATGGTTTAAGATTAATTGAAATGAATCTAAAATCTACCTCTTTCTCTTACTATTGTTCCTCTTTTAATTTATCTTCTTGTCCTCTTATATTTTTTATTCTGGTCCCTATCTCTTCTGGAGTACCTTAGCTACCCTTTCCTTCAGTTCCACCTAATATTATAAATAATTTTCCTCTTATTTCTTCATCCTATACTCAATCAGTTCTTTCTTCATATTCTTTTATTCTATTGTTAACCTTGCATATTCAATATTCTCATGAGTCTCCTATTCCCCTTAATTCCTTCTCACTTTAGCCTAATCTTTCCTTTCTCTTTCATTCTACTACTTTCCCCTTTATTTTTCATCCTATACACCCTTTAGTTATACTCCCTACTTAAGGATGGTTATCTCTCTAGAAATTAGTATACACTAAGCATGCATACATCCAAATTCCCCTGATCTCATAATATTTAACTTCTTGCAAAATATAGAATCATTCCACTGTTAATATGTTTTGGAAAATTAATTACAAACACATGTGAAGCATAAATAAAAACAATCGCACATAACATAGTTGTTTAACGGGAAAGCCTAAAGCTTAAAAACCCAACTATCATATATTATGTATCATGGAGATCATGTAACAATTTCATACAAAGCTTAGTACATCAAGCTCTCAGTACAATCAATTGTCACACACGAACATAGAAGAAATCTGCAAATCCATGCACCAATCTCTACCCTCCTGCTAGCCTACCTCCACTACACAATCCCTGTTGAAGAATATCTCTGAATGAATTCGAATTACCTTTTCCTTGACTGCGCAATCCTCATTGGAAACTCCAATGTGTGTGTGGTGCAATCAATGTATCACTATAGTCACAACAAACAGTCCATCATTCCCTTTCACCTATCTCTCCATTGGGTCTCCACTGGAACTGAAATGCACTATAGTTAACTGTTGTAATGTTTAGTTGATTAATGAATTATTATTTTTGAATTAATTAGCTAATTAATTCACTCCACTCTCACTAGTGTATCATTCAATTAGACTAGATACAACTAGCTCAACTGAGTCTAACTGAGTTAAACGGAATACAACTCCATGAACTACTCTTCCAACTCTTTCATAACTTTTCCACTTCAGTTATAACTGAGTCCTCCATGCATGAACCACCAGTAAACCCTAGGAATTACATAATTCCTTCAGCCCACTGATTTGCCAAATCTATGCACTGAAATTAAGTGCTTGAAGAGAATAAGTTGTTGTTTATTGTTAGATTATTATTAAGAGATAATAATAATCGACACTTCTATTTTTAGATTGACGATATATAAGTATACTTCGCCCAATATTATAAAAATAGAATTTCATCTATTTTTCCAACTTGACCAACCATCCACAAATAGCATCCTGCAACTTCTGAAATATGATCACCATGTCTAAAAATAGACATAATCTAAAAATAGACTTGCACCAAAAATAGCCTGCAGGCCCAGTTAGTGAAGGCGAATCTTTTCACTAAGCTCATCATCTTGTTGAATCTCAACACTCCCTCTCAACAAGATAGGGATTATCTTTCACCCCAATCTTGAATCTATGGTATTCGAATTTTCTCCTGGTGAGCGCCTTCGTCAGAATATTTGCATCCTGATCCTCCGTAGGAATGTACTGAAGCAACATGATCTTCTGCTGCACACAATCTCTGATATGATGATACCGAATATCAATATGTTTAGATCTATCATGAAACACAAGATTAATCAAGAGTTTAATGCAACTCTAATTATCACAATGTATCACTGTGGGATCTAAATGTGAATCGAACAAACCAACTAGGATATTCCTCATGTAGATAGCCTCACATGTAGCTTGACTTGCTGCCATGTATTCTGCTTATGCTAAAATGAGTGCCACAGATCTTTGTTTCCTACTGTACCAAGAAATTGTCGTAGATCTGATACTGAAAATCCCTCCTGATGTGCTCTTCTTGTCCATTGGGCTACCTGCCCAATCTGCATCTGTGAAGGCATGCAAATTCACCTCATATATCTGTTTGTAACATAAACCATACTCATATGTGCCCCTGTGATACCTCAGGACATGCTTACCTTCCTTCCAAAAGAGCTTGGTAGGCTTAACCATCGTTTGTGAAAGCTGGTTCACCACATAGCATATGTTCAGTCTTATATTAACTAAATACATGAGCGAACCCACCAACTGTCAATAAACAGTGGCATCCACTACCTCTTCCGATATAGCATCCTCTTTCCTCCAATTTCCTAGAAGAGGAGTGTCAATAGGCTTGCAGCCTTGCATGTGAAACTTCTCCAGTATCTCCGGGGCATACTTGCCTTCAAACACAAATAGTTTACCTTCCCACTTCCATATTTTCAATACAAGGAAATAATGGAGGAGGCCCAAATCCTTCATCACAAACTCCTTTGCAAGATATGCCTTGCATGAGTGTATCAACTGCTCATCACACGTTAGTATTAAATCATCAACATAAAGAACAATGATTAAAATCTTACCCTCCAGCACAATTTGGTACAGGTTTGCATCCGCCTCACAATTTGGTACAAGTTTGCATCCGCCTCACACTTTTGAGCCTGCACACATGTGTCTCGCTGTTGAAGATCTCAAATCCTTCAGGCTGCTGAATGTACACCTCCTCCTCAATGATCCCATTAAGGAACGTAGTCTTCACATCCATCTGATGAATGTGCCAACCCATCTACGCTAAGAGAGAAAGGATGGTCCGTATGGAAGAATATTGTGTGACAGGTGGAACGATTTTTTCATAGTCAATCCCCTTGATCTGTGAGAAGCCCCGGGAAAAAAATCTTGCCTTATACTTCTCAGTGCTCCCATCCACAATTTTCTTTACCTTGTAGATCCATCTTGATCCTACAACTGATTTTCCCACCAGCCTTGGAACAATCTCCCAAGCTGACAATGGAGTCATACTCCTCCACCATGGCATGTACCCATGTGGGCTCCTGCACTGCTTCTTCAAAATAAGATGGTTCTGTCACGATACACTTGCTCATAAGAGCCATGTATCCAGTAAATCAGTCAGGTGACTGTCTCTGTTTGCGTTGTGATGTAGGGACTCCTACATTCTATACCGCATCAAGCTTCAGTCTCTCAGCTTCTGTGGTCTGCTTTCTGCCTTGTCTGATGTTTGCTTCTGCATGAGTGGAATCCTCCACTCCATGAATATCTTCCTATGGTTGAGCCACATCTAGAGGCTCATCTTTGGGAACAAGAAATTCCTCCTCTGCATGCAAGTGTAGCTCCCTCTCAATCATATCTTGTGCAACACCCACGATTGTTCTATTCTTCCTCTCCATAACCCCATTCTGCTATGGGTTATGAGGCGCTATGAGTTCTGTTCAAATTCCTTATTTTCTACATAAGTCTTTGAATTCGCCTGAGATTTATTCACCACCATTATCGCTCCATAGAGCTTTCACTTGCTTCCCCGACTCCTTCTCCACCATGCTTTGAACTCACAAAACTTTGAGAACGTTTCGCTCTTCTTCTGTATGAAGAGGATCTACCAGTTACGAGAATATTCATCAACAAATATAACATAATACCTATTTTTTTTTTTTTTGAAGAAACCGAGAAAGATCCACACACGTCTATGTGAATTCTCTCCAGGATCACTGAAGCCCGGTTCTCCTTCTCATGAAAGGTGGTCTTCACAAAATTACCCATAGTACATCCCTTGCATTGACCTGACTGCGCAAGAGTACCCTTGGGAAGTCCAGTAGAAATCTACTGCAAAATCTTCAAAGCACCATGGTGTAGATGGACCAATCTCCTGTGCCATAATTTGCACTCATCTCGCCTCACCACATCTTCAGCTTTTCCCACTATTGCAGCACATCCATCTACCTCTAGCTTGTAGAGATTCTTAATTCTAACCCCTATCTTCTTGGTTTGACCCATTGTTTTATGTCGAAGGAAGGCTTTTCCCTCACTGAAAACAACATCATAACCTTTGTCTTCCAACATTGCAACCGAGACCAAGTTCTTCTTCAGACCTGGAACATGCATAACATCCTTCAACAAGAATGGATTATCGGACTCCCACTCAAAGGTAATGGTCCCAATGTTGGTTGCACTATATCGACCATCGTCGCCCATCTCTATATGCATTTGGAGGTCCTTCTCCTCCAATTCACTAAAAAAAATCTTGTCTCCCGTCATATGGAAAGATACACCACTATCAAGATACCACACCAATCCGATACATATTGGATCCACGCATGCGATCAAAGAGAAATCAAGTTCAAATTTTGAGGCTAATGCCTCTCTAGCTGCAACTCTAGTAGCCTTCTTGTTCTTCTTCTTCTGTGGGGAGTTAGTGGCGAAATTCCCATGTTCGTGACAGTGAAAACACTTCACCTTGGAAAAATCCTACTTCTTTCCTTTAGCATCAGATTTTGAAGGAAATTTCTTCCCCTTCCCCTTCGTTTCCTTTGGTAACCAAAGCGAAATTATCTTCATATTCATTCTTCGATGAAGAGCCATCCCTAGTACCCCGCCTTATCTCCTCCTGCACAAGATCCAACCAAAGTCGCTCCCATCCCGGTAGTTTCTCCCGTCCATTGATAGAGTCTTCGTAGCTATGCCAAATCTTTAGAAGCCCAAGAAGAGCCAAGATCACCAAGTCTTCATCATCAACAGTAACCCCCACACTTCCCAGTTCATCCTTGCAGTGGACAAACTTCGTGAGATATTTTGGAATACTATCGCCCTTCTCCATTTTTATTTTTCTGAGCTTGTCTTTAAGCGCCAACTTCCTCTGGTCACTTCTGCTTTGGAACAAATCTCTCAAAGCCTTCCACATTAAGAATGGAGTGGCTTTCCAATGAAAGCTAGACACAATATAGTCCTTCACACCTCCCAACAAAATTATTCTTGTCTTTGTTGTCTTCTTTTGCCATGCGTTAAGTAATGCAGCATCACTAGATCCCGACTTAGGAACATTGCTATCGATTAACTCTTTCAGTACATTATCCTCCAGCACCGCCTCCATCCTATCCTTCTAGGCTATGTAATTTGATCTCCCATCAAGAGCATACTCCAATCGTAACCCATTGAAAGACATTTCAATGTATACTCAACTTCTGCACGAAGAATCTTCTGTAGCAAATTCGAATTTTCCACTAACAAAAACTCAACAATTCTTCACAATTGCAATCTTCAAGATTTAACACTGCTCTGATACCATGTAGAAATTAGTATACACTAAGCATGCATACATCCAGATTCCCCTGATCTCACAATATTTAAATTCTTACAAAATACAGAATCATTCCACTGTTAATATTTTGCGAAAAATTAATTACAAACACATGTGAAGCATAAATAAAAACAATCGCACATAACACAGTTGTTTAACAAGAAATCCTGAAGCTAAAAACCCCAACTATCATATATTATGTATCATGGACATCATGTAACAATATCATACAAATCTTAGTACATCAAGCTCTCAGTACAATCAATCATCACACACTAACATAGAAGAAATCTTCAAATCCATGCACCGATCTCCGCCCTCCTGCTAGCCTGCCTCAACTGCGCAATCCCTGCTGAAGAATAGCTCCGAGTGAATTCAAATTAACCTTTCCTTTACTGCGTAATCATTATTGGCAACTCCAATGTCTGTGTGGTGCAATCAATGCATCACTATAGTCACAACAGATAGTCCATCTTGACCTTTCACCTATCTCTCCACTAGGTATCGACTGGAACTGACATGCACTGTAGTTAACTGTTGTATTGTTCAGTTTATTAATGAGTTATTATTTGTGAATTAATTAACTAATCAATTCACTCCACTCCCACTAGTGTATCATTCAGTTAGACTAGATACAACTAGCTCAACTGAGTCTAACTGAGTTAAACTGAATACAACTCTATGAACTACTCTTCCAACTCTGTCATAACTTTTCCACTTCAGTTCTAACTGAGTCCTCCATGCATAAACCACTAGTCAACCCTAGGAATTGCGTAATTCCTTCAGCCCACTGATTTGCCAAATCTGTGCACTGAAATTAAGTGCTCCAAGAGAATAAGTGGTTGTTTATTGTCGGATTATTATTAAGAGCTAATAATAATCGACACTTCTATTTTTAGATTGACGATCTATAAATAGACTTTGCCCAATATTCTAAAAATAGAATTTCATCTATTTATCCAACTTGACCAACCATCCACAAATAGCATCCTGCAACTTCTGAAATATGATCACCATGCCTAAAAATAGACATAGTCTAAAAATAGACTTGCACCAAAAATAGCCTGCGGGCCCACTTAGTGAAGGCGTCTCTTTTCACTAAGCTCATCATTTTGTTGAATCTCAACAATCTCTGCATTCCTTTCTTCCTTTTCCTTCATCTCTATAGCCCCTTGTCTAATAATCCTCACATGCTCTTCTAATGATATTGAAGAAAAAATTCCCATGGGGCTAGCTCAATTGGTGATGGCCGTGTTATTAAGTATTATGTAAACAATGAGATTCAAAGTTCAAATCCCCATGGATCAAGCTAACAAAAAAGAAAAAAAAATATTGATGAACAAATAATAGCTCTAAGATTATCCCATGGTATCTAATAAATAGAATGCCATGTAAAATATTGTGGTTTCATGAGGTTTGGGATTTTCTATCCTACATTATTTTGGTGCTCAATTTCCTAGACATGGTGGGTTTGACTGTGAGGCGAATGCTATATTCCATGGCTAGGTAAATATTAATAAACATAGGAGATAAAAATGGGTACAAATAAATTTAAAAAAAGTCACTATGTCCATATATATTAATGTAAATAAATGTTTCCATTGTATTCATCCTCATCTCATAATCAATATGATCTTGCACTTTACAATTTATATAAAAATACTAAGTACATCTAATGTTTTGATTAATTATTGAGTTTTCAATTTATTTATTTTTAAATTGTATTTTTTTTTAAATATTATATTGTTATATATATTTTTATTTTATTAAATAATAGATTATATCAATTAATTTTTAATAAAAAATCAAATTTATACATATAATTAACAATTTTAACATCTTATCTTTAAATAAACACATATTTTTAATTCCACCAATTAAACTTTTATAGAAAAACCCCAATTTAAAACATATATCTTTTTCTTTTTCTTTTTTTCTTTTTTCTTTTTTTGCATCTAGGGTAATCGGTAACTGGTGAGAGTTATCCTGAACAAGGCCCAGGATCAAATCCTACTGGCTGCCACTATAAACCTAGGCTAAGTGCAACAACCTGCAAGTCACACAATAGCAATTAACTTATGCCTCAACAGGAGCCGAGACGTCCACTATGGGGTCGCCTACTCTTCTAGCCAAGACACAACAGGCCATATACTCAATGAGATTTGAACCTCCATCTCGTGGGTTTCACCCAGCGAAATTTACCGTTAAACCACATGTCACTGTATAATTTAAAACATATATCTCAAAACTATTAATTTTTTTAATGAAAGACTCACTAATTCCACCCACTAAACTTTTATAGAAAAAGCCAACTTAAAATGTTATATCTTTCTCAAAATTCTTAAGTTTCTATACTTCATTTATTTTGCGAAGGATTGAATAATGCCCCTAATTAAATTTGTATAGAAAAACCCTAATTTAAAGGAATAAAAAAATATTTCTTAATTGGTTTGATATTTTACTCTAAATAGTAGAGTTATATAGATTAAATTGCTGATAAATGTTTAGTGTTAAACACAATAATTCCACCAATTAAACTTGTATAAAAAAATCCCAATTTAAAACATATTTCTCAAAACTATTAACTTTTTTTTGAAAGACACTGTAATTCCAGCCATTAAACTTTTATAAAATAAAACCAACTTAGAATGTTATATCTTTCTCAAAACTCTTAAGATTTGTATAGAAAAACCCTAATTTAAAGGAATACAAAATTATTTCTTAGTTGGTTTCATATTTTACTCAATACAGGTTAAATTGCCGATAAATGTTTAGTGCTCAATAAAATGCTTAAAAAAATTATTTATTAGTTGGTTTGATATTTTACTCGTATAATTATATAGATTAAATTGCTGATAAATGTTTAGTGCTCAATAAAATGCTTGTGTGTCTTTGTAATGCCCATAATTTTCAATTTTAAATGAAAGTTAACCAAAATAATTTAGAAACTCGTAAATTTATTAATTAAATCATATATTATTAAATCTAAACTATCCTTAATTAAATGAATTCGCTTTCGTTCATTCTAACTAAAATTCTGAAAATATTCTGCAAACATTGAATTAAGTTGGGACAAACATATGTCAATAAGATGAAACATCTTTCCTTGTATGCTACGTGCATAGAAATTCGACTCAACCAAGAGATAGTCGTAGCGAAGATTAATCAGTTCTCGAAAATCCAGCATTTGTGTTGACAGAATATATCCATGTGCATATGCTACTTGTAAGGCTTTCAACATATGATTTCGGACTTCTCTTCTTTTCATAGTCAATCGGTTGGAAATAACTTCCAACCGACACGCTACTCCCTTCACACAATTCTTTTGTAATGTTAAGAAAATAGAGTAACTGACCATCACATTGCGTTTAAATTATTCCAGCTGTATACCTACCTCTTGCCCACACTTTGCACTTCGCAAACCCTTACCCTTAACTTCTTAACCCCTTACTCTTTACTTCTTAATGCATTGCCGCAATCATAATTACGACACCAATGCGATATCGGTGGGACCCATCAACCTATAAGCATTACCAAAATCTGGAAACAAATCTTTGTATTTTCGCTTTTCCTCTAGCCGTGCCTTTTCACATTTCCCATGGTTTAGTGTGTCGCACTCCAGGCTTCACAAAACTTAGCCCTTACCTTTTTTCTACGTTTCCAAACCTTGCGATGGTGCGATGCGATATCGCCATCGCACATCGCAATCGCAAATGCTTATGTTTTCCGTTAAAGATTGCCACAGTTAAATGTTTTGCTGTGCGAAATGTCAAACGTTGCGATGTGCGCACATCGCAATCGGAAGCTCAGGAGGATAGCACCCAAGTTAAGTTTTGACATCGCCAAAATATGATATGCGATGTGGGCACAAATGCGATGTGGTTTCAAGGGTGACACCTAAAGAATTTCAAGTCCAACGTACAATGTTATGTGTGTTGTTTAATGAAGAAATTTCCTTTCATGACAGAAGGACAATTTTGCAGCTACTGTTCGTTCCAACATTGAATTACCATTTAATTATAAGCTTCGCCATTTTGTATGAAGTAGGATGTTTTCATATGAATCACTGAGATGTTAGAAAAACCTGCTGAAGCAAAAGAATGAAATAGAACTTTCTCTAGTTTTCTATCTCTTTGTGTGTATGTGGCTCTGTGTATTTTTGTGAGGAAACTGTCATTTGTTTAATTGAATTTCTGCATTTTTGTGTAAACTGAGTATTGAGAGAATAATCATTTTCCCTGTTATTTTAAGCTTCTCGTATTTGTGTATTCTCCAACATAGTATTAGGGTTTTCCACTAGATTTTCTAACATGGTATCAGAGCATACCAAATTTTTCAACATGGTATAAAAGCATACCAGAATTTCCAAGCTTCTCGTATTTGTGTGTTCTCCAACATAGTATCAGGGTTTTCCACTAGATTTTCTAACATGGTATCAGAGCATACCAGATTTTCCAACATGGTATAAAAGCATACCAGAATTTCCAACGGAGAAACTGTAATTTTCTCGAAACACTGATTGCAAATGACCACGACTATCGATAGAGTAACTATACGAAAATTGAGGAGAGGAACTGTAAGTATTAAATGACAAATACTTACGCAATACATGATTGATACTCATCCCAGAGATTTAGGTATTATGGTCGACCGTCCGTGTTGTAGGAGGATGATCATGTAATCTAGGGCTATTTATAAAATAGGTATCAAAGAATTCGCTGTTTTCTTTTAATAAACAATTCCAAACTGCACCCACTAACAATAAATCGAATTAAATTATTTATTGCATAGAAACCTTATCTGCCGGTATAAACTATGCTACTATGCTAGGTAAAGTTGGCTATTTAGAATTAGAATTGAGGTTTTGTGAGTTGAATTATTATGGATTTTTCTTTTGGGGATCCATTAAATTATTTGATATAAATATTAAAGTGTTGAATTTTAAACAGAAAATTAAATTAGAAAATAATGAAAAGTATAAAACAATTTATCATTTATAACCTAACAACATATTTCATTACGAGAAATAGCACAAGCTAAAACAGACAGATTGGAATGTTTTGATTTGTGAGGGTTGGGTGGTATATCATGTGAATGGAAACGAAGGAGAGGAATGAGATGATGCGTACGTAAAACCTTCGCGGTGGGCCGAAACACTTTACCTCGTCCTGTCATCGAGATAAGAGTGAGAGTGAAGGCAACGGAAGAGAGAGTGTAACCGTGGCGAAGTTATGAACCAACCCTTCAATGAAATCCTTGCTTATATTACGGGAATGATTGCAGACTAGTTGGTTCATTGTAATCTGCTGCATTATTCCTTTTGCTTGTCATACAAGTTGTCTTCTTGTTGTTTTTCAAACCATGCAGCACGCCTGCCTCTCAAATCATGTAACAACAAATGTGTCCATGTTAGCTATGAAAAATACTGAAATAGTACCAAACCTTCTAACGACAACTTCAGGAGTAGATTATTATCACTATCGGCAGATGCAATTGTTAAACTAAGGTCATCCTATAAACAACAAAAACGTTAAACAAACAACAAATTAGACATTTTCATACTGTTTTCATTTATTTACATTTACAATTTACAATTCAAATAGCATTGATCATCAAATAAGAAATTTCAACAATGTCTTGATTTACATCTATAATTCAAACAACATTAATCATCTTCCATTTTGTGGAAGAAGATGATGCAGAGCTGACAACATATGATGTAAAAGATCAAACCAGTACGTGGAATATTTTATTAGAATAAAATGATACGAAAATACTAGTCAAATTAAGAAGACTAAATCGAGTTTTAATGATTACATAAGTTGTTGTTTTGACCAGGAAATTGTTAATGTAAGGGATTGATTTTTTTAAATTTCTTAATTAAGTAAATTTTTGCTCAAAATTTCTAAATATTTTTCGATAATTTAAAAAAATACCTTAAATCCTTGAATTGGTTTAATATTTTTATAATTTTGTATGTTTAATTTTTTATTTATTTTTATGATAACATATTTGATAAATAAAAAATATCAATTTAATTTAAAAAAAAAAACATTTTTAGTTAAGACATTCTTAATATATTCATCACTTGATGGTCTCTAATTTGAGGAAGTATTAGCAATAAATAAGCAATGTATGCTTTTATTAGCAATAAATAAACAATATGCTTTTATTGGGTTGTTTTTGAGTTTTTTATTAGCAATAAATAAACAATATAAGCTTTTATTGGGTTGTTTTTGAGTATTAATAAACAATGCATGCTTTTATTGGGTTGATTTTGACTATTTAAAATTGTGTTGATAATCTAAATTACGGAGATAAATATAGAAAATTGTGATAACTTGAATAATATATTATTTTCTTACATCACATTGTTGGTAGAGTCCAAAATATTAATAATTTAAAATTGAGAATGGCTAAAGCTAATTAGGAAATATTCAACTATGAAACATTCCATTATGAAAATAATGAATGAAAACAAAAACTGATATCAAGAAATAAAATATATTGGCAGAAAAGGCTTTAAGCTTAATTTTATATTAAAAAATAATAATGTTTCATTTTTTTCTCACACATGACGCTTCGTATTATAGAATTGGGGTTCTCATACCAAATTACTAATTTGGCTAATTGGTCAAACCTCTCCTACAATATCTCTATCAATATCTCCACAAATATCATAGCCGATTTTGTGTGATTTCATCCCTACTCTCATTATCCTCATCTTTGGTCATACGTAGACTTTTAGAGTAATTCTACTTTCATGATTAACAATTTCATTATTTTACTATTTTATGAATATTTGGACTTATTTATTATTTATGTGAGTATGAAGCTAACATCTCCCTCCCACCCCTCTTCAATCATAAGTCCGGAGTAAGAACCTAGTACCATCTCCAAGTCTTCTTGTTGAAATTGTTGAGTTGAGTCTCAATGAAAAACTATCTGAAAAAACACCAAAATTGGATGCTGAAAACTATAATATGAAAAGAGTGAACCAAGACAAGTGATTCAACTGCAAGTTTAATATATCCCTGAAAATGCTTGACAACTCAATCTATTTCTTGGATACAATGCAAAAGGATCTAGCTACCCGTTTCTAGGTCTAATTACCATCCAAGTGAAAAAAAATGCCGCAAATATACTCTCAATCAACATCCCAATCACTTGTCAACTGAAAAATGTTGATTCCCACTAGAAAATTAGGTTGTTGTTGAAACTTTCAATCTCACAACCATTATCATTAATTCCCCTCTTTTTGCAGCTAAAAGGAGATAACATAACCATTTGAATTTGTTTTGAACTCCCACCCTTAAGATGTAGGAGAGTTTCTCCATTGTAATCTCCCTTTTAGGTGCATGCGAGTACCATCTTCTTTTCATTGTTGGCTACAATATTTTTCTTCACCTGAGATTGAATTTTGCAATAAAAAAATATGAAATCTTTTGACTGTTGATAACCACTCCCAAGGATTAATCCATGCATAACTAATCTTCTATCTGTCTTGGTTTTGTTTGCAACATCTTTCTGATGAGTAATTTTTCTTGCCACAATGGTCACAAAGATGGATATCCAAACAATGATCTTCTATATGACCAGTTCTTTGACAATGCTGACATTTTGGCTTTTATTCAACTTTCTCATTGCAAGAAATCCTCCATTGATGAACTTGATTAGTTTTGAATAATCAAGAATATGTAAGTTTTCATCTTTGTCATATCTCAAACCATGTTGATTTTTGTTGCATTGGATTTCTTCATAAGGTTTAATGATTGGCTTGGACCAAGAAGGTTTAACTTGTTCATATACAACCTTTACACTTAAAGTTGTATCACTCAGTGACTTGGAATCATATTCATCATTTGAAGTTGTATTTTTCAATGGCTCAGAAACATGACTCTTTTGTTGTAGCTCACCACATTTTAGTTGTTATTCAAGTTGGAGAAACTGAACCGTCTCGTGTGCATAGTGTAGATGACTTTTAATGTGAGCATGAGTATATTTGTTGATTTTCATTATTTCCTCAGTAGTGGATAGTATCAGATTGTTTAGAAACTCTAACAATTGAATAATTTGCTCCATTTTAATTCACTCGCTTGAAGTCATGCTTGTTTTCTTTTAAGACTTGCTTGATTTTCATGCTCGCTTGAACTTTTCTTCTTTCAAATTCACGCTCACATGGTTTAGTTTTAGCAAGTTTAGGGTATTGGCTAGCACCAAAATTTTCACCCAATTTAATGATTTTACAAGCTCAAATGACTTTGAAAAAAATTAACCCCCTATCAATTCTAACTTAATGATTCAATCAAGAATTGGATGTTAGGTTCAACCAAGAATGTACCCAATACATTTGAAATTGATAAATTATATTCCAAAAGATGGCGATTTGTAAGTTACAATTCAATTCAATTTTAATTTGACCTCACTCTCTTACGGCTTTTTACTATTGACTATTTTCAATCCTTTCTTGTATATTTATGCAACCTTCAAAACACTCCCACACTATTTAAATGTGATAACTATCAAAACCTTCAATAAACATATACCCTTATTAATCCATTATTACAAAATCAGTTTATCACTTATGACTCCAAAAAAACCTTATCACTCAAAAAATATTACAAAATATACACCTTATCAATCCAAAATTACAACTTATCACTCCATTAAACACACTTCACTTTATTACAAATCTTAAAAAATATTGTATTTTTGTAACACGGATTATCCCTCCATTTAAAAACAAAATATATCTTCACGCTTTTAACATAAGGTAAGAGTTTTCTTTATCATAATAAGTGTCCACATTAAACTTTAAACAAAAATTTTAAACCCTTAAAAAGTGATTTTCCAACTTTAAACTTCATGTTATTGAAAAAATTCTTACGAGCTTATTCATTCAATTTGTTTTTCCTCTAACTTGTAGACATGAAACTTCCACATTGTAGGTCTTCCACACATCAAATAGATTTTATGATATCCAACGATCTTCCACGGTGCTATAAAAAGTCTTTTTTGGCCAAAGAGGGCTGAATTGTAGTCTCACTAATCCACAATGAAGTTGCTCACACCTGCAAATTGATCTGAAAAATATTTTGCATTCACTACAAAATTTTCTTTCTCGCACCTGTGCTATCAAAACTTCACTTTTCGATAATAAATCAGCAGAGAATGTGTCGACTTTAATTGTTAAACGTTCCTTGCGCATTTTACCAACTCCTTAAGAAAAAAGAAAATTCATTCAACCTTGAAATCAACACCACAAAATATAGAGAGATTCTCTCGGACATGTGAGCAAATAGTGGAGAAAATAATAGAATAAATCACCGTGTGAATTACAGTTTCTAGGTAAAAGCAATTTCACCTTCTAAGAGACCCAATAGATTTTAATGTTGCAGGAGGGGGTTTTTGTTTTTTTATGCAAACAGTATAACAAACAACGTTGAAGCCTTCATTAATATAGGAATTTCCTCACAGTTGATCTCTTCGATATTACTAGGTATGATAAGGTCCCATTAAAAAATACATCACAATTCATAAGTGATAAAAGAGAACAAAATTTCTCTTTAATTAAAATCTATGGATTGAGATCTTCATTCTTTTAATAATGAATATGCTTCCAATACAGAATTGATCGAGGAAACATAAAAAAATACTGCTATTGATTCAATTGTCACTTCTCCTTACCATGATCCAGACGAATTGTCACTTCTCCTTACCATGATCTAGACGAATGGTTGAGCGCTGAAAACTTCGTTTACAGATCCAAAGAGCATATATGGAAATTTTATACATTTTTTAATTGATCTCAGGTTTCATATGCACAACAGACTCGTACAATTGAGACAGGCCCCTAATTTGGCTTCATGTCTCTCTATCCTTCTTGGGCTTGCAAATCATAGATCAATTATTGACTAGATTTATACACTTAGATTCAACGTAAAGTTGTGGATAGATAGTGTTTTTTCTGTCATATCGACGTTCTTCATGTTCATTCTGAAATTATCCGCTCATATATGCTTTCCAAGAAACTTTTCTTACTCAGATTTATTTACTCTACCATGCAATTCTCCACATCCACGAACAAAAAAACAACTTCTGCACATTTCACATAGATATTTATGTTCGACAGGCTACCCTGCCACATTTCATACACAGGAACTCTCTTCTACAAGAAACAAAATTTATCTTCCACCCATAGTTATTTATGTTCGACAGCCTACCCCGCCACATTTCATACACCATAACTCTCTTCTACAAGTAGCACAAACTCATATTCCACATATAGTACTTGACATAGCAAATCTGCATTGTTCCAACCTTAAATCCAAGATATCCATTAGCTCTAATACGAATTTGAAATAATAAATGAAAAGAAATAATATTATCAAGAGACAAGATACATTGGTGGAAAAGGATTTAGGCCTAATTGTATATTCACAAATAATGATGATTCATTTTTCTCTAACACATGAGGCCTCGTATTATAGAATTGTGGTTCTCTGTAACACCCCTAGTTTATGTTTTTCTTTCAAAGCTATACATTCGAACTTTTATCATAAGGGGAGTGGACCCCAATGGACAAGTATTTTGTGGATGTAATTAAATAGTTAATTATGAAAAATAAATAAAATAATTTTGTGCAGATTGACCAAAATGAGAATTATGGGATCACTTGCTAAATCCATGAGGATGGAAAGAGGAAAATATTTCCCCAAAAATCTTTCAAAAATCCTTGAAATAATTTATTTCCAAATAAGATTTTGAGGAAAATCTAGTTTCCCCAATGATGTGGAGAGAAGTTGGGAAGAGGTAAAAAGCTGGGAAAAGCAGAAAGCAGCTTTAAAAATCCCTAAATAAGGGAATCCTAGGAAAACAGGAAGAAAAGCATCCTGTAATTCTAGACGCAGAATTAGAAACAGGCTTTGGGGAGAAAAAGCTTAAATAATCTATTCTTGAACAAATTAGAGGTTGGTCTGGAATGGAAGTGATCTCAACTCGGGGTTGAGTCCTGGAGATAGAGGGATTCTACGGTTGGGAGGACTGGTCAAGTACCAAAGTGGTATGCTCACAGTATTATGAATGATTAAAATTTATTGTTGTTAAGTGTAAAGGTTAATGACTGTAGCTGCATAATTCTTGCAATGTTTTGTTTGGTGCTGGTGTTCCATACATTTACAGAATTATAGATTAGTTAAACTCTCTCAGTCCTGCATAGCTGTAGGAACTAGAAATATGAGGATAAATCAGCCAGAAACTGTAAACCAGTCCCTAGTTTAAATCTAGAGATTATATTACCTCATACTTTTTAACTATGTAACTTTAATCTCTTTCTGTTATAAATATAATTAATTCAGTGAATATTAGGGAAACCCAAAAAATCTGTGTGTAGGAGGAATTAAGTATATGTAGGGCAGGGCTATACATTGTGGAATTAACTATGTGAGGTATAGAAAGATTAATTTACTAAACAACAGTGCATGCCTATTTATAGATTTCCTTCTATAATAAGGACAGAATGGAAGAGTATATATTTAGTACTATAAATTCTAGTGCTACATATACATATGTGTATATATATAATTAAATAGTAAAGAAACAGGACTAAACATGTTTACTAAGCATGCAAACAAATATGGTCTGAGGATTGTATATATATATAACTGGTGTTAATATCCTTCCCAAAGTAGGGGTCAAAACTCAATAATTTCTGACAATTAGAACTGTGCATGTGAACCTCTATAAAATGCATGCAGATTATACAAGCTGGAAAAGATAATAAATAATTTCCCCATCAGATCTATAAAATGTGCAGGAGAGTAGCTAAAACTAAATAGACTGAAAAGGTTATGCTAAGAACAATTATAAGTATATAGTTGTAGAAAACATTATAAGTGACTAGTACACTAGAACCCAAACTAAGGAGTATAAAGAGGGTCCACTGTTGGACTCATAAAATACACCTGAAATTACAGACTCTCTGGAAATCAAAAATTCTCATTCATTGAAAGATTGCAGACTTGAAAACTCTTTCAAAAAAGATACTTATAGTCAATTATGCTATTATGATGAGGAGGAACAGAAAGTAAAAACAAGGCTAGCGAACTTATTACTTTCTTCAATTAAATTTAAGAAGACCATTACTGACAGGAAAAATATTAACAAGAGTATTACCTTAAATAATAGTCTGGAAATTATTAGAAAATATTATTGAGTTGTCAATAATAACAGAGACAAAGAATAAACACATTATATATATATATATATATATATCAAATTCTGAAGCCACTTCGGGAAACAGGCTTTCATAGTGCCATAATTACATTCCAGAATTTAATTATTCAAGGAATTTCATAGTCCGAAGGAAAAATTGTCAACAGTCCCAGTCTCTGGCCTAAGTTATTATTACAGAAGAAAAACTTTTGTTATGACATTAAGATCTTGAATTGCTTGAACGAATTGTATATAATAACAATAATGGAGCCTGGACACACTTCGACCAATGACGCGTCGATATCGACCTGAAATTCTAGATTATAACGACGTCAAGACGAGTGAATTTCATATCCACCAAATACTACTGAAGAAAACCCTTAATGATATCCGAACCTACCTGCAATAAAATGAGACAACGTGAGGCATCGTTTCAACAAGACGATATGAAGACACAAAAAACATAGTGTATGCGAATGGAACACAAGAACTCGGGTTACCTAGGGAATGGAAGACATTATCATCAAATACGACCTGCAGAAAAAAAAAATTACATGGGTATTGTAAAAAAATTCACCAAAATGAAAATAAAATGCAGGAATAATTTTGTGCCAATGAGTCGAAGGCTTACCTGAGGTAGTGATTGTTCACTCGAGCCAGGGAAATTCAGCGAATGTAGTGAAAGACCTCCATAAAGTCATGAAGGATGAAGAGGAGTGTGTTCCTATCAAGAAACGATGGGATACTAGTGTGACTCATCGTTAATAGGAAACAAAAATCAACATACTCAAACAGAAAAATCTCCACGAGAGATTTGTACAACAAAAAATATATATATATATATATTAACACAACTAGTTCTCGACAGTAAACGAGACTATAGAAAGAAATTATTGCAATTAAACTCAGCTTAAACAATTTCAACAGAGCGTACTTCTAATTAGAAAAAAATATATCCAGATTGTAAGCCTCATGGTTAAAATGTTAAAGTGTTTAGACTTCCATACCTGAATACCAAACGATGGGGTGATGGATAAGCTCGCAGCCTGGGAGAGCCAACGCTTCATCCTTTCAACGAGCAGAGTCTCGACGCCGAAAGGCGATCAAACAAATGAGGAGAGAAAGAACAGACTCGAAAATGAAATAGAAATTTATACAAATGACTCCAAACAAAAACACATGAAACCCTAATTGGATAGGCAAAATCTCCACCGTCCAAGTGGCCTCAGATCTATGGTGTGTACACGGATCGATTGGCGAGATTGGCATTTAAGACCTAGCCATCCAAGACTTAATTGAAAATCTATGAAATTGATCTCATAGTAGCTCAGATCATGTCGTATGGTCTGCGAAGGTTCAAGAGCAGGCTGGCGTGGCATCTCATAATGCCAACGTAGATACCTACAACTTTGAGCGTGGACGAAATGAAAGCCAATAAAGTTGAAAATCAACAAAGAACCATCGAGTGTAGTGACGTGGAGACGTGACACAATGTTTAATTGCCAAAATACATTAAACCAACTTTTCCAACGACGCAGCTCAAGTACATTGAAGTTAATGTACCTAGCTTTACAGGAAACTCACCATAAATAACATGTACGAAAGATAGCATCGATGATCTGGGAACACGCATTGTATATTCGAAACCCTGGCCATGTAAGTACCATAAATTCATATAAACAACAATCAGAATTGAATTAGGAATAAAACCTCAGTACGTGGAAGAAGTCAAAATTCGACCATAGTGTTGTAATTCTTGGAGTTATACCAAGACATAAACTATACCAAGACCATATCTAAACCATACGAGGATACCATCTAACTCAAAAACGTATGTTTGGTCCAATCAATAACCTATTAAATGGATCACTAAAACTGATAAGATTATTACAAATATGCCCATACAATGCCTCAAAAAGACTCATCCTCAAAGACTCTTGACACCCATTGTTGTAAGCGAAATATACCAGTGGAAGATACTCTTCCCAATTTCGCTACTGATGTGTCACATACATACTCAACATGTTCTCCAATATCTTATTGACCCTCTCTGTCTGTCCATATGTATGTGGATGATAAGATGTAATAAAGGCAAACTCTTTTCCCAAGCTTGCAAACAAATCCTTCCAAAAATTGGAAGTGAACTTTGCATCCATATTTGATAAAATATTATGTGGAACACCATGCAATATCACCACATCCCTGATGAATACCTATGATACATCATTCGTTGAGTATGTAGACTTCACTGGAACGAAGTGTGCTACCTTTGTCAACCTATCCACCACAACCATGATGGAATAATGATATCAATATGTCCTCAGTAAACATGTGATAAATTCCATGGAAACCACCTCCAATTTCCACTCTAGAATAAAAATCGGCTCTAGTAGTCCACCTTGATGCTTACACTCTACTTTGACTTGTTGAAAATCCAAGCGCCTAGCCAAAAAATATGTCACCTCTCTTCAAATTAGGAAAATAATAAATTTTCTTCATTGTTGTCAGCGTCTTCTGATAGACTGGGTGACCTAAATATGGTTTCACATGAAAATCCCTCAATATCACCTTCTTGAGTTCCCCATTTTCTAGCACATATATATTGCCTCTAAACTTGATCAAGGCATCTACTGTGAGATGGTTGTCACATATCCTCTACACTTATACCTATACATGTACATGTACCTGTAATTTTACCAATACTTGTACCTGTAGATGATGCAATATGTGCCTAATATCCATATACCTAACATCCTAATGACCTACCTGTAAGATCTTATCCTGTAGATTTTTACTATAGGAACTCATAGATACTATACGGTTCAAAAAATCTACAACCATGTTCTCTTTACCTTTAATATACCTAATTTGAAAGTCAAACTTACCAATCATGGCCAACCATATAACTTGCATGGAATTTAGATTTGGTTGGTCAAATATATGTTGCAATCCATTGTGATCACTCATGAATACATATTTCCTACCCAGAAGATAGTTCCTCCACATTTTCAATGCATTAATGATCACTACAAACTCAAGATCATGTGTCATATAGATCTTCTCGTTCTCTTTTAGTGTCTGTGACTTATAGCATACCACATATCCTTCCTGCATAAGGACTATATCAATCCATCTCTTGCAAACATATGTACATTCCATAAAATATTTTTCTAGATCTGCAATATTTAACGTTGGATAATGTGTCAACAACTTGTTTAATACTCAAAACTAGCTGCACATTCCTCTATCCATTAAAAATTCTTATCTTTCATTTGCAATGATGTGATGGGATAATAAATTCGCAATAAGCTCCTGACAAATCTCCTATAATAACCTGCTAACCCCATAAATGATATTACCTCATCCACATTATTAGGAGCTTACCACACCATGATATTCCTTATATTTAAAGGATCCACAGTTATACCTTCCTATGAAGAAACATGTCCCAATGAGTGTACCTCTTTCTGAAAAAAACTACATTTTCTAAGCTTAACATATAACTGATGCTCCCTTAGTAATATTAACACTATTTATAAATATTATACATGCTCTTCTTCATTTTTATAATATAAAAATATATAATCAATGAACACAATAAAAAGCTTGTCCATATAAGGATGCAACACACTATTCATTAATAACATAAATGTAGGTGGAGGATTAGCGAAACCGAAAGGAACTACGAAAAACTCATAATGTCCAGATCTAGTCCACAAACTCATCTTGTATATATATTCCTATTTAATGCCTACCTAATGATACATGGATCTCAGATAAATATTCGATAACACTGTTGCTCCATTCAACCAATCGAACAAGTCATCAATCCTCGGCAACTGATACCTATTCTTGATGGTCACTTTGTTTAACTTCCTGTAATCAATGCATAACCTGAGAGTACCATGTTTCTTCTTAACAAAGCACCCCAAGGTGATAATATTGGCCTAATTTATCCCTTTTCAATCATGTCTTTCAACTATAGCTTCAACTCTACCAACTCTAGTGTTCTCATTCTGCAAGGTGCCTTAGATGTTGGCGCTTCCCCTGGTACCAACTCAATAGAAAATTCTACTTCCCTATGAGGTGGAAAATATGAAATATATGTAGGAAATACATCCTGAAACTATTGTAGAAATGGGTATCTTCTTAAAACATCTACATCCTGAACTTCATTACCCTTGTCACTAGAAATGTGCACTGCAAATAATAGGCACCCTTTCCTTCGACAATGCTTGGCCTGCATAATTGTAACCATTCTCACCGATGTTTCCTTATTCTTACCCTGCAATACTCTTGGTTCTCCATTATCATCCAAGCAATCAATATCCTTTTCATAACAATCCACTTTGGTCCTATGAAGATACAATGAGTCCATACCCAAAATCATACGATATAATCAGAATGAAAACACTTTCAAGTGTGCCGATTTAGGCATACCATTCAAGTCAAATGGACAAGCTCTTACCCCATGATGAACTCTCTTCTTCGTACCTGTAGCCAACTGCACTAACCAAGATTTTGCATTGATTTCTTTATTAAAAAAAATTATCCACCAGGTCAGGATTAACCTAGATATAAATATATCCAAGGTCAATCCAAATAGAAACAACTTGATCACAAATCTTATCATCCATCTCAATAATAAACGCATGTTGATCTTTCTTCCTGTTATCTAGTGCTACATATACATCTCCCATTGTATGTGCCTCCTGAGTACTATGGAACTTCGGTCTACCACCCTGATGTTGTGGATAATCTCTCCTGTGATTCTCTCCTCCATAAGTCACACATGGTATAGGCTTCCAACCTTCATCCCTATTCTTATGCTCAGATCGATGTCTCTATCCTATGCTATATGTATCGAAAATCATAGGTGGTGCAATATTATGTTTTTTACCAATATCTTGAGGTATTTCTCTCTTCTTGTCCCCTTTTCCTTTGTTCTGTTCATTATCTTTCTAGTCCGTATTAGTGTTAGATTCATGCTTTGATTTCTCATAACAATGGTTTAGCTTCCGAATGGACTCCTCCAATGATATAGGCCCATCAAACTCAATCCTATCCTTAAATTATATTAGAAACCCATTGATGGATCTTTTAATCTTGGCCTTCTCCTCCTTTAGGTAAGGCACATATCTCAACAAATCCATAAATTGGCTAGTGTACTCTTCATCGGTCATACATCCTATATTTAGCTTGTAATATTCCTTTTCCATGTCATCATAGCATCTCTCTAATGGATAATTCTTCCAGAATAGCCTTTCGAACTCATTACAAGTTAACTCGTCCTCATGAATACCCATGACATTCTTCACATGTTCTCCCCAAATATATGCTTTACCTTTGAAGGTAAAAGTAGCTACTCTCGGTTTCATGTTTTTTGAGTAATCATGCAACCTAAAGAACTTCATCATACCAAGAAACATTTCTTCTGTGTCTTGTGATTTATTCATTTCTCCATAAAATGTAGGTGGTTTTTCTTTCTTAAACCCATCGGGAAAATATCCCCGGTCACTCCTCATGTAAAAATGATAATGATGACAATCATAGTGCTTGTCAGAACCAGAACTAGAATAGTACCTCTGTCTATCACCTGTGATTGTGATATCTATATATGATATGTGACCACCATAAGACCTACTGACATATGCCCCATTAGTCCAATCCTCCTGCCCATATCTGATCTGAAGTGGTCCCTATCGCTAAAACTCTAACACTCTCAATAATTACCGCGTTAACTTCTTCTTGTTGCTCTTGTGCCTGTATGAATATGCCATTATCTACTTTACAACTCCTTATTTATTCATTCAAATTATCAATGTGTTTTCTAAGTCATAAGATTTCCCAACACCAAGTTTCTCATCTTATTCATAGGGAGAATATTTGTAGTCTACCATCTTGCTAGTCATATTTTATTTCTTCTCGCAAGGCATCTCATGTAAGCTAAACCAAATAAAAATAAACCAACATACCTTAGCATAGTTCAGTTAGGATATTTCATTTGCAATATCAACCAATCAACCTAGTACATGTACAAACATAATCCTAACAACATATATACATATAACACATAGTTATATCAACACATAAACATCATTCAAGCTAGAGTCCACTCATTAATGCATGACTATATAAACCACATACAATGAACTTATGCATGAACACAATAGCCATACCAATTTACATTTAAAATATGTGAGAACTTCACATGAATAAAAAACACATAACTTGTCATACACTCATGCCAACACATTTTACAACAGCACCATAAACTCTCCCATGGCAACATCACTACCAGCATGACCAACACCATGCAGCTGAAACACGTAAATAGACCACAAGTATGATAAAACACTTATGAAACCAACATAAATGCATGATCAACACACCTCCCATCTAGTACGAGGGGTGAACCATGGTCTGATACCACTCTGTAACACCCTCCTCCAACCTCTACCCAAGTAACTGGAAAACCGAGGTAAACATTTGACGAAGAGTTACTATGATATGCTCAAAATCCCTATGTGTTAGTTAAGGAAGTGGAATTGGCAGAACACAACAACAAAAAACTTCTCCACATTCTACAAGATACCCAGGAGCCATCGCAACCTTCCAGGAGGATAACCCCCGAATAAAACTAACTTTTTCATGCATCAATCCCCTAGTTTCTCCCTCAACATGGGAAAGAGTTGCGAATGGAAACCTCTAGTCGCACAGACAACATGGGTATGCATGTGACTGGGGAATTTTCTCAATATTTTTGAGCCTGTGACCCCGATTTATGTGCCACTTTTTCAAGCTGAGGACTCAAGTCTCTGCCCAAAACTCCATGAAACTTTCAGTAATGAAAGATAAAAATACAATAACGATGTGAATGTAAACACTTGAACAAGGACTTGACTAGACCCCTACTATCCATGACAAGAATTTCTCCAACCATGTCACAAATATGTATTCTACAGGTTTAAAAAATATATCTGAGCATAATTTTCTCATACTTATCTAAGAATTGCTAATAATTTTTTTTTC
The DNA here is from genome assembly GCA_034641835.2 of Pinus albicaulis. Classification (NCBI taxonomy): domain Eukaryota; kingdom Viridiplantae; phylum Streptophyta; class Pinopsida; order Pinales; family Pinaceae; genus Pinus; species Pinus albicaulis. The sequence goes on along the minus strand of CM076576.1, from coordinate 665,494,514 downwards.
CTCATCATATTAAATACATTATCATCTATTTGGTCATAGATACATTGTTCATTAATTTACAAATCAAAATGTGATGAGATCCATACATCATTACTGACATAGAACACATTCATAACCAACATATAAACAATAGAAATAAAAATCATAGAACAACCATATAATCCACATAATAAAACACATATTTACCCATCAAAACAAGAGGAAAAGAGATCTTATTTCCATAAGAAAAATGCAACCAATTCTTGTACTTCCACGTTCCACTCGATCATAGACATGGTTGAGCTAAATCTCTCTTCAGCCAGTCACCCCCATGCCATATTCCAGACATGAATGTGGGATATCATCAATCTCATTAATCAAAACCAAGCTAAGGATTCAAGAGGCAAAAATACCTCAACCCTCATCCATTTATTGCACCTCACAGCTGGACATCAATAACCATCACCATATTGGTCTCTACCAAAGTTGTTCAGGGATCCAAAGTGTTTATTCCAACCAGGACTTCCAGAACTAGTATCCCAATTGACATTTGTCATCGGGCTTCTAGAGAGTTTGTCCATCTAGGGATTCTAGGACTAGTAACTCAAACTACTAAGAGCTTCTAGAGAATTTTTCCAACCAAGGCTTCGAGGACTTGTAACTCAAGCCAAGTTGTTACAGGGCTTCAAGAGTGTTTTTCCAACCAAGGATTCCATGAACTAATAAATAAAACCATATCCAAAGGAACATGAAAACCAAAAAGAAAACAAAAGTAAAACCCACAACACCATGGCTATCCTGGAAATGGAAAGGCTAGGAAAAACATTGTCAATCCAGGAAATCCTCCATGTCAATGATAGATCATGACCAAGAAACCGCATGCATATTCCATGCATGCCAAAAGTAGTGAGGAAAACATACATGAAACTCGGTACCTTCAAGAAAAACCCAATGTAGCTACTGATATTGATGTCCTTTTTAACTTTACTACTCTTCCTTTGCATTCTTTCTCCAAAACTCTAAGTATGCAACACTCTCCAAGAGTGTTCCATGAAACTCTAAGTGTCCAAGAGTATGAGAGAGAGAGAATAGGATGAGAGCTCCAAAAATGAACTAACAAAATTATATGAATTGATCCTTAGAAGCGTTTTTATTAATGAGGCCTCTAATTTATTCAATTTTCCATGATTTTCCTGCATTTCCTCCTCACATGCAACTTCTGACCTTTCACCTCATTTTTCTCTTATTTTCCATTATTTTCATAAATAATTGCTATTAAATGCCACTTTGACTTTAGAAAGCCTTAGAATTTTCCTTTTCCACTTTCCATAACCATAATAAAGCATATGAAAACCCACACTAGGATGTTTTTCCCAACATTTATCTTGGAATACGTGTCCCATGACCTTGGTTATTATTTTCCTTTATTAAATTTTATTACATTGAATTTTCACCAGAGTTGTTACACCCAATACATGCACATTTACTCAATAGTGAATGCATAAAATATCAAAATCTATGAATATTCCATGTTGGATCACAAAGACCTGAGCAAATCATACTTGTCAAAGAGGAATTAACTTTAGAAACCCAAGAAAATTTGGCAAATGATAAAAATTTGCAAAAAATGTCTAGAACTACAAGATAAGGGGAACATGACCTTTGATAGATTGGGTTGAAAGGATAAATTTGTGGTAAAAGAAGGTACTTGAGGGAGAAGGTAGAGGAAATTTTTCCTCACCTCATTCAACATATCTTTCAGGGACCATCCTTAAAAAATTGGGAGGTATGATCTAGATTATATCTTATATAATTTGTCATCTATATCAATGCTTTCATAGTTGAAAATTTGAAGGAATCAACTTACGAGAGTAGTTTTATTGGTGGTACCCAGTTTGTAGAATTAGGATATAAAAACTTCTAGTGCCATTTTGAGGCCTTAAAAGACAATTTTTTGGGTTTGGAGCTTGCCTACTTGATCATTGGACTTGTAACCTTGTTCTCCACTTGAACACCTTTCTAACGATGCAAGAAACAAATTAATTAGAGGTTGTGTGTAAAATTTATGCCTCTCAAAAGTTGACATATTGTGTTTGAATACCATGGCACAAATGGATACCACATCAGCCCTTGTTATTGATGCATATGGGGCTAGCCACATGGGGACTTAGAATAAGACTATAAAAGGGTCAAATTTCTAACTCTAGTTGAGAGTTTGAGGATTCAAACTTTACCTCTAGTTGGATATTAGGATATGTTATAACGGAGCTGCTAGAATGAAAAGGGGTTCCATTCATTTTGATTTTATCTTGTTACATAGTAGAGCAAAACAAAAAGGAGTGGGAGTGAGAGAGCATAACAGAAGGATTTTAGTGTCTATATTTTCCTATCATACCACAGGTCTGACATAACTCCATGAATATTGTCTTCACATTTTTACTTGCATTGTTTCCATTCCAAAAAATAAGAGCAAATAAATCTCACCTTCTACCTAATTTTTCTTCCAAAGGATTTCCCAGAGCATGGATTGTGTTAATTGTGGTTGATGTGTGATTTTATTTTTTGTGCTCAATTTTCCACATTTTATATTTATATGTATAAGAAAAGAACAATAACTAATAAATATGTAATATAAGGAAATTAACCCTTATAGCATAGATTTAAATCTAATTTTATCAAATATATTGTGACGAATTATTCAGTGGAATATCCATGATAGTTTATGGATCAATATCACATTAAATTTTGCATCTCATATATTCTTGTACGTTTGTGCCTCGGTATTTTTTATAAATGATATTTTTTTCTTGCTACTTGAACATATAATGTTCCTTTTTGAAAGCCAAGATGCATTAGCTTGAATAATAAAACTTGTATATGGATGATTTATTTTAGTATAAAACTTTTTTTGAATTGCAAGTAATTCTCTTCTATTCAAGTTTATAAAATATTTCATTTTGAATTGAATATTTAATGTAACTAAAATTGATTTCAAATCAAGTATTTCATAGAAGCTTTATCATCTACATTTCCTATTTGTTGATAGTGTTGGACTTGCCAACATTCAAAGGGTCTCCCTGATATGTGGTCCCAATTAGACCTCACACCGTTTTGGATAGGAGTCCCATCCAGAATATGGCTTGGTTTCCAAATTCTTAAAGATTTTCCTTGGCTCTAATTGTTAGCAAGAGAGAGGAGTGCAATTGTGCCATTGAAAATCAAGAATGTGTGCATGGATATTTTTCAATTGTAGGTGTGTCAATGTTCTTCTATTGCAGAGGGAAAGAGTAAAGTGAGACTCTAAGAGAGAGGTAACAATATCACCATAGTAGAGACACCCACAACCAATAAGGATCCATTTAAAATACAGTGGAATAGTCCATAAAATATGTGACGGTCATAACAACCAGCCAATGTGAAAGATTTGTCTAGTATCCTATTGTTGCGTCATAAAGGTCACTATTTAAAGGTAACCTCAATGCTCTTAATTAATTATCAACCCAGGGCAAGTCTTGCTATTTCAAGAGTGTAGGCACAATATATTCAAGTGACATCGGAGGTTAACCATGCTAAATTATCATAAGGAATATTGTCTAATTCTCGAAGTTCAATCAAACCAACTTGGGAGTGAATTATGAAATGCTTCTGACTCTTCAAGGGAGATAAATTTTTTCTAAGCCTATGCAGAAATAACTACTTAAGACTAAAAAGAATAAAATGCAATTGAACAAAACGCTCTTATGAATTGAACAAAAACTTTAATGAATTGAATAACAAGTATAATAAAATTGAACAACAATCAATTATTCTAGAATTTGCAATGGAATTCTCTTTTAATCAACTAATAAAATCCTTCTGAATTAAACATCAATAAAATTCTCAAGATAATGATTAAAATATCAGATGTGAACTACATGTAGAATTGAACAACAATCACATTGTAGCTAACCTAACAATTGTAAAAGCATTGAATTCAGATAAAAGAAGAGGAATGGTAAACTAGTCTAGTAAAAAGGAAGATATCACATTTCCTTCTCGCAATTAACCAATTCAATGATGTATTATGAAACAAAATGGATAACTTGAAACACAATTTCTATAAATAAATGTAAAGCATAGATGTAGCAGAAGAACCAGGGCTAGGCCCAACGCCACTAGAATCCTACTGCTAAGGAATACTCAAAAGTTGTTTATTCCAAAAACACCAAATTCTTCATTAATCCATCGAGCGATACATTAGTACAAAACTTGGCGATTATGTCTGAGTACGTTTATTAGAGAAATATTAAGTTATAGGAATTGTTTTTCTTGTTGATTCTTCGGCCTTTTATAGCTTAAAGGAGAATTCAATAGTAGTAATGGATCTTTCTCATTATGGGACCCTGATCCTTCGTGGTTGTCAATTGAGTACTCCAAGTGTTTCTGTACCTTTCCATCTTCCACCGATTTGTAAGAGCTGATATGATTCTATCCGCCTCCCTTTCCTACTGGCTTTTGATCATTCGTTCAATAGTTTGGCTTTTTTTCTTCTCTTTCAATAAAGGTAGTGACAAATAAGTTTGGATGTTATCAAACACTCCTTTTATCACTAATCCATTCCACCTCACTTTTGCATAATTTTCCTTTAATTTATTTCTAATATGAAGGGAAAATATATAAAATTGCATGAAAAATCGTAATAAGGATGGGGGTGAAACATACCTTTTTCTTTTCCCAACATACTCCCCAACTTACCTTTTCGCAGGTCCTCGTGCAAAAAAATGGTTGAGGTGTAGCTGGGTTAAAGAATATGCCGGGTATACCTCTTCTTTGTAAAGTCTGAAGCCATTCCTTTGTTTGATCTTTGCAAATTCTAGATTGGTGTGCCACTGGTAACTCATAATTGTGATGATAGTCTTCAGGGGGGGTAGCATATGAGGGGGAACCTGTATCTACATCTTATCCATGTAGGACCTATGTTAAAAATTAGTTTTTTGTACAAAAGGAACCTGGTGGCAGCAGCTTTGAAGTTCCGGTAACCAAATGCCTCTCTGTTCTTGGCACTATTTGTAGAGGCTAGCCATCTCTATTTGGCTACTACTAATGCTTCCTCCTGAATTTCTTGGAAGTATTCCTACCCATTCTACACAATATATCTATGAATCGGTGCAAATTTGGGTATCACTCCCTTCCGCTACATGAATTTCTTATGTTGCAAAACATGCATGTGGGTTTAGTAGGTTCCCCTCTAACCCATAGGTCTAGGCCATGCTCTCTTTTCTGAAAGGTGTTTTATGCCTTATCCCACCATTTTTGGTTTTCAGCAAAAGATAGGAAGGCCTGGAACTGAACATCCCCTATGAAGGGGCTGGGATTACTGTCCCTGACCTCCTCTAGAAAGAAATTGTGTAAATATAATTCACAAAAAATATGTTGGACCTGCTCATCCCGCTCATTGCAACACTAGAAAAATTCCTCAATGGTTTTAAAAGTGTTGGACTTCCCTGCCCTGACAACCTTGACTTTCAACAATAAATACCGTTCCACTAAGAATAAAGCATAGTTAGTGTATGGTGCCCTGCAAGTTAATACATCTAAGTAAAGAGAGAAAAGCATACTGGTTTTCTCTTTAGCTTGTTCCACTTGCTCCTGTGCCTTCTTTACTTTTGTCCTTTCTTCCCTGAGTTTGGAAAATGTTTCGTCCTCAGTTGCAGAAAGGTCTTTAAACTGCTTCAGTAGTGCCTGATGTTCCTGTAGGGGTACTACTTCCTTTCTACACTAGGCCAATTTGTGCTGGACTTGAATTAATTCATTGTGCAACTTCTGATTGGAAACCTTTTCTACTAGAGGAGTGTAGGAAGGTGTCACTTCTGTTTGAGTCCCCTTATCTTCTGTAAGTTCCAGATTAGTCTGCACAGAGGCTTCGGCCTTGTGCACCAACTCTGTTTGTACTGAGGCTTCAACCTTATTCATTAACTTGGTCTATACAACAACTTCAATGGTATCTATTAAATTGGTCTGTACATAGGCTTCATCTTTGTCCATCAGGTCAGTCTGTACAGAAATTTCAGCAGTATCTACCATTTGGGCAGCAAAATCTATTGGGTTTCCCATGGTAGCCAATTTCTTCTTAGGCTTCTGAGCCTAGTTTGCTTCTTTCAACTATTTCCTCAGATATTTTATCATTTTTCTCAACCTCTTGCACTTCCTGCTCATTTTCCTGAACTTAATCTCAACTAAATTTTCTTTTGGTGTAGTTCTGGCAGGAGAAGGAGGAGCAGTGGCTTCGGTTTTGGAAATGGTTGTGCCTGTTCTAAGGTTATTAGCAATGGTGCTTTTTCAGGCATCCAAGAGTTTATTTCAACATTAACATCCTCGATGGGTGAAATAACATTTCCTTCAGGCATTAGGGGGACTATTTCAATGCTTGTATTTTATTCTAATAGAATAGTTCCTCCTGACCGGCTTTGAGATTCAGCCATTCCTTCTGTCTAGTCTTCCCTACTCATCCATTCATTATCAAAGGAGGGTAAAACCCTCAAAGCCTATAATTCGTCATGGTGAGGTAAGATTTCAGTGTGGCTAGAGTTGATGGCAGTGGTAGACTAGTTCAACAGGTTCCCCTGCCCCTCAGATTGTTCAGATAGGCTTCCAATTTAACGAGATGCTCTCATTTTCTCAAGAAATTGAGCCATTTCTTATTCATAGTCTTTTAGGGATCTATTTTGAGAGCTCAAAAGTGGTGTATGGGATGGTCTCGTCTCATCTGCCAATTCAAAGGTGTCTTGTCATAATTGTAGGCTTTCAGACCATCTCCATTTCCCTAGTTCCGCAGTCAACACATGGATCCTTTTCCCTCTTGCTTTCCTGAGTATGGTTATTCTGGGGAGTTCAATCTCTGTTCTTACACAGTTTTCCTCAGGGGCAAGTAGGGCAGGATTAATGAAGTTGTCCCAAGTTATCTGGTTTTTATCTAGCTCATGAATAATGATCAATTTAATCATGCCATGGTGGTTGAAAACCGATAGGGGGTTTTTGGATTTTCTAATTTGAACAATAGTATTGCACAATAAATAATTTATAAAAAAAGGAAACTTAACTAAAAAATTTCGCTTGAGAACAACTAATAGTCTAAGTTGGCGGGACTTTACCACATCCTAGCATCCATCGCATGTGATGTATCTTTGTATGAACACTGCCAATTCTTGCTTAATCCCCTTTCCTTTTTGTTACAGCTTTTTTTGGTCATCTAACCTATTATCATTAGATGGACCCAAGTACACCATGTAAGACCAATTTTACTCCAAGTAAAATTGCTTTCACTATGAAAATAACTTAGTAAATCACCTTTTAAGTTGTTTATGGTCTAAACAGGAAACCCCATAAGGAAATATTAAATAAATATACATTTTTTTGATTTTCCTCCAGAAATAATTAGTTAAATAGAAGTTTAATTAATATTTCCGGTTATATTTAACCCAAAACAAGGAAATAAATTAGATAAATCGTCATTTATCTTATTATTTTCTACGAATAATTTTTTAAATCTTATTTAAATAATATTCTTTGTTAAATATGACTAATTCACCCTTAAAAAATTAAATAAATCATTATTTATTTGATTATTAATCAACCATATCCTTAAAATGATAAATAAATCATTTATTTACTTAATCACATCCTTAAAATAATAAATAAATCATTTATTTATTTATTATTTACAAATAAGGGGATTTGACTCCAGTCAAATACCTTTTCCCTCCAACAAATATAATAAAATATTCCATAAAAATTGGATCTAGATTTGGTTAATAATATTTTAACTATGCACCAAGATCTAGAATAACTCAATATTTTTTTATAAATAGAAGGGTTTTCCCATTCATTTGTCACCTTTTGTTACCTAAAGATCACTCTGGATCTCGACACTTGGTATGGCTATTGATCCATAATCATAGCCATACTTTTCCATTTTTTTCTGGGTTTTCTACACCATCAAGAGAGAGAAGTTCTAAATATGAAGTGTTGAGGACTGAGAAGAACCCATCCCATTGAGGAGAACAGGGAACAACCTCTTGTGTTTTCCTCCCATGTGCCATTAATAAAAATATTCATTGGATATATTCTTATCTTGTCTATTGGATCTATGGAGTAAATCTAATTTTTCTACTGTTTAATGTCTTCTAATGCATAGATCTAGATTTTTGCAGCATTTTTCTTGATCATCTAATTGCAGATATGAAGATATTAGCAGTCGTTTTTGTTGTTAGGGCTATAAGTTATGCGTAGCTAAAGTGGTCTTTTTTCGTACACTTCGAATAAAGATTCATGCTAACACTTTTCATTCTAATCGTTCGCCTGGGTCCTGGTATACGAAGATTGCTTCCTATAGGAGAACATGCTTTTTAGTCCATCTTTCTCCTTTTTTTGGTAGTCTGGGGACCTTAGAGATGATATCCTCGGTGACCGATATAATCCTTCATCTAAGTATGGTATTTCCCTCCCACAAGTTTTGCAGGAATTCGACTGCTATCTCTGCGCTAAACCCTTGTAATCTTTGTAGATATAGAAACCAACCAACTTGCTAGAGAATGGTGTGATATGCTTCTGATATTTGGAAGGTTCTGGGTTCATTTTGGAGAGAATTCCCTCCCATGGCTAATGTGTTATCTGAACTAATTTCTCCTTTTATCTATGTTTCTTCCGACCCTATTGGTTAAAACAAAACACTACATGTGAGAAAAAATTGCAACCTCATATCGTAAATGCTATTATCTTTTATTTCCATCAGCATATCCGAAGGAATTTTTGTGGGGAATTCGCATGCTTATTCATTATGGATATTTTCACCCCCTCCCTCGAGAGAAGGGCGTCCACGTCCTTAAATACAAAAAAGAGATTGAAGCAATCATGAATGTATTCAAGGAAAAGGTCAGAGATAAGTAATCACAACTATACGAGAGAAGGGTGTCTGTGCCTTGGATTTCAAGAAAAGAGGGAATATTGCAACAATAATGAATGCATGCGAGGAAAAGGTTATAAATTAGTAAACATTATAACTGTACATCAGGTGGAAATGACCGAAGAAGGGGAGAAAAGAGGGATAGCAATTATTATGACAGGATGTACTATTTTGATGGTGTAGCATGACAGAAGCATGACAGTGATGGATTATGATTGTTGTTGCCATCCATTAATTCAAACATGAAAAGATAATTCTTTCATTCCTAGATAATTATGTGAGTAGATAGTGATAACACTTATTCAAGTAGTGTGTTTATCTTGGGAATGGATTAATAGGAAATAAGGCATATATAAAAGTAATTGGCTATTATTAGAAAGAAAAAAAAATACTTCCATACTACAAGCAGAGGAACTGCTTCCAGTAGGCATTCATAGCCTCGACAGGGTTGCTATTTTAACCTGGTAATGACCTAGAATCCTCTATGTAAAAGTAGACATTTTTCTTATTTTATAGAGAGATAATTGTGCTGGTGTTGTGGCTAGATAACCAAAGTTCTGCTCACCGGGGTTGTAACAGAGTGATCAGGGTGGCTCGTGATGAGACCTCATATCCTTCAATAAGTTTGAGCTATCGAGAAGGTCACGACCTTGGTGTGTTGGCCATTGTGGGCATGTCACGTGTTAACCCCTTATGATCATGGTAGGTTGGCTCCTGATGAGACCCCCTATTCTCTCTTAAAAATTTTCATATAGAAATAATATTTTTTGAAAAGTAGGAATTTTGTTTGTTTTATGGAGAGACCATAGTTCTGGTGTTGTGGCCAGATGGTCATAGTGCCACTCACCAGGATTGTAATAGAGTGATCAAGCTGGCTTGTGATGAGACCTCCTGTTCTTCAAGCAGTTTGAGCTATCAAGAAGGTCATTACCATAGTGTTGTCCATTGTGGGTATGTAAACTATTAAAACCCTATGATCATGGTAGGTTGGCTTGTGGTGAGACCCCCTATTATCTCTTAAAAATTTTCATATAAACATAATATTTTCTTGTTCTTTATACATGAATGGAGGCCCATTAACTCCTTAAGAGTTAGGGATGGTGTGAGAAGTAAAAGGAATGCCAATACAATTAATATTCTTTATTCCTATATCCTTATGTCAAGGAGAGTTACTACTTGAGAGTGTAGAAAGATATACCAACATAAGACAATGAAAATGAATTGTGTGATAGTATGTTTGAACAGGAGATGTCTATCCCTTCATTCCATAGATAAACCATGCCAGCTTCCGGAGTAGAAATTTTCATAAAAGTTTCAAAGGATCACCATATTAGCAGTATCACTAATTTTCTCCTCTCCAGGTGCCAATTTCCTTCCAAAAACGGCTTTTATAGCAAGGGTGTGTGAAGAGGAGTGGATATTCAAAAAGAGATCATAAAAAAAACATGCTTAGAGAGAAAAGAAAAAAATTAGTTGTTCCATTCGATAGAAAAAAAACTGTTCAATTGAATTGAACAGCAAAAATAAACACACAAAGTACAATCGTTCAATTGAATTCAACATTAGATGTTCAATTCGATTGAGCATTAACCGTTCAATTGGATTGAACAGAAGTCATTGAAAGGTTTGAACAACAAAATAAACTCGAAAAAATATGGCCATTCAATTGGATTGAACAATAGTTGTTCGATTCAATTGAACATCAATCGTTCGATTCAATTGAAAAAGAAAAATAAACACGCAAAAATACGGTCGTTCAATTGAATTGAACAACAACTGTTCAATTCGATTGAACAACAACCGTTCAATCGGATTGAACGATAGTCGTTCAAAGGTTTGAATAGCAGTCATTCAAAGGTTTGAATAGCAGTCGTTCAAAGGTTTGAATAGTAGTCGTTCAAAGGTTTGAACAAAAAAATAAATATGAAAAAATACGATTGTTCAATTGAATTGAACAACATCTGTTCAATTTGATTGAACAACAGTCTTTCAATTGGATTGAACAAAAAAAATAAACACGAAAAAATATGGTCGTTCAATTGAATTGAATAGCAGTTTTTCAATTCGATTGAATAGCATTCGTTCAATTGGATTGAAAAGTTGTTGTTCAAAGGTTTGAACAACAAAAGTAAACATGCAAAAATATGGTATTTCAATTGAATTGAACAGCAATCGTTCAATTGGATTGAACAACAACCATTCAAAGGTTTGAACATAAAAAATAAACACATGAAAGAAAGGATAAGGGAAAAGAATGCAGCTATGGAATGTACAACAATGATAAAAACTATAAATTTCAGGGGGCATATATACAATATTTACAAGAGGAAATAACAAATTTTCACGAACTTAAAGCTATGGGGCCATCACCCCCTACAGCTAAAATTTGGATGGTGGGATCGTCATGCACCTGCTGGTAGAAAGACTCCTTTGTAAGTGGTTTGTGATAGAGGCACACTCGGTGTCTGTTGGCTCAAAAGGTGGAACCAGGTCTATCTATGGTAGTCAAGGTAATGGTACCATTGTTGTGTACTTCCTTGATTTCGTATGGGTCGAGCCACCTTTATTGTAATTTACTTGGGAAATCTTGGAACCTGGAGTCGTACATAAGTGCCCAATCTCCCTTCTGGAATGTATTATTTTTTATGAGGTTTTCATGCCACTTTTCTTGTTGTTTTTGAATAATTTCAGTTCGCTGCATAGCAAGTAGTCGTGTTTCATCCAATTCATTTATTTGCTGGAGTCTTCTAATCTCGACCTTCATCAAATCCAGCCCCACTTCCTCAACTTTTCTTAAAGCCTTTACTTCAAATTCAGTAGGAAAAATTAGTTCCCTTCCAAATACCAGATGGTATGGAGAATATCCAGTGGTATTTCGCCCACAAGGCCTCTAGTAGTCTAATAGCCCAATCCCAACGATGTGTTGAGAATTTTTTAGTGAGAATTGCCCAAAGAACTTTGTTGGTGCTTTCAACCTGCTCATTTTCCTACGGGTGGTAGGGAGAGGTGACTCTATGAGTGACATGGTGGTTCTTCAGAGTGGCCATAATTTTATTCCCCACAAAATATGCCCCTCCATCAGTTATCACTTCTAGAGGTGAGACATATCGCACAAATAGCTCAAAAATAAAATTATTCACAGATTCTTTTGTAGCTCTTAATAAAGCCACTATTTCTACCCACTTCATCATATAATTTGTGGCAACCAGTATTTAGGTATTCTAATTTGATGGTGGGTTGAATGGTCCAATGAAGTCGAGTGCCCATTGTTTGAAAGGTTCCACTACTAGTTGTGGTTGTAATGGCATTTCGTCGGCTTGGCCCGGGCGACCCATTCTTTGGAAACTATGCCAGGATTGGACATATTTCTTGGCATATTTAAAAATTGTAGGCCAATAATAGCCCATTTGCAATACTTTGTGCCCTGTCCTGCGATCTGCAGAAAATCCACCACACGGTTCATAATGAAAGGCCCATACGATGTCATAAATCTGGTCTTCTCGGATGCATTTTCGTATATGCATATCAACTCCTGTATGAAAAATATATCCATTGATCCAGGAGAATCTAGCACTACGCTGGACAATTAGATTTTGGTCCTTTGATGTCAAGTGTCTTGGAAGCTTTCCTACTACCAAATTATTCACTACATCTATGGACCATGGCATTTTTACTGCTACAGCGAACAAATTCTCATCTAGGAACTAATCGTCCACTGCTAGTGAGTCATCTGTCTTTGAAACTCTTGATAGGAAATCTGCAACCACATTCTCCTTCCCTAGGCGGTCTTTGATAGTTATGTCCAACTCCTGTAATAGAAATAACCAACGAGTTACTCTTCCTTTTGTAATAGGTTTATTGGCTAAATATCTAATGGTAGAGTGGTCTGTGTATAGGAATACTTGATAGCCAGTTATATAATGTCTAAATTTATTAATAGCATAAATGATAGCCAAGAACTCCTTTTCGGTCACTGTATAGTTTCATTTGGCAGGAATGATATTCTTACTGATACAATAAATAGCATAGGGATTTTTATCCTCTTCTTGACTGACAAATTCCCCTATCACTGTGTTGGATGCATCTGAGGAAATGTGAAAGGGTAGCTCCCAATTGGTGGCATGTAAGATTGGTGCAGTCGAGACCATTTTCTTTAAATCTGAAAAAACAGTGTCACATTTATCAGACCAATGGAATTCAACATTTACAGTTAGTGCATGTGGCTGTTAGGACTCACTATGTATCATTTTTACTATATATTTTGACACCACCTTACCTTTATAACCATGTTTAAAAAGGATTCCATCATCATTTTCATTCACTTTATCCAAAGGTATATAAAATCCTATTCTTTACTATATGTTTAATCTGTTTACATATAATTCCATATTACTCTTATATTTCATCATTAATCGAAGTAGATTGTTGCTAACATAAGTCTAAAAGATCGCAGATAAGTTATATGCTGTGATGGAACAACCGGCCGTTGCTGAAACAATCAAACTTCATTGCTGAAACAGTCGACTCCATTGCTGAAACAGCCAGCAGACACGCAAATTCCGTCACTATCCGTAATTTGTGATTCTGGAAGAGTATTTTTTGGAACAATGGCAACAACATGAAGACTTGGTTACATAGATTATTCTGAAGATAGTACTCTTTTTGTATCTGTTGTAACAATATCTTTTTATGGAAGAACAAAATAGCCTGTTTTAAGAAAGAAGAAAAGATTTGGGATAAACGTAGATTTTCTCTCATGTAATTGTAAGAGATGTCTCCTCTTTAAAAAGATGAGACATCATCATTAGAAGGGGATTCGAGTTCGAAACTAGAGGAGAAAATTGTGTTTTGAGAGAACTGGAGCTAGACTCCATTTGTAATGTATCATTTCTTTTGACAAATGAATAAAATTTCCTTTTGAGCGCTCCAATTTAATTCTTTCCCTAGGGAATCTTGTGAGAGGGAAAGGGCCCGCCTTCCTCACAAGATTCACCCGACTGTCCCTGTAGTTTGTTTAATTTCTTTATGCTATTCGCACTTTACTTTAATTCTGTTTGCTGAACACCAGTTACACAGTTCTGTAGTTTATTGAGTATTATGTTTCCTTAACGCTGCATGTGTTTAGTACATTCATTCTTAAGAAGTTGAGAGATCTATTTCTGTTATTTGTTTGAATGTATGATGCTGGGAAGCAGGTGCTGAAGATTCCTGTACAAAGGAATAGGGTCCTGTTCCCATTGATTTCCTTTCTTTTCCTGCAGTGTGATTAGAAACAGGAGACAGGTGCTGAAGGTTCCTGTTCATGGGAATAGGGTCCTGTTCTCTTGAGTTATCTTTTCTACAGAGTGATTAGTGTCAGGCAGCAGGTGCTGAAGTTCCTATTTAAAGGAATAGGGTCATGTTCCTGTTATGGTTGATTGGTTTCCTTTCCTGCAGATTGATTTCCCTTTATTTGGATTCTAAACTGCAATATAGGAATTACTTCTGCTATAACATAAGTAACTTCAGCTTTGATTAAACAGAGTGTGAATAATTAGATTTGTATGATTGATAATTGTGTGGATTTCTACTACAACATTGTTTTTGCTTTTGAAATTGAGCATATCCAGTGCGTGATTGTCTTTGGAATAAACAGACTTCCTCGGGTTGACAATTTATGTGGAGCTTGAATTGTTAAAACAATTAAAGCGACCAACATTTTGGCGCCGTTGCCGGGACACAGGCCCTACCATGGAACCAATTAGAACTTATGAACAAATGGAAGAAACAATATGCTGTAGATCAAGATAAAATATTACAACAACATAAGTTAGCATGGCAGAATCACATGTATGCCAACTGGGATATTTGGGAACAGACATTGCAACAGCTCAGGGATTCTAGGAAAGAAGTCAAGGAATTAAAGGAAAAGTTGGTTTTGATGTTTTCATTAGTGCAAAAGTTGATGGCTACCCGAAAACCCTCTGTGAATTATTCTCTCTTCCTCTCTGAACGTTTGGTTTATTTTCAATTGAAGGCAATAAAGGATGGCAGACCTCATGAATTGCTTACTGCGGAACAATTTGTTAAGACTTTTGCTGAGGCCCCTGAAAGTGACCAACATTTGTTGTGCGAACTTTATCTCCATAACGAGGCCATACCTGAAAATAGAAGAGTCAATCTCATTCCAATTGTAGGTGATGTACAAATAAGGGCATTTGTTTCATTTTTGGCCAATCAGCTCACCTGGCAAACTGTGTTTATTGCAAGTAGTCATAATGAGGAGAATAGGCTCCTTTGGATTAGACCAGAACCTTTAAGTCTGGCCATGTTTATAGCACAATATCACCAATTCTTACAGAAGCCAGGAATGCATAGGTACATACAAAAACTACAGGCTTCAACACTTTTAAAGTGTCAACAACAAATCAGAGTAAAGGAGGTTGCTGCATTGAAGGCCAACACTATGTTTTGGCAGCAGTCATGTAAGGAAAGACAAGACTATCACCCTTTTAGCCCTGATAATCTTCAAGCTGCACTTTCCAGGGTACCTAATTATATCAGATGTATTCGGCATTGTGGAGAAAACTGGATTGGTTACCATTTTCATTTTCCAATTCTATGGATGCCTTCATAGAAATATCAGTGTCACTATCAATTGGCTGATAGAGATGAAGCTGTAGCATGGCAGCAATTGCAGAACAATTGAGGATTCCGAGCTCCGACAGAAGCCACCTTCTCCAGCTACTGCTTGAGCAACTTGCATGCCCAGAATTAGTACTCATACTCTGACTCAGACTAGGAGTTGCCTGAGGACATGCAACACTTTCAGCTGGGGGGGATGTTAGGACCTCACTATGTATCATTTTTACTATATATTTTGACACCACCTTACCTTTATAACCATGTTTAAAAAGGATTCCATTATCATTTTCATTCACTTTATCCAAAGGTATATAAAATCCTCTTCTTTACTATATGTTTAATCCGTTTACATATAATTCCATATTACTCTTATATTTTATCATTAATCGAAGTAGATTGTTGCTAACATAAGTCTAAAAGATCGCAGATAAGTTATATGCTGTGCTGGAACAATCGGCCGTTGCTGAAACAGTCAAACTTCGTTGCTGAAACAGTCGACTCCGTTGCTGAAACAGTCGACTCCGTTGCTGAAACAGCCAGCAGACACGCAAATTCCGTCACTATCCGTAATTTTCGATTCTGGAAGAGTATTTTTTGGAAAAATGGAAACAACATGAAGACGTGGTTACACGGATTATTCTGAAGATAGTACTCTTTTTGTATCTGTTGTAACAATATCTTTTTATGGAAGAACAGAATAGCCTGTTTTAAGAAAGAAGAACAGATTTGGGATAAACGTAGATTTGCTCTCATGTAATTGTAAGAGATGTCTCCTCTTTAAAAAGAGGAGACATCATCATTAGAAGGGGATTCGAGTTTTAAACTAGAGGAGAACATTGTGTTTTGAGAGAACTGGAGCTAGACTCCATTTGTAATGTATCATTTCTTTTGACAGATGAATAAAATTTCCTTTTGAGCGCTCCAATTTAATTCTTTCCCTGGGGAATCTTGTGAGAGGGAAAGGGCCCGCCTTCCTCACAAGATTCACCCAACCGTCCCTGTAGTTTGTTTAATTTCTTTATGTTGTTTTCACTTTACTTCAATTCTGTTGCTGAGACACCGCCACGCTTCAGCTTATTGAGCATTCTATTTCTTTTTAACGCTACATGTAGAACAGTACATTCATTCTTAAGAAGTTAAGATTTATTTCTCATAAGGTTTGACTGTATGATTAAAGTTTCTGACGGTAAAAGGCTGAAGGTTCCCGTACAAAGGAATAGGTCCAACCCATCTAAGTGCCTTTCTTCTCGCAATGTTATTAGAAATGTGAGACATGTGCTAAAGGTTCCTGCTCATGGGAATAGGGTCCTGCTTCTTGAGTTATCTTTCTGGCTAAAAACAGTGATTAGTGTCAGCAACAGTGTCAAGTTCCCATTAAATGGATAGTCCTGCCCTCATGGTTGATTGGTTTCCTTTCCTGCAGATTGATTTCCCTTCATTTGGATTCTAAACTGCAATATAGGAATTACTTCTGCTATAACATAAGTGACTTCAGCTTTGATTAAATAGAGTGTGAATAATTAGATTTGGATGATTGATAATTGTGTGGCTTTTTACTACAACATTGTTTTTGCTTTTGAAATTGAGCATATCTAGTGCGTTATTGTCTTTGGAATAAACAGACTTCCTCGGGTTGACAATTTATGTGGAGCTTGAATTGTGAAAACAATTAAAGCGGTTAACACATACAAGGGCGCAACAATTTGTGAGAAATTCTTTATAAACCTACGATAGTACCCTGCATTCCCAAGGAAACTATGTACCTCTCTCTGCGTACAAGTAATGGCTAATCAAAGTATTACCTATATCTTTGCCAGATCTACCAGTATTCCAGCTGCAGAGATGTAGTGCCCTAGGATTACTCCTTCGATCATCATCATGTGAAATTTTTTTTTGCTCAAACACAATTTGGTAGCAATAAATCGTTCCAATACTTTTTCTAGTGTTTCTAGTGCTTGATCAAAATCTTCTCCATATGGGGTAAAGTCGTCCATGTAATTTTCGAGTCATCCATTTATTAAATCAGAAAAAATGCTGAGTATGGATCTTTGAAATTTTTTAGGGGCATTGCATAACCCAAATGATAGTACCCTATAGGAAAATGTACCCCATGGGCAGGTAAAGTTTTTTTTATCCTGGCCTTCAGGGGCTATCTAGATTTGATTGTAACCACTAAACCCATGAAGGAAGGAGAATAATTTCTTTCCTGACAATGTATCAAGGACCTGATCAATGAATGGGAGGAGGAAGTGGTATTTCTGTGTTACCTTGTTCAGTTCTCTATAATCCACATAGATTATCCATTTCCCATTATTCTTAGGAATGAATACTAAAGGAGAGACCCATTTGTTGTCTAAAATAGGATAGATGAATTTTACATTGAGCATATTTTTCAATTCATCTTTTACAATTTCCTTTAGATGCGGGTTTAATCTCTGCTGAAGCTTCCAAATAGGTCGGTAATCCTTGTCAGTATAAATATGATGTGTGCATAGCTGAGGATCTATACCCTTCATGTCTGGGTAGTCCCAAGAAAATTCTCCCTTATATTTATGTAAAACCTTAATGAGCTTTTGTTGTTGGTTACTATCCAGATTTCCATTGATATTTAAAACCTTTTTGGATCAATTTTAATTGGTATGCTATTGGGAATAACGGTCGTGGGTATGTGATGATTATCCATGTTTTCCAAGGGGTCTTCCTGTGCTTCATTATCAAGAACTGCCTTTAACATTTGGTATTTTAAATTTTTAGAATTAGATGGTTGATTCTGTTAGTCATCAATATTTTTCGCTATCTTTAGATGACTATAGGATGGTTATAGATTTATGAAAACAATATTCCTTGAATATATTGAGTTTCAGAAATATCACTGCCTTCGTTATAATTATAAGCTTATTTTCACTATTCCTTAGTTGGTCTTCCCAAGGTCACTCTGTTGCTCTTAAAATACCCCTTATGGGCTTATACTTCTCATTTTCATCTTTATTTCCTACCTATAACCTCATTGCCCTATTTTCACCTGTCCAAAAACTCCACCTTCCCTCTAGGGTTTCATATAGACAAATAATTCCCATTTCCCTTTGGGAATAATAGCCTATAACAATACTCTGTTTTCACTTGAAAATCTCTAAGTCAAATTTCACTGAAAATCAGGTCAATGGACCCTCTCATTAGGTCATAAGGGTTTTACATTGTTTAAGGTCATCATTGGATGTTTCAGACACTAATTTTCATTTGCTAGAATTTGACTCAGATTTAATATAATGTCAAGACATGGTTATTCAAGGAGGACCTAAAATCTCCAAAGAGGATTATCTTCTCAGTTTAGACCTGCAAGTGAGAAAAATGGAAATAGTTCAACACTTTTGTAGGAGTGTTGAAAGATTTATCACCAAAGGGTTCGGATGATGTAGATTGTCTACTCCTGAATGAAAATAGCTTACAGCAAGGGAAAGAGGAAAAACTTGGTCTTGTAGATGACTAGGGTTATGAACTGGTTAGTCCATTTGAATTCCAAAGCATTGATCACTTGCAGAAAATGACAAGGAGGAAGCACACAAGGCCAAGCATGAAGAAGGTATGTCGAAAAATATTGATGGAATATGGAAAAATGTGAGGTGAACTGGACAGAAATGAATGAACTTGAAAGGGCTATAGAGAACTTAGAAGACAACACTGATGATTTCTATGAAGAACTGCAAACACTTAGGGTTTTGGAAAAGATGGTCAGAGAAGCTGGAAAATTTGAGTTTCATGGTGGAAACTACAAAAGATTTTGAAGATGCTACTTTGTGTTTAAATCCCAAAATTTTCAAAATGAACTTGTCATGCCTCAAGGAGAAAAAGAAAATCCAACTTAGTGATTTCAGCAACCTGCAAGGCAAAAGTGTCAAAAAGTGTTAGTGACAAAGAAAAAAGGACTTAAAACATTATAAAGTGGGTTTTTCAAGTTAAATTAAATCTAAAATCATATAAAAGCCCATTTAACAATACAAGAGAATCATTGTTGCATTTAAAAAGATCAAGAGTGCTCAGGAAAGAAGAATTTGTGAGTTTTGTTAGCGAATTTGGGCAAATTCTATTTTCTTTGCATGCTTGGCTTGGTGTTGCGGACCTGGGAGTTGGCCCTGCGCATTTGCCATTTTTCCTCCACAAAAATTCTGAAGGTGTTGTGCACCTGGGAGGTGGCACTGCCCGCTTGGAAGAGCGCTCCTCTCTTTCCTGATAAGACCCTGTGCTAATTCTCAAAGGCGATGTGTGCTCAGAACAAGTGCTGCACCCTCAGCTATCGGCGTTGCGCACTTGGACAATATGTTTTGTTAAGTGATCCAACCATCCAAAACAAGTCAAATTGCTTCCAAAATCTTTCCAAGTTCCTCCAAGAAATTTTACGAGGTAAGTGCATATCATAAGCCCATATTCAAGCTATTTTGGGTCATCATTTAATCAATGGAAATGAAACCCTAATCAAGCCCTAGCTACAAATCAGAAATCACTGTTTCATTCCTATTTCATCCTCCTTGAAGAAAATCATTCATAAACAGGGAAATTATACTGCTTGAGGGTTGTCATTGAGTTAGTTTTCCCCTCACTCTTTTCATACACCTATACCCCTTCACTCATTCCCTTCATTTCGAAAAGCTACCATTTCATTACCCTCCATCTCATTTCACATCAGCTCTAGGGTTTTCAAAAAAAGAGTTTGACAATGTTTGAGGGAGAAGATAATGGCACTGGTGTTGAGGCCCAAATGCCAAGGAGACATGATAACAAGGGAGGGAATAGAAACATATTTGAACCCCTCAATACAAGGGAACTCATGGCATCTCCTCTTACTGTTTCCCGCTTCAAGCATGTAGGATGCTTTGAATTTTGTGAGAAGGTGCAACAAGTCCAAAATCTGCCAGAGCTAACAAGACTATTCATCGTTAACCTACATGAAAAACAAGTTAGTATTGCTTGGGTTATCTTTGAGATGTCCACTGATGCCATTTCTACTACTACAGGGATACCAAGTGTGGGAGTAAAGTGGTTGAAGCAAGAAAACCTAGACATGAGTTACTTTAAACCATACATTAAACCTAGGTATAAAGATCACCACAAGTCCATCATCCCATTTTCTCATCTTCTTGAGAGATATGCATCTATGATGAGGATAATAATGAAGTATTTCACATGTGAGGGAAGGTTTTCCTGCCTCTACTCATATCACATCTGGCTCCTTATGCATTTTACTAGAGTGAGAATGCTACACATACCATATTATATTTCCATAGTATTGAGAAGATGGACTACATAGTGCAAAAGAGAGACTACAATTAGAAAATGTAGAGCCTGTTTCATCACTTAATCATCAAGATGGTGGTCATGCATCAACTACAATAGAAAAACATTCCGTGGGAGACCTTCATTTCCAGTGAGGTTTTCACTACTCCACATGGCCATCATCAGCAGGACATTACTTCATCTTCACATCCTCTCATATCCACTTCTCCATCACTTCATGTTGTGCATACATCTCCACTCACTCATATTCCCTCACCTCATGGTGACCCTTTCATACCACCTTTCCACAATCCTTCACCCTCATATCATGATTACAAAGCATCAAGCAGTGATGGGAACATTGAGACTGATGGAACTAAAATGAATGACATAGAACCTTTTCCTTTGACATACTAGAGGGGCTACAAGAATGTGTTTTCTGCACTTGAGGTGCAAGGAGGCATGCCTTCTTCATCGGCAAAACAACTTGATAAGGGTAAGAAAAAGGTTACAGAATAGGTCATGATTGAAGAGGAGGATACACATGAAACTGAGCAGGAATTTCAACTGATTGACCTTGAGGATGAGAATGAGGAGAGGATCACCAATATGCTACTCAAAAGCAAGGATGCCAAGATTAGTGAGCTTAAAGCTAATTTTGGTAGGGAAAAGAATGTGATCAACTTTTATGAGCTTGATTGAAAATCAACAATTAGAGGAAAAGAAGGTGATCAGTGAGGTCATAGCAATTAGAGTTTGGAAAGAGGTCAGAAAGGCCATGGAATTAATACATGAGACCTTGCACACTTTTGATGATAGTGAGGATGAGGAAGAACAACTTCCTAGAAAGAGACCAAGGATAATTTGCTGAAGAAGGCTTTAGCCCGAGAAAGAGAGAAAGAAGCAGAGTTGGCTTAGCAGCTCACTCCAAGTGAGTTTCTTGCCATAGAAATTGATGGAGATATGGAATATTGGACTGAGAAGGAAAAACTTCACCTAGAGATTCAGCTAGAGAAGGCCAAGAGAGACACTGATATAAGGAAAAGAATGGTAAAGCATTATGCCAAGTGAAACAGGATTGCAAGGGCCAAGATCAAATGAACTCTTGCAAAGATTCAGGCACTAAATGAGGCAAAGGAGAAGGAAAAGATAAAAAATATTGCTGATGTATCCCTCCAAGCCTCCCAACAATGATCAACAATACAAATTCAATTTTTGGCATCTTTTTGCAAATTTTGAAATTTTGACAGTTTGGCTTGCAGAAAATTGGGCCAAACGTACAGTTCCACTAGCGCTGCGCTATTTTTTGGGGTACTAAAATCCAAAAAAATAAACATATTTATGGTCCTCATTCCAAGGACATCATCCTCAGAATATTTCAGACCATTTGGAGGAAAATAGGTCCCTCAAAAGGGCCAAAAACCACCAAAAAATCACCTTTCTGCCCTCTTTTCAGCACTGGCGCTGCGCGTTTAACAGCCTTGGGAGAAGTTATTTTTGGTAAGGAAAACTGGCACCATTCTAAAAAGAGAAATTATATTTTGAAACTAGATAGGACAAGATTTCCAATGAGCTATCATGGAGTTCATTTGGACACCGAGAGGGCCTCCAAAGTTCAGCTGCAAAACAGGCAGTTTTTCTAGTCTTGGCGATGCGCATTTGGCTTGGCACTATGCCCCTATACCTTGGAGCTATGCCCTTGCTAAGATTTATTGAAAAATATGTTTTGAAGCCTCAAATTCAAATTGTTTCCAAAATTATCTCAAATATTTATGTTAGAAGTTTTTTTTTCCATAAATGTGTTTTAGATATTTTTCCTTGGGCTTTGCATGGTCTCAAAGTTCAAAGTGACTTAACTATGTGATAAATGACTTATAAAACCATAGCTAGGGCTTCACCTCCTCATTTTGCAGTTAAATACTACATGTATGCTTCATGTTGGCTGTTGGTTGATTTTTGAGATAAAAACCTCATAGACTTTGAGTTGTGGAGAGTTTTCGGATTTGGAGCTTTGTAACTATCTTGGACTGAATATCAATGAAGCAAGAACATTCACAGGATTCATGGACTTTTTTAAATGGTGATGTTTTCCTAAATTTGTAATTGTTTCCTTATGTTTTCCATATTGTTCATCTTTTCCCTTATGACAGGGTGAAAATTTAGAATAAAATATTTCGTTGAGAGGCACCTTAATTCTGTCTACTTTCTGTTGGTTAGATATTTTCCTCTGCTAGGTATGATTAGAGAATTATTAGTTTCTCTCTGATTCCACTTATCTTGTTGTCTTAAGAATTATTTAATGTATTCAAGCCAACGAAGTTTATGGTATAACTTATCCTTTGTTGTAGCTTGAAACATTGTTTTTAAGGCCTTTTCTTTGAATTTTACTAATTAGGGTTTGGCTAAAGAAGTTTATGGTTTTCCCTGTCCTTTAGTACATATTGAAGAGTCACTTTGAAGTTATTTTAGAGTCTAATTAAAAAATTTAGGATTTCCCTACTCTTTGATCATCACTTGTTTGTTATCTTAAATGTTTTCTTTCTCTGAAGGTGAATAACTGTAGAATTTAGGAGTTCCCTTATCTCTAGGGTTTGTTGGATTATTGTCTCAAAGTTTACTTGATAAAGCTAGGTCAAAGAAGTTTATGGTGCACCCTATCCTTTGATTCTTTCTTAAGCATAGTGCTCTTAAAGACTCTTCTTGTTATAGTATATGTCAAATGATTCTTAATTTCCCTTTAAACCTACTAAATTCACAACTTAATGTACATTTCAGACTCACATAAGCTATTAAGACCCATTTGGCTTTGTTAATTTTCCCTATGAAACACCCTTGATTCATTGTTGTACTTTTGAAGCCTTTCACAGAACCCATAGCCCAATGGTTTGAATTTCTCTTACTCTATCTGTTATTGTTAACAAGAAACCAACCAAACAAAACAAGACAAGCAAACCATATCACTTTAACTAGCCTAAAATCAACATCCTAGATCTATCAAGTCATAAATTTTATACAAATATAGAGAGAGCCCTCTCTGATTCCAGGAAGGCTAGGTCCTAGGACTCCAAAATTGCTTTGTTGTTACCCTTGTCTATTTGGTCTTGCCAACATAAAAAATTATAGGGACCTAACATAATGATGACTCAGTTGGGGACACTCATTAAAAATATTAGTGTTATATAAAGAAATCAGAAAACCTTAAAATATCTCAATATTGGTATCCAATTGTTGATGGTGGACAACAAGAAAATCCTCAAACATTAAGCATCATCCACCTGGCGACTCCACTGGTCTTTAGTAGGCCTGCAAACTCTAATGGTCCTCACAGACTCCTCTGGGAATGTATTAATAAATCCTAATAGTATAAAATCCAGCCACATACTATGTGAATTCATTAATATTTCAGATAGGTGTGTTTTTCAAAACTCTTACAAACTTTCAGCCTCCCTGTGTTGTGGGTCTAAAATCTGTCTTCACAAAGAATTAGCACCAGATCTCACCCTAACCCAAACCCCCTTACTATAGTTGATGACCCACAAATAATATTAAGAAACACTTCTAAGACTGAAGACCCAACTATTCTTAGACCAATTCACAAAGCATGTTATTTTCCTGAAAACCTTACATCCTTGTAAGATACCCAATTTAACTTACACCATAGAAGAAACCTATTTAGAACTAAGTCTCAAAGTTGGATAGACCAGGTAGACCTTGAGCCTACAAGCTTATAGCAGAGTCCTAGTAGAGAATCCTCTCCTTCCACTCCTCCTGATTTTCATCTTCTCCAACACTTTGAATCCTTTCATTCCAAATATGCTCAATATCAGCTAGCTGGTCCAAGTACATCTGCTACCCCCACTCACATATCCACTGTGCAAACCACTCCATTTCATCCTCCACCCCCACTCACAAACCCTCCTCTTGTAAATCCTCCTTGTTTTCCATTACCTCCTATCATGGCAACATGGTACGCCCCTCTAGTACTACCACAACCTTTACTGTCTATGCCACAAGACTATCAATCTAAAATTCCTCACTTTAATGGGACTGATTCTATAACTGCCCAACAACATGTAGAAAAGAGGAATGATGCTTTTGAATACCAAGAAATAGAATAGGAGACCATAAAAATGAGAATGTTTGCCCAAATTTTAGGGGGAGAAGAAAAGAAATAGTTCAAGAAATTAAGCCCTAATAGCATCCATGATCTCCCTTCCCTGTATCAAACATTCATAAACAAGTGAGAGACTAAGAAAAATCCTCTTCAAATCTTATCAGAATATCACAACCTTAAAATAAATGTTGGGGAAAGTGTTCAAGACTACTACACTAGGTTCAATAGTGTGTGTAATGCACTCCCTCCCCACATGAAACCCCTACAAGGCCTAGCCCTAGTAAATTCTCCAGATGGATTTGAACCATAAATGGCTTACCAATTAAGAGAAAGAGATCCCCTCACCCTAGAAGACATGCAAAGGGGAGAAATAAGTGTAGAAGCCAATCTAATTGCTAAAAGGGCTAGGATGAGAACATAGAAGAGGGTTACATACTAAGAGGAACCTATGGCCTCCACATCTGATGCTAAAATTGACAGCTTAGTTAGGAAAATGGAAAGGATGATGGAGAGAATCAACTTAACTGAAAGAGCACCTCCTAGGGAAAACCAAACAAACCCTCAAAACAAAAACAGAAACCAAAACTTTAGAAGAGATCCTCCTCAAATCAAACAAAGAGAAAATGACCAACAAATCAGATCTCATTTCCCACAAAAATATGTAGATGAAGAGGAAAGAGAGACTGACGAGCTGGAATAAGACCATGTAAATCTAATATGCTCTGATAGTGAGGATGTTTTTTTAATCACAGAAGAAGAAAAAGGTCCATTCTCCTAAAACCAAACTGAAAGAACATATGAGGATTCTGAAGAATACAAATTAGGGTTTGAAAATTCTATCATGGAGGTTCATAGGCAGTATGACCTCAGAAGTAGCAAAAACACGAGATATCCCCAAGAGGAACAAACCAGAAATTTCTGCTAGGAAGACCCCTGAAAACACTCCTAAGAAGACAGCAGAAAACACCAACATAATTGCTAAGAATTCTGATCAAAGCAAAAATAAAATCAGCCAACATGATGGTGACCAAAGCTGCCCTAGTACATCAACTAGTGGCCCTGAAAAAACTACTTTAACTGAGATCCCAAATAAAACTCAGCAAGCTAAAGTTGCTGAAAATACCATGTATGATAAAATTGATCTAACTCTTCCAAGAACACAGACACCATTCAATATTTAGGGTGAAATTGCCAAGATAAAAATAACCGTGACTCAAGATGTATACAGATCTCAAGTTTTGAAGGCTTTAAATATATGAAATGACACCGACACTCTAAATCTGACTAATGAAAAGCCTGAATTGTTGTTTGGACCAGAAGCAAAGGGAAAGTTTCAAGAGGGATATATGCCTCCATTCTATGTCATTTTGAACATCCATGACAAAATCCTACACAATGCCATGCTAGACTCTGGTGCTTCACATAACCTCATGCCAAAAGTAGTGATGGAAATATTAGGCCTCGAAATAACCAGACCATACAAAGACTTGTACTCTTTTGATTCAAGTAGATTTAAGTGTTTGGGCCTAATCAAATATCTATGTGTCAATCTAGCACAAATACTAGCCAACAGCCTAGTCATGGACATTGTAGTGACTGACATTCCCCAAAAATATGGCATGCTTTTATCAAGATCATGTGGATCAAAACTCTAAGGAACCCTCCAAATGGACATGCCATATGCTACCATCCTAGTCTTTAACCAAACAAGAAGACTGTATAGAGAATCCCACATGAGATACATGGTGAGCAGCTAAGATAATCCAAAAAACACCCCTCTCTATTCTATCCATTTAGACATTGATTCATTCATTTTGTACAACGAAGATGAAATTAATGAACAAATATCTGAAAAAGAGGAAGAACAAGACCTGTCAAAATAGTCAAACCAAACACAAAATGAAGAACATAACAGCCAAAACCCTAGTAGCCATGCACAACAACATAATGGTGGATCTGAACTTGAAACACTCTAGAACATGAGATTTGATGGCTCTTGTGACAAAGATGGTTCAGGAGAAAGTGTTTGGATACACAACACTAATAATGGCGAATCTGAACTTGAAACACTCTAGAACATGAGCTTTGATGGCTCTTGTGACAAAGATGGTTCAGGAGCAGGTGTTTGGATACACAACACTAATGAAGGTCACTCTTACAAGCTATATTTTCAATGTACAAACAATATTGTAGAGTATGAAGATCTTCTCTTAGGGTTACAAATGCTGAAAAATATAGGAGCTAAGAGGATTTCTATTCAAGTAAATTCCGAGTTAATCATTAGGAAAATAAAAGGAGAATATTCAAAAAAAAATCGTAGGCTGAGAGAATATAGGAATGTTGCCTTAGACCTCCTAAGATCATTTGAAAAATATGAACTTACCTCTGTCCTAAGAACTCAAAGTAGCCTTGCAAATGAACTAGCCTTTGCTGCCAGCACTTACCAACTACCTCATGCCAATGAAAAATACATGGTAAAGGTAAAAAGCAGACCAATAGCCACTGATAACATAGATTATTGCCAAGTTTTTGAAGGTGACAAACACATTGAAGACTTCTTGCAATCCAAAAATGAATTTGAGATGCCAAAACCAAAATCAGACCATGACGAAGACTGCCCCGCTGAAGAAAAAACACACAAAAAAGAGCCACCTTATCCTGCTGATATAAATCTTCTAGAACACCCTCATGAGGCAGAATTGTGTGAATATTTAGACAAAAGAGACCTTGAGGTATTGCAATGCAAATAAAATTTATTGCCTAGAGGACTTGCTCCCTTAGAAGAACTCTTTTATTTCAATGATGTTTGTAGGAAGCCTAAAATGGAATCCACTGAAACAGATGTAGAAGAATGAAACATAGGTAGTGAAGAAGAACCTAAATTGATAAATTTGTCCAAAACACTACCATCTCTTCTAAAGATAAAATAAATTTAGCTATTCAAAGAATTCAAAGATGTGTTTGCATGGGGCTATGAGGACTTGAATTCCTATGATAAAAACATCATCAAGCATAAGATTCCTCTCAAGGAAAACCAGAAACCATTCAAGCAGAAATTGCGTAGGATAAACCCTGTCCTAATGCCTCTAGTTGAGAAATAAATTAAAAATATGTTTGATGCTAGAATAATAGTCCCACTCAGGTACTCAGAATGGGTCTCAAATCTTGTGTCAGTAAGGAAGAAAACATGGGAAATTAGGCTATGTATAGACTTCAGAAATTTAAACAAGGCCTCCTTGAAACACAACTACCCTTTACCTAACATGGATCATATACTGCAAAGGGTGGTAGGCTCCAAAAGAATATCTTTTCTTGATGATTTTTCAGGGTATAATCAAGTTCTAGTACATCTAGATGATCAACACAAAATCACCTTCACTACACCTTGGGGCACATTCATGTATGTCATAATGCCTTTTGGGTTAATGAATGTCGGGGCCACTTTTCAAAGAGCCATGGACATTGATTTTTTCGAAGAAATATTTTACTTCATTGTGAGATACCTTCATGACATCATTGTTTACTCAAAAACCAACGAAGAACACCTAGCTCACTTAAGAAAAGTCTTTGAGAAATGTAGAAAGTATGGTCTATCTTTAAATCCTAAGAAAACTTTGTATGGTCTTCAAGAAGGGAAACTTTTAGGCCACATCATATATGAATAAGGGATCAAGATAGACTGAAAGAGGATTGAAGTGATATTACAGATCAATCACCCTAAGAACATCAAAGAGCTGCAATATTTCATTGGAAAGATCAACTTCTTAAGAAGATTCATACCAAACCTTGAAGAACTCCTAAGAAGCATTAAAAACATGAGAAATAGGATTCAAATGGACCGTAGAAGCAAAGAAATCCTTTGAACTGGTAAAACAAGCACTTACCCAAACACCAGTTCTAATTAGCCCTGATTTTACCAAGGACTTCTTCATCTTCTCATTTGCATCAGAACACACAATTGATACAGTATTGCTACAAAAGAGCATAATGGGACAAGAAAAACCCATATCTTTCTTCAGAAAGTCACTAAGAGATGCACCTCTGAAATATAACATCATGGAGAGACAAGATTTTTCCTTAATCAAAGCCTTAAAAGATTTTAGAGTTTATATATTGCATTCACATGTCATTGCTTTTCTTCCTCATGAAGTTGTTAAGGACATACTAACTCAGGATCCTAATGGTAAAAAACGTAAGTGGATTGTTTTCATATTAGAGTATGATTTGGAAATCAAGCCCACCAAGCTAATCAAAGGGAAAGGATTGGCCAAACTGATGGCTGAAGCAAACGTTCAAGAATTGGACATGAAAATGATACATTCCTTGGATGAACAAGAGGAGCTGGCAACTCCACCTATTGAAGAAGCATTTCTAAACTCACTTTGGTATTTTGATATATTACATGTGTTTTTTAATGTAAATGCTCCTCCTATTTTGTCCATAACAAAGGCTATATTCTTGAAACTAAAGGCTGTAAATTTTTGCATTCTAGATAAATATTTATATTGGAAAAATTATATTAGTATCCTGCTTAAATGTTTACTTGAAGATGATGTACATCGAATCATGCACGAGTTTCATGAAGGAGAGTGTGGAGGTCATCTCTACTGGAAAACCCCTACCAACAAAATCCTTAGAGCTGGTTTCTATTGGCACACTCTTTTCCCTAATATCCAGAAGTTAGTAGTGACTTGCCATAAATGCCAAATCTTTGAGGGGAAGAGAAAACTATTGCCTTTGCCTTTACATCCTATCAGTGTTGAAACTCCTTTTCAACAATGGTGTTTGGATTTCATTGGAGAAATCCACCCTGCCTCTTCTTCCCAACACAAATGGATCCTCACTGCAACTGACTATTTCACTAAATGGATAGAATCCATCCCTTAAAGGTCTGCTACTGACTCAGTAATCGTCAAATTCCTTGAAAATCACATCTTGTCCAGATTTGGCTGTCCAAGAAAAATCATCATTGATAATGTTGTTGCATTTAAGTCCAAGAGAATGGTGGAATTTTGCCACAAGTATCACATTACATTAGGGAATTTTGCAGCTTATTACCCTCAAGGTAATGGGTTGGTTCAGTCTTATAAAAAAATTTTGGTGAATATCATCAAGAAGTTATTGGAAGAGAACAAAAAGTCATGACACAACAAATTAGTGCATACACTATGGGCAGATATATTAACAAACAAGAAATCAATTAATATGTCTCCCTATCAACTATTGTAAGGCATGGATGTTTTTTTTCCAACATCCTTTGGAGTTCCAGTGATGAATCTAGTTCAAGAGGTACAATCAAAGGAAAATTATATACAAAGGAGGCTGAACCAAACCATTCATTTGCAACAATCAAGGGAAGAAGTATACAATAGAACACAAGCAGTACAAGAGAGCATCAAGAATATTTTTTACAAGAGGACTAAGGCTAATGATTTCCAAATTGGAGACAAATTGTTGAAGTGGGATTCAAGAGAGGACAAAGGCAAGCATGGAAAAATTGAAAATCTATGGAAAGGTCCATACATCATCCATTCAACAAGAGGTAACAATCCATTCTTTCTACAAGAAATGGATGGAACAGAGTTATATGGAGGTCCTGTCAATGGAAGGATGCTCAAGCATTAATTTTGTTAAATTTCTTGGTTTGAAGCCTTATTCATTGTACATAACACTTCTTGAATAAAATATCAAAAAAATTAAAACACAAAAACAAAGAAAAGAATAAAATGAGGGCAGCTAAAAAGAAGAGGTAAATCCCCATACCAAAAAGAACATGTCTGAAAGTGTGCAAGTCCAAATGCCACTAATTTTGAGAAAGGAAAGTCTTGTTCAGTCATAAAATCTAACCATGATTGAACAAGTTTTAAATTTCCACTGATAAGTTGGAAAATGAAGATTTTCCAAACCATTTAAACTTGTCTCATCAATATACTAGGTTAGGAAAATATACTAGTTCCCAAAGTTGAAATATGAACCAAAGAGAGAAGGGAGGGATGATTGACAAGCTTTGAATTATAGCCCTCAATTTTCTAGTTTCACTTGTGAAAAAATAAATCTATGTGCAACTTGTCCAAAATTCCACAGCTCATGACAAACCAAACTGCTCAACGTTGATTTGCTAATGTTTTAAGTTTTATGTTGATATATTAGAGAATGAAAATCTGTCAAACTGTTTAACCTTGACAGATAAGTAGATTAGGTAGAGAATAAAAAGGGCTCATCAGTCTAATCTGAGCATTTGGATGACATAAGAGTAGAAGTCGATAGTTTTTTCTTTAAAAAAAATGATGATGTTCAGGATTTTCTAATCCAAATGCACCCAAATGAAGAGAAAATGTTAGGAAAAGTATGATGGGTAGGTAGAGTTGATGTTGAAGAAGTCATGTTTTTTTAGATTAAAAGATCACAGCTTCTAAGAACAGCAAAAAATCAGCAATTGAAAAAAGAGAAATTAGCAAACACATGAGGCATCTCATCTGCAAAATCAAAGATCTGAGGTTCTTGACACCTCCTAAAAGGAGCTGCCCTCCCCAAGTGGAGCCACTGTTAGTCATCAGTATTTTTCATGATCTTTAGATGACTATAGGATGCTTATATATTTCTAAAAACAGTATTCCTTTAATATCTTGAGTTTTAGAAATATCACTGCCTTCATTATACTTATAAACTTATTTTCACTATTCCTCAGTTGGTCTTCCCAAGGTCACTTTGTTTCTCTTAAAAGACCTCTTATGGTCTTATACTTTTTATTTTCATCTTTCTTTCCCACCTATAACCTCATTGCCCTATTTTCCCCTGTCCATAAACTCCACCTTCCCTCTAGGGTTTCCTATAGCGAAATCATTCCCATCTCCCTTTGGGAATAATAGGCAATAACAATACTCTGTTTTCACTTGAAAGTCTCCAAGTCAAATTTCAGTCAAAATCAGGTCAAAGGACCCTCCCATTAAGTCATTAGGGTTTTACATTGTTTAAGGTCATCATTGGATGTTTTAGGCACTTCTTTTCCTTTGCTAGAATCTGGATCAGATGTAATAGAATGTCAATACATGGTTATTCAAGAAGGACCTAAAACCTCCAAAGAGGATTATCTTCTCAGTTCAGACCTGCAAAGAAAAATGGAAATAGTTCAGCACTTCTACAAGAGTGTTGAAAGATTTATCAGGAAAGGGTTCAGATGATGTAGATTGTCTACTCCTGAATGAAAACAACTTACAGCAAGGGAGAGAGGAAAAAATTGGTCTTGTAGATGACTAGGGTTATGAACTACTTAGTCCATTTGAATGCTAAAGCACTTATCAGTTGTAGAAAATGACATGGAGGAAACACACAAGGCTAAGCATGAATAAGGTATATCAGAAAATATTGATGGACTATGGAAAAATTTGAGGTGAATTGGATAGAAATGAATGAACTTGAAAGAGCTATAGATAACTTAGAAGACAACACTGATGATTACTATGAAGAACTGTAAACACTTAGGGTTTTGGAAAATATGGCCAGAGAAGGTGGAAAAGTTGAGTTTCATGGTGGAAACTACAGAAGATTTTGAAGATGCTACTTTGTGTTTAAATCCCAAAATTGTCAAACTGAACTTGTCATGCCTCAAGGAGAAAAATAAAAGCCAACTCAATGACTTCAGCAACCTGCAAGGAAAAAATGTCAAAGAGTGATAGTGACAAAGTAAAAAGGAATTAAAACATTAGAAAGTGGGTTTTTCAAGTTAAATTAAATATACAATCCTATAAAAGCCCATTTAACACTTCAAGAGAATAATTCTTGCATTTCAAAAGATCAAGAGCACTCAGGAGAGAATAATTTGTGAGTTTTCTGAGCGAATTTGGGAAAATTTTCTTGGTGTTGCGTGTTTTCCATTTTTCCTACACGAAAATTCTGAATGTGTTGCATGCCTGGGAGGTGGCACTGCGTGCTTAGAAGAGAATTTCACTCTTTCCTGACAAGACCCTGTGCTAATTCTCAATCGCATTGCACCCTCAAAACTGGCACTGCGCGCTTATCTTAGTGTTGCGCCCTCAGTTGTTGGTGCTGAGCACTTGGACAAAAGGCTGCTAAGTGATCTAGCCATCCAAAACAAGTTAAATTGCTTCCAAACTCTTGCTAAGGTCAAATTTTTAAGAGGTAAGTGTATACCATAAGCCCATATTCAAGATATTTTGGGTCATCATTTAATCAATGGAAATGAAACCCTAATCAAGCCCTAGCTACAAATCAGAAATCATTGTTTCACTCCTATTTCATCCTCCTTGAATAAAATCAGTCATAAACATGGAAATTATAGTTCTTGAGGGTTCTCAATGAGTTATTTTTCCCCTCACTCTTTTCATACACCTATACCCCTTCACTCATTCCCTTCATTTTGAAAAGCTACCATTTCATTACCCTCCCTTCATCTCATTTCACATCAGCCCTAGGGTTTCCAAAAAAAGAGTTTGACAATGTATGAGGTAGAAGAAAGTGGCAATGGTGTTGAGGCCCAAATTCCAAGGATGCATGATCATAAGGGAGGGAAGATAAAATTATTTGAACCCCTTAATACAAGGGAACTCATGGCATCTCCTCTTACTATTTCCTGCTTCGAGCATGTTGGTTGTTTTAAATTTTGTGAGAAGGTGCAGAAAGTCCAAAATAATCCAAAGCTAACAAGACTATTCATCATTAAATAGCATGAAAAAAGAGTTATTTCTACTTTGGTTACCTTTGAGATGTCCTGTAATATCCATTTTTTAGGATTGCTCATAAATCATGCATCAAAAATTCATTTCCAGTATCAAATGCAATAAAATAGTGAAATAATCACTTGGATCCCATAGATACATCCATATATCATCTAAACACAAGAGGATATCAGAAACAAATTAAACTAGGTGGGTTCAACAGATCTCCCACACTAGAGTAGCTGAAAATGACTAAAAACCCCAAACTCCATTTTACCGAAGTTGCTGCATCAATGGACTGCGCAGTCCTATGAGGATTTTAACTCAGAAAATAAGAATACAAATATATATACTCATATATTAAGTAAATATGCATTAAGAACTGAAATCTAGTCTCCTTATACAAAATACAAAGAAACCGGCAAGGGTTTCTTATCAAACACTCTGCATACAAAATAGGATATTCAGTAATTTACTAAATCACCACTGCAAAACTAAATAATATGAGTGTACAAGGATGAAATTATTTCCGATTTTATGAATATCCCTCAAGGGCTTCCTCCCATGAAAGGATGAACCTCTCAATCACAAGGAAACTCAACAACGGAGCCACCAAACCATGCAATAAACACTGCCTCTTGAAAAATGCACTCCCTAGAAGAAACAGTGCTGGGAGGGTAAGAGAAATGTGTGTTCTGATACCACATATCTGAAATATTCTCTGGAGCTCTCCAAACAGATCTATAAAGTGAAGGAAACCTTCCTCTAATGAGAAACTAGCTCAGAAGCCGGGATTCCAATCCCTTCCACTACTGCACCCAGCAACACCGCACAATATCCAGCAAAGTTGTGCTGATGTAGATGGCTGAATCTTGGCCTAAAAACCTGACGTGTAAGTATGAATAAAAACTCTCCCAATGAGCTACTCAAAGGAAAGAGGTGGGATTCCCGCCCGGGAACACCCAGTGCTAAACAACACTGTAGCTTGCTAAGCAGCAAGCAGCAACAATTATTGGCAGCCAAGAATGATAATAATATACAACATCATGAAAAATGCTGCCATCCTCTTACTTATATCATAAGTGATTTATGTTTCCCTTGGCTCCACTCACTTAGGTTACTTCTAACCCAAGTTACTTTTCCCTCCAAAATTGCGTTATCCAACCTAGGATTCCTCCTCCACTAAAACTACACTGTTGACTTAGTCAAAGTAGATTCAATTTAACCTTGTTCACACATGGAGGTATTTTATTTGGCTTGAAAGAGTGTCCCCTTTCATAATTGGAGTATTTTATTCCTCCTTAGGAGACTTATGGGATTTTCTACCCATTTATTTACCGACTATAGCTACTGCTAACTCTAATGTTCCTTTTAGCTTGGAAGCTAAAATTTTGGAACATTACAGTAATCCCATCCAAAATATTTTCTTGTCCTAAAGAAAATTAAGGAGAGAAAAATATCTCCCCTCTCCCTCATGTGGCCTCCATCAATAGCCTCCATCACTGCATCAAGAGAATCTGCAAATAAACTGTCATCCAATGCTTCCTCCAAAGTGTGAAAAACCAAAGTGTCTACATCAATCAGAGGTGGAAAGTATGAATGGAAACATGCTATATGCCTCATGGCCTCCACAAAGTAGGAGTGATGATCATCATGGTGAATGAGTGCCTCTCTCATCCATGCAATCATCCAAATGAAGTGAGTCACCCTCCAACATGGTAACTCATGAAAAGTCTCTTCCACCTTGTGCTCATGAACTAAAGGTGGGCTGAATAAGTGAACATGATAGGAAAGAGGGCCTATCCCATGCTATCCTCCTCTCCACTCAGGATAAGTGTAGAGGGCTGCTGATCTTGGGCTAAGACATGATTTCCCTCCAATGGAAAGAATAAAATTGAGCCTCCAAAGACTCTCCCTCCAAAATCATGAGTCATGCCAGCCCAAACCATTCCATTCAAGATGAATGGCACATCTTCACCACATGGCATCCAAATCAGAAAATGGCTGAAGGTTATGTGCAAGTTTGGATCATACATATGGTCTCTCTAGTGGATACAATACAATTCTCCCAACTGCTGCTTGAGAATGTGATATGGCAAGTGTTCCTGCAACAAGTTACAAGCTAGATATGTATGTTCTCCCAACATGTGGAAGTAAGCATAAATGTATATCAGCTTTAGATATAAAAAATAAAAATACACCTACCCAATTTCATGTATAGATGGGCTACTATCATCATAAACATTGGCCCTAAAGTGACTTTGAAACCCAAAAATACTATTGCTCTTTTGGGGAGCAAGGCACTGTGCAAAGATGGTGAGAAAGTAAAAATAATCGATAGAGTAATCAACAAGTATAGAAATGCATTCTCTACCATACATAGTGATTGGGATGAAAGTTAGATTCTCCAATAAGTCCTCCCATGAGAATATACTCATAATAATCTTCAAGAAGAAGGGATACCTCCTCCCTTTGGAATATCTCATCCATAAGAACATGCTCCTATGTGACAGCATTGTAGGCCTTTGTAATAAGGCTCCATTACTTCTCCCTTTGAAATTTGACATGCCAAAGCCATCCACCATCATGCTGCTATGTGAGAAGATCTACTTCCAACATGGAAGTCTCTCATGATCCTTCAATGCTGAAGGGTAGCCTCCTTGCACCATGAATGTGCCTTTCTTCTCTTCAGAAATATCCTGAAAAGTATGGGAAGAATTTTTCCCATACTCTCCCAAGTGCAACCATAGCAACAACAAATTTTGTCGCTTCCTCATCTCTCCCTCATACAAGCTTCCTCTGAAAAAAAACACATCATAAATACATGGAAGCATGATACAATAAAAAAAAGTTTCCAAATGACAACCGGGGAGTGAATCTTGGTCCCTCTCATGGAACTAGCGCAGTGCACCCTTGGCCTGCATCAAAATAAGAATCAACAAGTGCATTACAAGCCAATTTTTTGCTGCCATAGTCATCTCATAAGATGAAAACATGAAGTCACAATATGGTGTCATTGGTGCACACCAAGAGACATATGGCTTTCCCCACAGCTCTTCAAAAGGATAGCCAAGATCAATGCTACAAGTAGCTACAAGTACATTATCATACAATATGAAAGAAGAGATGTTTCTCCTTGTTACATCATGCTACTCAAATAATGAAAAGAAGTACAAAACAAAGCATGAAATGATACCTCCTCCATCATGTACTTGAGGTCTTGAGCTGAAATGGCTCAACTAGAAATTCTCCCTCACTCTCAATGAGTAGGAAGGTGGCTGTGACATCCTCTCTATCACCATCTGGGCTATGCATCTCTCCATATGCTGATATATGTCATGCTAGATTCCCTCCCAAGTGAACTCCTTCATCAACTGGAAATATGCATCAAAGTGCATAGAAGAGAAGTCGTCATGTGATGAATGTAGTAGCTTCTCCTTGAGACTAGAAGATCTAGTCAAGAAGATCCTACCATAGGAATAGATGACCATATCATCCACCATGTATATTTTATCTCCATCTGGGTCATCAAGAATCATGCATGCACCAAGATCCTTGGAGTACTCTACAAAAATCTAAGACCTCCAATAAGGATCAATCCTCCTCAGTGATAGTGATGGTGATCTGGCATGTGAAGCTCCACTCATGCTGTTGCCTTCTACTTTGACATCCCCCATGCCAAATTTCTCCTCAAAACTCTTCACCTCTCCAAAATCCAAGATTGGTGAACCCAAAGACAAGACATCTCTCATTAACTGAAGATTAGGTGGCCTCCCAGGTGGAATGCCTCCATGTAGTGAGACATCAATGTCAAGAGTAGACTGCATATACGATTGGGAAACCTTGCCCTTGCCCTCACTACGAAAATTAGTCTGCCTTTTCCTTGCATTAGCCTTTTGAAATAGATAAGGGTGTGTGCTCCACATCAACTGATGTTTCTCTTCCTCCTTTCCTCTTCTTTCCAGTTGCAATACTGCACAATCATGTTGTTCACTGATTATGCTTGGACCTATATCTATGAGATCCTGGGGAAATTCTTGAAAAGATACAAGAATCCCTCTCATTGGAGCATGTGCTCCTCTTCCCTCTGCATGAGGCACTGTATGTTCTCTAGATGTGACAATGTTGTTGCCTTCTTCTTCATCAATGTGTGTAGGGAACATCTCAACAATTGGATCCCTTTGTGAAAAAGTGATCCCCATGACCTCTTGTTCAATAATATGAACTGTAATTTTTTCTCTGGCAATGTGTAATACAAGATATCAGCTCCTCTCATGGTTTTCTGAAATGGAGTTTCATCCATCACATGCAAGGGTTTTGTTTTCTCAAGTTTTCTTTGCTCATGTGTCTTAGGAAGTTTTTCACCAAACTTCTCCATCAATGTTTTTATGAATCTTGCATAAGAGAAAGTATTGGCACTCTTTAAGGAATAAGATTCAAAAATCCACCATGCATGAGCCTTACATCTGAAATGTAGCACTGCAACTCTGATAGCTTCATCTCCAGCAATATGGTGCAGCTGCAAATAGGAGTTTAGCTCCTTCACCCAAGCTCCAACTGAACATGTAGGTGATCCGGAAAAAGTAGATAGAAGAAATATATCTGCATCCTGCTGTTGGCTCTTCTCCATCTGGATTTTGAAAAAATATTGGAAATTAGTATGATCTCTAAGCTTCTTAGTTTGAGATTCATACTCCTGCAACAAATCACCAAGAGTCATTCTCTTAGGCATTCTTCCTCCTCCCATCCATCTAAGGATAGCTCTGGGCATGTGACTACATTGTGCATCATGGAGTGCAGCTGGATGCTCATAATCACCATGTGAAAATCTATATTCAGCTCTATAATCAACCTCCTTTGGAGATCCCATCTCCAATCTCATATTTTCAGCTCTCCTTGAAAGCTCTTTATAGACTTTGGAAGAATCTTTGTAAGGTTTTCTTCCTTTATTTCTGCACATACTAAAGCTTTATGGTTTTTGTCCATCCCTCCTTATTTTGATAGCACTGGAAAGTTTCCCTTTTTAGGA
Organism: Pinus albicaulis; assembly: GCA_034641835.2. Lineage (NCBI taxonomy): Eukaryota > Viridiplantae > Streptophyta > Pinopsida > Pinales > Pinaceae > Pinus > Pinus albicaulis. The sequence continues at coordinate 665,455,884 of CM076576.1, read as the reverse complement.
ATATCGAAATTCTATTCCAAATATTGACTGCAGGGGCATTTACTGGACATGTCACCTTTGAAAAAAGGATGAGATCCAGAGGCTACCTAGCCATCTGCAGACTCTGTCTATAGATATCGAAACATTCCTCCCTTAGGGAGTCATTAATTTTACTTGAAGCCACAGGTTGAGCCAAATATCATGCTCTGATACCACTGTAATATCCCTTTTTTAGGATTGCTCATAAATCATGCATCAAAAACCCATTTCTAGAAAAAAATGCCATAAAATAGTGAAATAATCACTTGGATCACATAGATACATCCATATAGCATCTAAACACAAGAGGCAATTAGAAAGAAATGAAACTAGGTGGGTTAAACATATCTCCCACACTAGAGTAGCTGAAAATGACTAAAAACCCCAAACTGCATTTTACCGGAGTTTCTGCATCAATGGACTGCACAGTCTTATGAGGGTTTTAAATCAGAAAGTAAGAAGACAAATATATCTACTCATATATTAAGTAAATATGCATTAATAACTGATATCTAGTCTCCTTATACAAAATACAAAGAAACCAACAAGGGTTTCTTATCAAACACTCTGCATACAAAATGGGATATTTAGTAATTTACTGAATCACCACTACAACACTGAAGCATATGAGTATACAAGGCTGAAGTGATGTCTAATCTGATGAATATACCTGAGGGGATTCCTCCCATGAAAGGATGAACCTCTCTATCACAAGGAAACTCAACAACGGAGCCACCAAACCTTGCAATAAACACCGCCTCCTGAAAAACACATTCTCTAGCATAAAAAATGCTAGGAGGGTAAGATAAATGTGTGGTATGATACCAAAGATCTTAAATATTCTCTGGAGTTCTCCAAACAGATCTCTCAAGTGAAGGAAACCTTCCTCCAATGAGAAACTAGCTCAGAAGTTGGCATTCCAATCCCTTCCACTGCTGCACCCAGCAACAGTGAACATTCTCCGGCAAAGATGTGCCAATGTAGATGGATGAATCTTGGCCTAAAAACCTGATGTGGAAATATGAATACAAACTCTCCCAATGAGCTAATCAAAGGAAAGAGGTGGGATTGCCGCCCGGGAACACCCAGTGCTAAATAACACTGCAGCTTGCTAAGCAGCAAGCAACGACAATTCTTGGCAGCCAAGAATGATAATAATATACAACATGATGAAAAATTCTGCCATCCTCTTCCTTATATCATAAGTGAGTTTTCTTTCCCTTGGCCCCACTCACTTAGGTTACTTCTAACACAAGTTACATTTCCCTCTAAAATTGTGTTATCCAACCTAGGATTCCTCCTCCACTAAAACTGCGTTGTTGACTTCATCAAAGCAGCTTCAATTTAACCTTGTTCAGACATGGAGGCATTTTATTTGGCATGAAAGAGTGTCCCCTTTCACAATTGGAGTATTTTACTCCTCTTTAGGAGACTTATGGGCTTTTCTACCCATTTATTTACCGACTATAGCTGCTGCTCACTCTAATGTTCCATTTAGCTTGGAAGCTAAAATTTTGGAACATTACATGTCCAATGATGCCATTGCTACTGCTATAGGGATACCAAATGTGGGAGAAAACTGGTTGAAGCAAGCAAACCTAGACATGAGTAACTTTGAATCATACCTTAAACCTAGGTATAAATATCACCATAAGTCCATATTCCCATTTTATCATCTTATTGGTAGATATGCACCTATGATGAGAATAATAATGAAGTATTTCACATGTGATGGAATTTTTTCCCACCCCTACTCATATCACATCCAACTCCTTATGCATTTTACTAGAGTGAGAATGCTACACATACCATATTATATTTTCTGGAGTACTGAAAAAATGGCCTACATAGTGAAAAAGAGATACTACAATTAGAAAATGCAGAGCCTGTTTCATCACTCACTCATCAAGATGGTGGTCATGCATCAACTTCAACATAAAAACATTCCATGGGAGACCTTCATTTCCAATGAGATTTTCACTTTCCACATGGCCATCATCAGTAGGACATTCCTTCATCTTCTCATCCGCCCATATCCACTTCTTGATCACTTCCTACTATTCATACATCTCCACTCACTCATATTCCCTCACCTCGTGATGACCTTTCCAAATCACCTTTCCACAATCCTTCACTCTCATATCATGATGACAAAGCATAGGGTAGTGTTGGCAATATGATGCAGAGTGTTGTCCTTGATGGCAACCCACTGAATGAAGATGAAGACATGAGATTGTTGGCATGTGTTGTCCTTGATGGCAATCCAGCTGATAAAGTTATTCTTGACTTGATGGACTTGGTAAATGATGTAAATCTGATGTGATATGATGTTTGTTGGCAATATGATGCTGAGTGTTGCCCTTGATGAACAACCCACTTGATAGAGTGTTGTCCTTGAATGGCAACCCACTTGATGAAGATGACGGCAACCTACTTGATGAAATTGTGCTTGTGAGAATATGTCTTGATGAACTTGTTAAATGATGTAAATCTAATGTATCTACAGTGAGTACAGAAGGTAATGAAGAAAGGAATTAAGTATGTGCTAGATCTATGATGAAAAGAGTATGTCTTAAGGCATACGCAGATTTGTCTAGGCGAAGTCGCGTATGCATGTGGGAAATAACGTGCCAAGTCGCGTATGGGAAAAAGCACTCATAAAGTGCAAAACCAGGGGTAACCACCATGGTATTGACCCATTTTATTGAGTAATGATTCGTCTATGTGACCCCGTCCAGGAATACCATCGGAAGTAATGTGGTTTTGGCTCATGGTATTGAAAAAGGGTAAACCTATATAAAGAGAAGAAATTCATTGTGCAAATCATGAGGGTGGGTGCAAGATGTCTGAGCTTGAATGAATACTTCTCTCTGAAGTATATTTGAATGGAAAGGGTTACAATTGAATGATAGATCTAAATGCATGGAGCACCTATGAAGAAATGATGAAGAAGGGAATCTAGATCTGGAATGTATTTGTATCTACTAGATCTGTTTATGGAATGCTTAGATCTGAGATGAGGCGAATATATGTCTGAAGTAAAAGGGTTAAATATGAACTGAATATCTGTTCTGAAGAATTGCAATGACATAAATGTCTGAAGAACCATACGCTAGTTCGCTGAAGAGGAAGCGCGTATATACACGGGTTTGCTGAAGAAAAAGCGCGAATGGGAAGTAAAATTAGCTCTGTAATTTATACAGAAGTATACGCGGGTTTGTATGGTCGAAGGCGCGTATATACGCGGTATCAGTTAAAGGAAAGCGCGTATGCAAAGCTAGGGTTTGCTGAAGTCTGAAGTATAAAATGTCTAATCTGTTCTGCTGTGTTACTGCTGTCTGTATTCTACAGTTCTGAGTTATCTGTATCAGTTTGGTTGTATGATTGAGCTTAAATGTATGGAGTGGGTCCAGTCTGAAAATATGATGAAACATGGCCTGCAAGTTGTGTTCTAAAGGAAGCTTTGGATCCAGTGTGAAAATTGATGAAACGTGGTCCATAGAGTCTTTGAGGTTGTAGCCTTGGGTGGGGGGTTCAACTTTCCTTAAATGAAATTTAGTAAACGAGATGGGGGGTTGTAGCTCCCTTCGGGTGAAATTTGGTAAACAAGATATCGAAGGTGAATACCTTCGAGGAGAGAAATTATTTCCAGCGAGTGATTTGTCCTTCATGGCAGTGGTAATGAGCGCAGTGGGTGCATAGCATTAGTGAGATCTGCGCCGGCACATATGTTGTAAGAAGTTTTCTCTATAATAAAATATTGAAGGTTGAGCAACTGCAGCGGTGGTTTTCTCCCGACTTGGGTTTCCACCTAAAATCCTGGTGTTCATGTGTGATGCTTATGTGATGGTTTATTCTGTTCTTACTGCACATGTTTACTGTTTATAGAACATCTAATGAATGAATGATGGAATGATATAAGTGAAGATTTAATGGCATAATTAGATCTCAGCAATCTGCTTGTGAGTTTCATGAAGGATAATCCGGCGTGTATCGCTAGTTGTATTAGAAAACCATTAGTGGTTTTAGAGCATGAAAAAGTAAAGTTTTTAGTTTTTCCCTAAATACTGATTCACCCCCCCTCTCAGTATTTTTCCCAACAATTGGTATCAGAGGAGGTTCTTCTGCAGAAGCTTGATCGCTTGAAGGAGATCCGTCGCAATGGGAAGTCTTGAAGGAGTAATGTCTCTAAAGCCACCTCTATTCAATGGAAGAAATCTGATATTCTGGAAGGTACGAACAAAAGCATATCTGCAAAGTCTTGGTGCAGAAGTATGGGCAATCGTGGAAGAAGGCTATCAATATCCGACAAGTATTCCTACTGATGCGGCTGAAAGGAAGAAGTATGAAATCAATGCCAAAGCGGTGAATGTCTTATTAGGAAGCATGTCTGAACCAGAATTTGCTAAGGTGATGCAGCTAAATTCAACAAAAGAAATATGGGACAAAATCATTCTGAGCTATGAAGGAGATACAAAGGTAAAAAGTGCAAAACTCCAAACTCTCAGAATTGAATATGAAAACTTAAGGATGCATAGTGATGAAAGTATTGCCAGTTTCTTTCTTCATCTAGATGATATTGTAAATCGAATGAGAAATTTGGGTGAAACCATAACTGATACTACTCTGGTGGAAAAAGTCTTAAGATCCTTGACTTCAAAATTTGACTCTAAAGTTTCAGCTATTGAAGAAAGGCAAGATCTGCAAACTCTTACTATTGTTCAATTACATGGTATTCTGACTACTTTTGAAATGAGACAAGGAGGTCCGTCTCAAATCAAAGAAGCTGCTTTTAAGGTATCTGCAAGAGGAAAAGAAAAGGAAGTTGTCAAAGAATCCAACTATATATCTGAAGAAGAAGAAGTGAATTTTGTGAGAAAGCTCCAACTAGGTACTGGAAGATTCAAAGGTAAGCTTCCCTTCAAATGTTTTGAGTGTGGAAAAGTTGGTCACTATGCTGCTAAATGTCCTTATAGAGAAAAACATGGTAAAGGGAAACAATTTGAAAAGAGGAAAAGTTATTATGCAAATGAAGATGATGATGAAGTGTCCAGTGAAGATGAAGAAGATTCTGACCAAGCTCTACAAGTGCTCATGGCAAAGAAGCAAAAGAATAAGGTTACTCAAGGAAAGGAGATACCTCAGAAATCATGTATAGCAGAAATTGAAGGAGATGAAATAGGTATTGATCTTTGTTCTTGTATTTCACTTACCTGTATATGCAAAGATAGTGAAAGTAACAGTATGGATCTAGAAGAAGCTGTCAAGATTAAATTTGAAGATCAACAAACATCATCTAAAGAGAGTGATGAAAGTAATGATTGGTATCAATTTGAAAGGAAGGAATCTATCTACAAAGATGTGATCTCTAGGATGAATGAAAAGATAGAAACTCTAAATGGACAGATAGATAAGTATCAAGGGTTGTACGCTTATGCAACCAATCAAGGTGAAAAACTTGAAGCAGAAATCATCTCTCTGAAAGCAGATCTTGAAACATAAAATAAGAGGAATGAGGAACCCCTACAATAATTTGAAAAGGAAGGTCTTGAAGCAGAAATCATCTCCCTCAAAGAAGATCTGGATAAATCAAATAAGAAGAATGCAGGACTTGAAGCAAAAAATATATCTGTGAAAGTAAATCTCGAAGCATCAAAGAAGAAGAATGAAGAACTCTTACAAACTTTTGAAGAGCAAGACAATGGGTTGAAAGAAGAGATTCTAAATCTAAATCATCAAGTAGAAGACGGAAAAGGGAAAGAAGAAAGCATGAAGAAGCAATGCCAAGCCTTGGAGGTTGAGGTAAACATTCTCAAAGGTAAATTAGAAGAAAAGGATAAACTCTTGAGATTTCAAGATAGTACTAATATTCTGGACAATATTCTTAGTAGTCAAAGGTCTCCTTCTATTAAACTTGGTCTAGGTTTTCATGAAACGGTCAAAGGAGAATCTAGTTCGCAAGGAAGTGCTAAAGATTCAAAGGATGTCAAAGAAAAACCTCAAGTGTTGAAAGAAACAAAAGGTCAACCAACAATGATGAAATCTCAAAGGAAATCATTCAATAATGTTGAATGCTTTAAATGCCATAACTATGGGCATGTTGCAGCAAATTGCAGGAGTAGATCATTTCAGCCACAATCAAACAGTTCCTACATAGAAAGGTACTCTGGTTTCCTCAAGGGATATTTTTTTTCATGTAACAAGTATGGACATAAAGCAGCTGATTGTAAAAGGAGGAAGATTAGAAATACTCATTATGATTCTTATGCTTATTTCTCTAGACATATGAGATGTTATTCTTGTAACAAGTATGGACATGTAGAAAAGGAATACAGGTTGAACAGATATGAGAAATTGGATAACTTCCAGCACACAAATAGAAAATTCAAACAAATCTGGAAAAAGATGGAGGACCGATCAGAAACGTAGGGAATATTGACCCTACTGCAGTCATCTACTTCTGAAGCTTACTTCTCTGATTGACTGCAGGAATGATGTGGGATATATTATGAGATTTAGTAATGTATCGTCACAGGGGGAGCAATGTATGATGACTCTCATGGTTGATTTGATTTCTCTGGTTATGTTTATTTCTGACAGCACATCTGATGTGGAAAAGACAGGTACAGGAGGTACAAGTTCAGGGGGAGATGAAGGAATGTGAAAAATTTCTATGCTTCACTTTCCATACGTGGGTTATATGAAAAAAAGTTGCATATACACGCGAGTTCCAGTAGACACAGTCGCGTATTCATTGATGATAAGAGAATTGGGATGCCAACTGAAGATCAGGAGTAGAGGTTCAGGGGGAGAATCAGTCTGACTATTAATAACTATATTTTTGACTCTGTATCATCTTAGTTTCTCAGTTATAAATAATGATGATATGATACTTGGTTTCTTATGTTGAAGATTATGGATGAGTCTTGTTTGCTTTTTGTTGAAGAGTATTCTTTGCTGAGATGAAAGTCTTATAATTCAAAGATAAGGACAGATCATACAGAGATTGTTGCTGATGATTTGCTGATGAAGGTGTTTAGGTTGCACAAGTTAAGGAGGAGCACTGTTTCAGGGGGAGTAGCAGGTTGAATACTAATGATTGCATTATTGGCACTATGACTGCTTATTCTTTGGTTATTGTGATACTCATGCTTAAATGATGATGACTTGGTACATGGTTTATTATGATGAGATTTGGAGCCCTGTTTGCTGAAAAGTATCTTTTGTGCTCACACATGGATGAATTGGAAGTCTTATGATTCAGAGATAAGAATAGATCATGCAGAGTTTGTTACTATGGTTGAGACCTTTTTCCCGACATTTATTACATCATGTTAAATCTTGAAATTATTGATGATATTGAACCACATGGATGATTGCTTGACACTTATTTAAAGATGTTGTTCTGGTATGATAATTTCTCTTGGAAAGAATGTATTGAAGCTGCAAAGAATCTGAAGGCTTGGTTACCAATGTGCTTATGCTACAACCGTTGGATGACGCTTGAAGACACAACTACACTGTTCTATCTATCTGCATTCCAGGGAAGCATTCAAATATCTCAGAAAGAAGCTGAACACTGTATCTGTCTCACAGAGGATCAGATCTGGTTAAAATATAGAAAATGGTATTGGATACGTGGATTTCTTGATACACAGTCGCGTATATATGCGAGTTCATTCACATAAAACCGCGTATGTATGATTGCTGACAAATTTCTGTTTGGGGTCAGCTCTCTGCAGTACTGTTTGGTATCTCTGGTATCTCTGGTGGTGTTCCAGTTCTTATAATATTGTTTCGATCTCTGATGTTTTGATAAATATGCCTTGATGATTGGTTGAAAGTGTTCAGGATGCATAAACTAAGGGGGAGCCTTAGTCATATGGAAAAGATGCTTGGATGCATAGATTCAGGGGGAGCATTGGCCTTGCTGAGTATAATGCATTTTTGGCATTATGTTGATTCTGAAAAATGATCTCTTTCTTGAGGTATTTCTGGTATTGGTCATGTAAATTTGTAGTTTGATGAAAAGGTCATGTTGAGACCCATGATGTAAGATTGTAATATTCAGTCATGTAAGGACTTGTCAAAATTTTTAAACCCACTTGGTTGGGTAGCTGAGTCAAAATTGTAAACCCACTTGGTTGGGTAGTTGAATTGAAATGTGTAAACCCACTTGGTTGGGTATTTGAGTCTCATATGTAAATTCACTTGGTTGGATCTTTGATGTAAGTATGAGTCCTTGGTGATAGGAAGGTCATAGAGTCCTGTACTTCATTGAAACATATGGATGAACTTTCAGCATGAACTCAGGAGGAGCATGGTAATTTCAGTGCACATCAGATCTGCAGAACGCTTCTTCTACATGAGGAGAAAAGGGGGAGAGTGTGTTGGTTTTGATCCGCCCTTTTCCCTTGATGTCAAAGGGGGAGAGTGACATGGTGTTTGAATGGAGAGAAAGAATGGTGTCAAAGAATGGGGAGAGTGACATGGTGTCATTGTATTCTTAATGTACCTATCTGTTGTGGTGATCAAACACCATCGTGGTTGCCATCAAGTCCAAAGGGGGAGATTGTTGGCAATATGATACAGAGTGTTGTCCTTGATGGCAACCCACTGAATGAAGATGAAGACATGAGATTGTTGGCATGTGTTGTCCTTGATGGAAATCCACCCGATGAAGTTATTCTTGACTTGATGGACTTGGTAAATGATGTAAATCTGATGTGATATGATGTTTTTTGGCAATATGATGCTGAGTGTTGCCCTTGATTAACAACCCACTTGATAAAGTGCTGTCCTTGAATGGCAACCCACTTGATGAAGATGACGACAACCTACTTGATGAAATTGTGCTTGATAGAATATGTCTTGATGAACTTGTTAAATGATGTAAATTTGATGTATCTACAGTGAGTACAGAAGGTAATGAAGAAAGGAATTTAGTATGTGCTAGATCTATGATGAAAAGAGTATGTCTCAAGGCATACGCGGATTTTTCTAGGCGAAGTCGCGTATGCACGCGGGAAATAACGTGCTAAGTCACGTATGGGCAAAAGAGCTCATAAAGTGCAAAACCAGGAGTAACCACCATGGTATTGACCCATTGTATTGAGTAATGATTCGTCTATGTGACCCTGTCCAGGAATACTATCGGAAGTAATGTGGTTTTGGCTCATGGTATTGAAAAAGGGTAAACCTATATAAAGAGAAGAAATTCATTGTGCAAATCATGAGGGTGGGTGCAAGATGTCTGAGCTTGAATGAATACTTCTCTCTGAAGTATATTTGAATGGAAATGGTTACAGTTGAATAATAGATCTGAATGCATGGAGCACCTATGAAGAAATGATGAAGAAGGGAATCTAGATCTGGATGTATTTGTATCTGCTAGATTTGTTTATGGAATGCTTAGATCTGAGATGAGGTGAACATATGTCTAAAGTAAAAGGGTTAAATATGAACTGAATATCTGTTCTCAAGAATTGAAATGACATAAATGTCTGAAGAACCATACGCTAGTTCGCTGAAGAGGAAGCGCGTATATATATTCAGGTTTGCTGAAGAGAAAGCGCGTATGGGAAGTAAAATTAGCTCTGTAATTTATACAGAAGCATACGCGGGTTTGTATGGTCGAAGGCGTGTATATACATGGTATCAGTGAAAGGAAAGCACGTATGCAAAGCTAGGGTTTGCTGAAGTCTGAAGTATAAAATGTCTAATCTGTTCTGATGTGTTACTGCTGTCTGTATTCTACAGTTCTGAGTTGTCTATATCAGTTTGGTTGTATGATTGAGCTTAAATGTATGGAGTGGGTCCAGTCTGAAAATATGATGAAACGTGGCCTGCAAGTTGTGTTCTAAAGGAAGCTTTGGATCTAGTGTGAAAATTGATGAAACGTGGTCCATAGAGGTGCTGAGGGTTGTAGCCTTCAGTCAGGGGGTTGTAGCTCCCTTCCAGGTGAGGCTGGTAAACGAGATCAGGGGGTTGTAGCTCCCTTCCAGGTGAGGCTGGTAAACAAGATCAGGGGGTCGTAGCTCCCTTCCAGGAGAGGCTGGTAAACGAGTCGGGGGGTTGGAGCTCCCTTCCCGAGAGAAGGTGAGTAGCGGCGGCGCGGTGGGTGCTGCGTGCGCGTCGAGGTACGCGCCGGCATATGTTGTAAGATGTTTTCTCTATAATAAAATATTGAAGGCTGAGCAACTGCAGCGGTGGTTTTCTCCCGATTTGGGTTTCCACCTAAAATCCTGGTGTTCATGTGTGATGCTTATGTGTGATGGTTTATTTTGTTCTTACTGCACATGTTTAATATTTATAGAACATCAATGAATGAATGATAGAATGATATAAGTGAAGAATTAATGGCATAATTAGATCTCTGTGAATACACGAGTTTCATGAAGGATATCCACGTGTATACGCTAGTTGTATTCAGAAAAGTCGTGTATGGGTTTTAGAGCATGAAAAAGTAAAAGTTTTAGTTTTCCCTAAATACTGATTCACCCCCCCCTCTCAGTATTTTTCCCAACAGGTAGTGATGGGAGCATTGATATTGATGGCACTAAAATGCATGACATAGTACCTTTCCCTTTGACATACCAGAGGGGCTACAAGAATTTTTTTGCTGCACTTGAGGTGTAAGGGGCCATGCCTTCTTCATCAGCAAAACAGCTTGAGAAGGGTAACGTAAAGGCTACAGAATAGGTCATGGTTGAAGAGGAGGACACACATGAAATTGAGCAGGAATTTCAACTGATTGACCTTGAGGATGAGGATGAGGAGAGTATCACCAATATGCTACTCAAAATCAAGGATTCCAAGATTAGTGAGCTTCAAGATAATCTTGGGAAGGCAATGAATATGATCAAATTTTTTGAGCTTGAAAATCAATAGTTAGAGGCAAAGAAGGTCATCAGTGAGGTCAAAGCAATCAGAGCTTGGAAAGAGGCTAGAAAGGACAAGGCATTACTAAATGAGACCTTCGACAATTTTTATAATAGTGAGGATGAGGAAGAACAACTTCCTAGGAAGTGACCAAGGACAATTGGGCTGAAGAAGGCTTTAGCCTGGGAAAGACAGAAAGAAGCATAGTTGGCTGAGCAGCTCACTCCAAGTGAGTTGCTTGCCATAGAAATTGATGTAGATAGGGAATATTGGCTTGAAAGGGAAAACTTGCACCTAGGGAGTCAGCTAGAGAAGGCCAAGAGAGACACTTACATGTAGAGAAGGATGGCAAAGCATTATGCCATGAGAAACAGGATTGCAAGGGCCAAGCTCAAACGAGCCCTTGCAAAGATTCAGGCACTAAATGAGGCAAAGGAGAAGGAAAATCTCATCATTATTGTGATGTATCCCTCCAAGCCTCCAAACAATGATCAGCAAGACACATTCCATTTTTGGTATCTTTTTGCAAATTTTGAAATTTTGACAGTTTGGCTTGTTTATTGGGCCAAACGCACAGCGCCATTGACACTGTGCTCTTTTTTTGGGAACTAAAATGAAAAAAAATCAACATATTTATGTTCCTAATTCCAAGGACATCATCCTCAGAACATTTCAAACTATTTGGAGCAAAAATATTCCCTCAAAAGGGCCAAAAACCACCAAAAAATCACCTTTCTGTCCTCTTTTCAGCACTGGCGTTGCACATTTAGCAGTATTAGGGGAAGTGATTTTGGCAGGGAAAATGGTCACCATTCTAGAAAATAAACATATATTTGGAAAATAGACAGGACAGGCATACCAATGAGCTATCATGGAGCTCATTTGGATGCCGAGAAGGCGTCCAAAAGTCAGCTGCAAAATAAGCAGTTTTTCTTGTCTTGGCATTGCGTGTTTGTCTTGGCGCTGCACCCCTCTACCTTGGAGCTGTGCCCTTGCTAGGAGTTATTGAAAAGATATTTTGAGGCCTTAAATTGAACTTTTTTTCCAAAATTAGCTCAAATAATTATGTTAGAATTTATTTTTTCCATAAATGTGTTTTAGATATTTTGCCTTGGGCATTGCATGGTCTCAAAGGTCAAAGTGACATAACTGTTGGGCCGTGAATACAACCACTTTGTAACACTTATTTCATCCATTTTTACTCTTCTCTATTATATCATTTGTTATAATTTATCATTTAAATACATTTTATAAATGATTTATGCTCTTATGGATGAAAATTATTTATCTTCCTTTATTTCTAATAAATTGATGATTATGAATTATTTTATCAATGATAGTTTTAATAAGTTGGTTATAACATTATTCACCATTTTTAGCCTCCAAGATAATTTCCAGATTCATCTTCATTTGCTCAGAATCTCAACCGCAAAACTGTCACTCCTTATTCCAGCGCATTTCTGAGTTGGCACTTTTAATGATCAAATCTTCAATCTGGAAATTATCTTTCCATAATAATATTGGATTTCTCAACACCTCCCTTATTCCAAGTTGTTTTACACCAAGCATATAATTCAACAGCTGGTAGCAACCACCCCTATTTGTTTTCTAGCATCGCATGAGGGCATGCTAATTTTTCAGAGAGGGGGAGGAATTGCTACGCATGATGGATGTTTTCTATTTTCTTTCTCATTTAAGGCATACACTTTCAGTGCAGAAATTGATTTCCATAATATTTTTAAAACTATGAACTCAATTCTTGTGATTTTTGGAAAACACAGACGTATCATTAATACAAACCCAGACAATTTCAAGATAAATTGGTTCATAAAATTTCGAAAATCATGCACTCTCAGCTACAGTCATTTTGTTTATATCTCATGATCCATGCATCAAAACAGTCTGATTTTTGGATCATAAAGACATTCATATATTATAAATTTACTTGCCAAATTTCAACAAAAGCTGGTTTGTAGTTTTTGAGAAAATGGTTAATGAAGTTTGCTGTTACTTATATCATATTTTGCTGCAACTTCATACATATAGTTGAATGTCAATGTAAAAATTGTTATGCCTTCATCAAGATTGCTAAAATTGAATATTCATTAATTAATGAAGCATTCATTTGTTCTCAAATTTTTATTGCTTGGTTAACACATGGGTTTTGTCTTGGGGTTGCATGAAGACATGCAATTTATACAGGTTTTCATTGCATGAGGACATGCAACATATTGAGTGTGGGGGTATGTTGGGTCGTTAATATGCCATTATTATTATCACTTTTGAATACTTATTCCACCCATTTCTACCATTCTTCATCACGTCATTTATTATAATTTATTATTTAAATCCATTTTATAATGATTTATGCTCTTATGAATGAATATTATTTATTCTCCTTTATTTCTAATAAATTGATAATTATGTATGATTTTATCAATGATAGTTTTAATAAATCAGTTGTAACATTATTCACCATTTTTAGCCTCCAAGATAATTTTCAGATTGAAGATTTGATCATTAAAAGTGCCAACTCAGAAATTCGCTGGAATAAGAAGTGACGATTTTGCGGTTGAGATTATGAGCAAATGCAGAAGAATCTGGAAAATCCGGAACATGGGTTTTGTCCAGAACGGACCCAATTAACTTTATTAAAGAACAGTTTTCCCAAATTCGGCTTGTACTAAGAGAAACGCAGGGTTCTTTGAGCACAATTTTCTCAGATTTGTTGTTGCGGCCGTCCTCCAAATCTCAGCTGCAAAGCCAAATTCGCCTTGTTCTTGTTGATCAAATGGTTAGAAGAAAACCAATTTTGTAATAGAATCATGTTGTAATTATCTCTATTGTAACCACTCTCTGCTCTCTTTGTATTTAAATCAGAACAGAGATCAGAGAGGGAGAGGGATTTTGAGGATGATTCGGGATGGATTCGAATGATGGAATTGAGGATTCAGACTTAGAGATTCAAGAATGAAGATGGATTATTCATGATAGGATAGGGATTGTTGCATTTCCATTTTAATCTTCAAAGCTTTTGCTGTTGTAATGATTTCACAATTTGAGGATGAATAAATAAAAGGGTTGTTGTTCATTCACCTGATCTGAAGTAGCCCAGCAGCATCCGCTGGCGGCTAAGGGCCCAACCTCTGGTGGAGTATGCTGTTGTTGTATCATATCTTTCCAATTTCCGCCGTGTGATGGTTTGATTTAGTTCCTATTTCTTTGAATCGTAATGCTTTACAGTTTCATGTTCTTTACTTCGCTGTTTAGTTTGGTTGATTAATTGCAAGAGTTTGCTTTTAAAGAGCTTTCCTAGTTTACTTTCAATGGCGGCTTTCCATTTCCTGTTATTTGCATTATCTTTGCTTTGGTGTGAAGAACGATCTGAAACTGTAGTGGGCATTGGCATTTGCTGTCTAGTCCCCAGATTAATGATCTGTTCCTTGGTTACTTTTGGTTACATCAGTTTCCAAAGGGATGAGTTATTGTTACTGGACCCTTGACTGATACATTGTTTATTTTTCCGAATGCATGATTTAAGTCTTAAAGTGCTTTGTTGTAAGTAGATTTTATTTCCAGCTTTCATTTACTTTTGGATTTTAAGCACTATACTGCAAAACATTACTCTTGAGGAAATAGCCGCCTCAGACTGAGTACACTCTTGAAACAAAAAGTCGTCCCTGGGTTGACAATTAATGTGAGGTAATTAGGAGTTACAAAGACACCTTTTTATCGCTCCACAATAACTATGTAATAAATGACTTCTAAAACCCTATCTAGGGTTTCACCTCATCATTTTGCAGTTAAATACTGCATGTATGCTTCACGTTGGTTGTTGTTTGATTATTGAGATAAAAACCTCATAGAATTTGAGTTGTGGAGAGTTTTGGTTTTGGAGCTTTGTAACTGTCTCAGACTGAATGCCAATGAAGCAAGGACATTCACAGGATTCATGGACTTTGTTAAATGGTGATTTTGTCGTTAATTTTTAATTGTTTCCTTCTATTTTCTATATTTTTCATTTTTCTCTTATGACAGAGTAGAAAATCTAGATTAAGATATGTTGTTGAGAGGCACCTTAATTATGTCTACTATCTGTTGTATAGATGTTTTCCTTTGCTAGGTCTGATTAGAGAATTCTTAGTTTCAATCTAATTCCACTTAGCTTGTTGTCTTAAAAATGATTTAATGGAGTCAAGCCAAAGAAGTTTATGGTATGCCCTGTCCTTTTTTGTATCTTGAAACATTGTTTTTAAGGCCTTTTCTTTGAAGTTTACTAATTAGGGTTTGGCTAAAGAATTTTATGGTTTTCCCTATCCTTTAGTCCATCTTGCAAAGTCACTTTGAAGGTCTTTTAGAGTCTGATTAGAGAATTTAGGAGTTCCCTGCTCTTTGATCGTCACTTTTTTTTTATCTTGAATGTTTTCTTTCTCTGAAGGTGAATAACTAGAGATTTTAGGAATTCCCTACTCTCTAGGGTTTGCCAGATTGTTGTCTCAAAGTTTACTTGATAAAGCTAGGTCAAAGAAGTTTATGGTGCGCCCTGTCCTTTGATTCTTTCTTAAGCGTAGTACTATTAAAAACTCTTCTTGTTATATTATATGTTAAAGGATTCTTAATTTCCCTTTAAACCTACTAAATTTAGAACTTAATGTTCATTTCACACTCACATAAGCTATTTAGATCCATTTGGCTTTGTTAACTTTTCCTATGAAACACCCTTGATTCATTGTTGTAATTTTCAAGCCTTCATAGACCCCATATCCCAATGGTTTGAATTTCTCTTACTCTATCTATTCTTCTTGACAAGAAACCCAACAAAACAAAACAAAACAAGCAAACCCTATCACTTTAACTAGCCTAAAATCAACATCCTAAATATATAAAGTCATATTTTTATACAAATATAGAGAGATCCCTCTTTGAATCCAGGAAGGCTAGGTCTTAGGACTTCAAATTTGGCTTGATGTTACCCTTTTCTATTTGGTGTTTCTAATCTGGAAAATTATAGGGACGTAATAGATTCATGAAGTTATTTATTACATCATCTTTAGTTTTATTTTTGAATTCGAGTGCTTCAACTATAGTCACTGGTGATCAGATGTTTTGTTCCAAGTATATGTATGTGGTTTTTTGTGAATATTTAGAGTGGGAAGACTTGGTTTGGAAAGTGTTTATATGAAAATATGTTTTATGGCATCACCTCTAACAATGGTCATACTGTCTGCCTGACAACCTATGTAAGCGTCAAATGTTGCTAACCAAGGTCGTCCCAGTATCAGAGGGTGCCCATCTAACCTACTTTTTGGGATAATAACTAAAAATTATGTCAGATATTCCCATGAGTCCATAGAAACCAAGATGTCCTGTAATATTCCTTTTGGTTCAATAACAGATCTATTAGCAAGTTTCAGATGGGTAGATGTGGGTTCTAACGTTGTTATGCCTAACTTCTCGCAAGTTTCTGTGGTTAAGATGTTGATGGCTGCCCCTAAGTCAACCAATGTGTTTGAAAAGGAATGGCCAGAGATTTATACCATAAATATGGGGTTCCCTAGAACCTCATATTTTATTGGTGTTTCATTACCCAAGAGTAAGTTTGACAGTGCTCCCACCACATGAACAGTTGGTACAATTTTTTCTTTCCTTGCCTATTTCTTTCCGTATAGCTCCTTAATTATCTTGGCATAGATAGGAATGTCTTGGATAGCTTGCAGAAGAGGAATTTTAATGCAAATTTATTTTAATTCCCCTAGGAGATCAAAATATGAAGTGACTATTGGTTTGGGCAATTTTAATCTCTCAGGAAATGGAGGGGAGGATTTTAATCTCTGAAGAGACTATTTTCCCTTGCTTTACCTCTGTTTCAGTCATAGTTTATTGTTTAGGTGATGTCATAATTTTAGATTCAAGTTGTGACAGGGTCGTATCTTCTTTAGGTAAAATAGCACGTCCTGATCTCAGCCTAAGTTCATTGTATTGCTTCTGTTTATTCTTAGGGTTTGGGTTTCGACAATATGGATTAGCTAAACTAGCCTATTATTGGGGTTAGGATTGGGTTGAGTTGGCACTTGAGGATACATGATCGGCTGAGGATTGTGTTGGACTGGGTATGGAGTTGGTAATGCAGGTTGATTCTGAGCCCCTGTCCCCATCAGTAGATTTTTCATTTCCAGAGGTCATTTCCAGTTTTGAGACCAATTTGTGTTCTCTGAAGTGGAGGGAGGCCACTAGGATTGATAGGGATTGTTTTGCCAGTAAGGGGGAGAACAAGGAAAACTTGGCTAATTATTACCTAAAGAGGGTTGTGTTGGCCAAGGAGGCATAGAAAGTGATTGGGATGGATAGGTATAAAAAGGTTATTGGTTTTAAAATGGTGTTGTGGAGTTCTGTTGATTAAATTGTGGAGAAGAAAAGAACTGAGACAGGTCTTGTGGCATACCTATTCGTGCTTGCCACTGTTGATGTTGGTTCATCAGATAGACTAGTTTTGTCTCTTCTTCTACATATTTAAAAATTTATTTCAACCTCGGAGGTGACGGGAAATGGTCAGTGGTGTGGTCCTTGGTACAACTAGTGCATGTTTGTACCACGTCAAATGGACATTCCTGTTGGTTGTGCTTCTTCCAACAGCATGGATGAAAAACAACCAAGTTTTATTCTGCTATAGCTTGTTTCTGCTTGGCTTGTAGGACATCTAGCCTCATTGTCAGGGTTCCCAAGATATCACTTTTAAAATCTTCTAAAATATTACCAAATAATGCTTTGGTCACGTTGCCACCAGACAATTCATAATTCCTTGTAGCTCAATCTCGCCCGGTTGGCCTACTTCGCGTACTACCTCGGGAACACCTGATGCATAGTGCAATGATGTCAACATATTCTTCTTGATAGATGTCCCCTTTTCCCATTATATTAAGTTTTTTGACCCATTCTTATTTCATTACCTTAATCATTGTTTCTTTTAAGATATCTTTAGATAGTGTAGTATATGGAGATCTCTGAAGTTATATTGAAATATTTCAACGTATTCTTCTAGTGTCTCATTGTCCCTTGCAGAAATATTGAAGATTTCGTATTTTAATTCTCGAGTCCAAAAATAGTCTTGGTATTTATTAAGAAAAGAGTTTTTCATTTGATCCCAGATATTAATGGTTCCACCACTCAGCCCCATAAACCAACATAATGTTGTCCCTTTCAAAGTAGAGGGAAATAATTTCAGTTTCTGAGGGTTAGTGGTGTAGTCATATCCCCTACAAAAGAAATCAAATTCAAATAAGAATGCATCTGGATGTTCCAAGGTCAGCCCATGGAAGGTGGGGATATTTTTTAATCGAATGGCTTTCATAGGGACATTTGTGGTTGGATCAATAATGGGATACTCCAATGTTGATGCCTGCCTTTGGTTTTGGTTGTTTTCCATTTGATCGAGGATATGCAAATAATCTTTAGGGATTTATTGTTCTGGTGGAATAATTTGACTGGAATTATGGAGTGGATTTGGAGGAAGCCTTATAGCACTTCCATGATCTAGGATACTGGTAATCTCTGTCTCAGCCACTCTCTCATGGGATTCAAGCTCAGATTTTTTACTTGTACTACATTGCTTGTTAGGTCCCTATATTACTAGTATTGTCCCTTATTGTTGTTAGTGTAACCCCCTTATTGTTATTATTGTACCCTTGTAACCCCCATTTTTTTATTATTTTTCCCTTAAATTATTATTGTTAGGTCAGCTAGGATTACATTGTGGCCCACTAGGATTACATTATGGCCCCATGGACTCCTATATATAGAAAGGAGGATTTGTAAATTGTATCATACAATAATTGTTCATTTATGTAATGTATCGGAGGTTGCCCCTTTGAAGTGGCTTATTTCTAAGGCGTTGATATCTCTTTTCATCTATTTTTGGAGCTGGTTACTCAAAATTTGGTATGAGAGCTTTGGGATTCTAGGGTTTCGCTGCTCCAAACAGGTCATCGTGGAATTTTCGCTATAAATTTTTTTCTACAAATTTTCAGAAGCTGAAATGTTTAGGGCGTGAAGCCAAAATCTGGAGGAATATTGTCTAAAAATTTCAGAGCTTGGTTCGCAATATTTTTGGAGATATGATCTGTGGAAGTTAGGTATTTTTTCATGCTCCTAAACAGGTCATCGTGACATTTGCGCTATAACGTTTTTTTTATGAAGTGTCAAAAGATGAAATTCGTATGGTGCGAAGCTAAAATCCTGATGAAATTCTTCAAAAAAATTCAGAGCTTGGTTCACAATATTTTTGGAGATATGATCTGTGGAAGGTAGTGCGTTTCAGGCTCCTGAATTTCATCTCAAAGAGGTGATCATGGGAAAAGTTCAATAACTCTCTCTCTGGGCATCGGATTTGAGTGCCGTAAAAAGTGGTCGCAATTAGATGGACTGTAGTTTCTTGGCTATCAATTTTAGAGAAAAAGGACAAAACAGTGACACGTGGAAAGTCGTACAAGTTCGCTCTACTGAACCAGTCCAGAATTAGGTCATTCTGGGAGATTGGACACAACTTTGTCTTGGAAAATCCAAATCAGGTCAGACCTATGGCATTCGAAAGATAATTTAGGGGGCTACATTGATACTTAAATTAAAATATTGAAGTGCTGCAATCATAGATATTATCCAATTTCAATATCGAGCTCCTCAAAAGCAAGAAAAAGGTGTGTATATTTTTCTTTCCAAATTGCATAAGTCTTCTTTGAAGAATCAATTTGAATTGATTCCAAGGGAATATTGTAGAATATATAGCAGTATTGGGTTCTAAAATATGCCCCGTAAAAATAAT
Source organism: Pinus albicaulis (assembly GCA_034641835.2). Classification (NCBI taxonomy): domain Eukaryota; kingdom Viridiplantae; phylum Streptophyta; class Pinopsida; order Pinales; family Pinaceae; genus Pinus; species Pinus albicaulis. The sequence goes on along the minus strand of CM076576.1, from coordinate 665,436,170 downwards.
TCAACACCCATTAAGCCTTCAGAAGGCTCTACTATGACTCATGAAGATGAAGAATTGCAACATGATCTATCAAAATTACAAGAGCAAGTACAACAAATTTCACTCTCGCAAAGAGCAACAAAAAATGAAATGGAAGTTTTGAAGAAAGGCGTGGAAGTGAAGATGGACGGTTTGAAGAAAGGCATGGAAGCTAAGATGGATGGCATGGAAGCTAAGATGGATGATCTAAAAGCATACATGGAAGGCTTGATGACAAGCTTAAAACAAGAAATGATTCCTAATGGCGGAAATATAGTAGAAGAACCTCATGATGAGAACAAAATAAATGTTAATCGTGATTTAATAAACTCTAATGTTGGCGGGAAGAACCACCATATTCCAAAAATGGATATGAGGAAGTTTGATGGAAAGGATCCTGTAACATGGATACTAGAGATGGAGCAATATTTTGATCTCCATAACGTGCAAAACACACAAAAGGTACGCATTGCAACTTTACATTTAGAACAAAATACATTTGTATGGTATCGATGGCTTTGCTCCCGTAAAATTTTTTTCACTTGGTCAATTTTTACGGAGGAAATGATAGCACATTATGAGGATACAAAGAGCAACACCTTCTTTAGCCAATTGATAAATCTCAAACAAAAGGGTTTAGTGGGGCAGCACATTGAGGACTTCCAAAAATTGAATATAAGGGTAACTGATATTCCATAGGAACACAGGATTGATCTCTTCATTGGCACTTTAAAGGATAACATTCAACATGAAGTTTACGTTCTGGAACCTGATTCATTGGGGAAGGCATTCAGGTTGGCAAGAAAAGTTGAATGTAAAAGTATGGTGACAAGGAAGCCTACCACTCAATTCTATAAAGAAGGAAGTGTGGCTACGCCTAGATTTCCACAACCTACAAGGTTGACACCACAAAAATTGGAACAAAAAAGAGCAAAAGGGATTTGCTACAGTTGTGATAGCAAATACACTAAAGGTCATAAGTGTGCTGAGAAGAAATTATTTTACATAGATTGTGAAGAGGAAGAAGAAAATGAACAAGAAGAGGATATACACCAGAAGCCAGCCCTAGAAGAGGAAGAAATTAATTCGACCATATCGTGTAATGCACTGGCAGGAATTACCACTCCTCAAACTCTCAAGATAGCAGGACAAATTAAGAAGAAAAAGGTAATAGTGTTGATTGATTCAGGTAGCACCCATAATTTTATTCATTGTAAGGTAGCCAAGGAATTAAATTGTTTCCTATACCCAGCACCAGAATGTCAAGTGATGGTTGCAAATGGAGAACTATAAATTGCTCTGGAAAATGCCATAATATCAAGCTAACCATGGGGGAATATGTATTGACTAGTCCAATGCTTGCCATTCCTATGGGAGGTGCCGATGTTGTACTAGGAGTACAATGGTTACAATCTTTGGGGACGGTAGCTTTTAATTTTCAAGAACTTTTCTTGAAATTTTTTTCAGAAGGAAAGGAAGTCAAATTACGGGGTATTGAAGGGAAGCTAGGAAGGATAATAAGCTCTAATGTCATGCCAAAGATTCTAAAGAAAGAAAAAAGAGGCATAATTGCACAATTATGCTCACTAGAAGTTCTAACATCAAAATCATCTATTTCTGCAGATCTCCAACAAGTCTTGGACAATCATTCCAAGCTGTTTGAAACTCCCAAAGGACTCCCACCTATTCGTGATCATGATCATGCTATTCATTTGATTCCAGGAAGTGTTCCTCCAAACATCAGGCCTTATATATATCCTTACTTCCAAAAGAGCGAAATTTAACGTATGATTGCAGAAATGTTAGAGGCGGGTATAATTCAACCTAGTCAAAGTTCTTTCTCTGCTCCTGTAGTATTGGTACACAAGAAGGATGGATCATGGCGAATGTGTTCGGATTATAGAGAGCTCAATAAGCTCACCATTAAAGATAAATTTCCCATTCCTGTGATTGATGAATTATTGGATGAATTACATGGAGCAATTTATTTTACCAAGTTGGATCTTCCTTCAGGATATCATCAAATTATAATGAAGACTGAAGATATTCCAAAAACAACATTTCGAACTCATGAGGGTCATTACGAATTTTTGGTCATGCCTTTTGGCCTTACCAATGCACCTTCTACATTTCAAGGGTTGATGAATTCCATTTTCAAACCCTTAGAAAATTTGTGCTAGTATTTTTTGATGATATACGAATCTACAGCAGGTCTTGGAAGGATCATGTTGAACATGTTGACAGGGTGCTCAAACTATTGCAGGAGAAACAATTATATGCAAAAACATCCAAATGTTTCTTTGGATTACAAAAGGTGGAATATCTGGGTCATATTATATCTCACGAGGGTGTTAAAGTAGACCCTAACAAAATTAAAGCCATTAATGAATGGAAAGTCCCCACGACCATAAAGCAGTTGCAAGGATTTCTTGGGTTAATAGGGTATTATTGCAAGTTTGTTAAGAATTATGGGAGAATAGCAGCACCTCTAACAACATTATTGAAGAAAGATGCATTTTCATGGACTCCTGAAGCAACTAAGGCCTTTGAACATCTTAAAGAGGCAATGTGCCTAGTACCGGTATTAGTTACGCCAGACTTCACAAAAACTTTTATTGTGGAATGTGATGCCTCAGGAAATGGAATTGGTGTAGTTTTAATGCAGGAAGGAAGACCCATTTCTTTTGAAAGTCGTCCAATCAAAGGAAAGTATTTACAAAAACCTATTTATGAGAAGGAAATGTTAGCAATACTGCATGCACTAAAGAAATGGCGAATGTACCTAATGGGAAGACACTTCAAAGTAAAAACTAATCATGATAGTCTTAAACACTTTTTGGAACAAAGACTATCTTCAGAAGAGCAGCAAAAATGGGTCACAAAGATGTTGGGTTATGACTTTGAAATAATCTACAAAAAATGAAAGCTTAATGTTGTTGCAGATGCACTCTCAAGAAAGAATGAAGACTCGGTGGAAGCATTGCTTTGTGCCATTTCTATTATCCAACCAGATTGGATAACCGAAGCAAGAGATGAATGGAAGAAGGACAAAGATGTATGGACACTCATTCGAAAGTTGTAGCAAGATCCTAGTACATCTGATACATTTAGTTGGAAAAATGATTCCTTATGGTACAAAGATCGCTTATATCTTTGTAATAATTCCCAACTAAAACAAAAGATTCTTATGGAATTGCACACTTCTCCTTTAGGAGGACACTCAGGATTTTTAAAAACTTACCACAGGGTGAAGAAAGAATTTTTTTGGGATGGCCTTAAATCTGATATTCAAAATTTTGTGGCGGAATGTTTGGTTTTCCAGCAGAATAAAGTGGAGACAATTAATACCCCGGGACTTCTACAACCTTTATCCATTCCAAGTCAACGTTGGGAGGAGATTTCAATGGATTTTATCACAGGTTTACCTAAGTCCGAAGGAAGGAATGTCATCATGGTGGTAGTTGATAGACTTAACAAGTATGCACACTTTTGTGCATTATCTCATCCATTTAAAGCAAGTACAGTTGCTACTACATTTATGGACAGAATTCAAAAGCTACATGGAAGCCCAAGGGTTATTGTGAGCGACAGAGATCCCATTTTTACTGGAAATTTTTGGACGGAGTTTTTTTCTTGTTTGGGTACTCAATTAGCTCATAGCTCATCTTATCATCCTCAATCTGATGGTCAAACTGAGATAGTAAATAAATGTTTTGAAGGATATCTTCGTTGTTTTGTATCTGATAAACAAACACAATGGGTCAAGTGGTTACCTCTCTCTGAATGGTGGTATAACACTTCCTTCCATACTGCAGCAAAAATGACCCATTTATGGCACTTTATGGATATCATCCACCATCCATCACATCATATTTAAGAGAAAATTCGAAGGTTCAAGCAGTGGAAGATCACATCAAGCATCAGCAAGAAGTTCTCCAACTCTTAAAGGATAACCTGAATTTGGCACAAAATCGAATGAAACAACAAGAAAATCAACATCGCAGCGAGAGAAGTTTTGATGTAGGAGATTGGGTATTTTTACGGCTACAACCATACAAACAAATGTCCCTCAAGCAAGCTAAGAAGGATAATAAATTATCGCCAAAGTACTATGGTCCTTACAAGGTGTTGCAAAAGATTGGTACTATGGCATACAAATTGGAGCTTCTTGCTTCTTCGTGAGTACATCCAGTTTTCCATGTTTCATGCTTAAGGAAGGTTATAGGTGAAAATCTTCCAATTCAAACAATATTGCCAGAACTTGATGAGGAAGGAAAAATCATATTCGAACCTGAAGCGGTCACGGAAACAAGAACTCGACAACTAAGAAATCGATCAATTTCAGAGTATCTCATCAAGTGGAAGAACTTACCCACTGAAGATTCTACATGGGAGGATGAGAATTTTATACAGAAGCACCCAGAGCTACTCAAGTGTTGAGGACAACACTTTTTTGAAGGAAAGGGGCATGTTAGGTCCCTATATTACTAGTATAGTCCCTTATTGTTGTTAGTGTAACCCCCTTATTGTTATTATTGTACCCTTGTAACCCCCATTTTTTTATTATTGTGCCCTTAAATTATTACTTTTAGGTCAGCTAGGATTACATTGTGGCCCACTAGGATTCAATTATGGCCCCATGGACTCCTATATATAGAAAGGAGGAATTGTAAATTGTATCATCCAAGAATTGTTCATTTATGTAATGTATCAGAGGTTTCCCCCTCGAAGTGGCTTATTTCTAAGGCGTTGATATCTCTTTTCTTCTATTTTTGGAGCTGGTTACTCAACATTGCTAGTTTCTCCTTGTTCTTCCTACAAATTGTAAGAATTTTGCTCTCTTGAAGGGTCAGGACTTACATGATCAATAGTCTGAAGGATTTTCTCCAACCCTTTTGTTTCATTGTGAATCTCGGCGTGGGATACATATGGTGAGGTTGCTACCTAAGAGAATATAGTATGAATCTGAGTGGGAATGGTTCTGGGTCCTACAGATGCCTGGGATTCATAATTATTAATGATTTCATCTATATATGTTGTTATGCCAAGGAACATCGATCCCTTGGGTTTTGTGGATTTAAGCGGGGGGGGGGGGGGGTTTGATTTATCTTTTTCTTCCTATTTATAAACAAGGACACCTATCCTACTAACCTCTACACAATTGATGAGAAGCGAGCTGGAGAGCAAGCATTTTTCTTACTGATATGCAGGTTCTTACCTCTCATTTTCAATACCCAGTTATTCACAACAAAAGGAAAAAGAGATAAGGGACATCACTTTTAAACACTCTTCCCAGAAACAACGCCAAAATGTTGGGTCATAAAGGTGACTGTTTAAAGGTAACCTCAATTATCTTCATTAATTATCAACCCAGGTAAAGTCTTGTTATTTAAAGAGTGTAGGCACAATATGTGCAAGTGAAATCGGAGGTTAAATATGCTAAATTGTCATAAGGATGATTGTTTAATTCTCAAAGTTCAATCAAACCAACTTGGGAGTGAATTATGAAATTCTTCTGACTCTTCAAGGGAGCTAAATCTATTCTAAGCCTATGCAAAAATAACTGCTTAAGACCAAAAAGAATAAACTGCAATTGAAAAACACGCTCTGATGAATTGAACAACAAATTTAATTAATTGAACAACAAGTCTAATAAAATTGAACAACAATCAATTACTCTATATTTTGCAATGGAATTCTCTTTTAATCAACTAATAAAATCCTTCTGTATTAAACATCAATCAAATGCTCACAATAATGATGAAAAGATTAAACATGAACTACATGAAGAATTGAACATCAATCATTTTGTAGCTAACCTAACAATTGTAAAATCATTGAATTCAGATAAAAGAATAGGAATGGTAAACTAGTCTAGTAAAAAGGAAGATATGACATTTCCTGCTCACAATTAACAAGTTCAGCGATGTATTATGAAACGCAAGGATAACTTGAAATGCAAATTCTATAAATAAACGTAAAGCACAGAAGTAGCAGAAATACCCCCAGGGATGCGCCCAAAGCCACTAGAAGCCTACTGCTATGGAATACTTAGAAGTTTTCTATTCCCAAAATGCCAAATTCTTCATTAATCCATCGAGAAATACATAGTACAAAACTTGATGATTCTATCTGAGTATGTTTATTATAGGAACTATTTTTCTTGTTCATTCTTTGTCATTTTATATCTTAAAGGCGAATTCAATAGTAATGGATCTTTCTCATTATGGGACCCTACTGCTTCGTGGTTGTCGATTGAGTACTCCAAGTGTGGCAGTACCTTTCCATCTTCTGTCGATTCGTAAGAGCCGATATGATTCCTTCTGCCTCCCTTGCCTACTGGATTTTAGTCATTCGTTCAACAGTTTAGCTATATTGCTTCTTTGTCAATAAAGGCAATGAAAAATCTGTAATATTCCCAAATTTTCACCCGATATTTGGAATATTAGAGTTCATAAATTTCTTAATGAATTAAGTAAATAAAAGGGTGGAGGGACCCATAATCCTCAATATGAATAAATATCCACTTTTTGTGTGTGAATGTGGATTAATTAAGCCTAGATCTACATAATGAGATAGTTGAGCAACTACTAATGTGAATGAAATTGGAAATCATATCTCATTAATTAGATAGATCATGGAGGTTGAGAGAGTCAACTAAGATATTAAAGAGGTCAAATAGGAGATCATGGAGCATTCATGATAAGATGATGGAGGAAGTTGTGCAATTAATTCACACATGATGGAGAGGGAGTACATTACACCTAGACATGATGGATGACTTGGCTATACAGCACAACCAAACATGGAGGATCTTGTCCACATGCACAACGTAGTTTAGATGAGGGCAAAGGCATGGGAAGGCTCAAACATTATATAAATAAGATGAAGGAAATAATGAAGACATGCTTGAGATTATTGATGTTAAGGATTTGTTTAGATATAGAATTGGCATGTGACATTCCATTGCTTTCTTGGGTTGTTTTGCAAAGATTGCAAGTGTTTTTTAGCACAGGGTGTTCCTAGTCGGGAATCCCACCTATTTCTTTGAGTAGCTCTGGAAATATTATTGTACTTCATTTTTCATTAGGCATTGGTGCCAAATATCTTTTCCTACTTTCTGCAGAACATTCATATTCATAAATTGTAGATTTCTGAAGATCAGTTTGGAAGGTGGAGGTTGTCTTCAATATTTTAGCTAGAGAACTAGTGAAGGTTTATTCCTATCACCTTGGGCTTAAATATCATCATTCCCATAGCTTCATATCATATCTGACATCCTACCAAAATTTATTTACCACCTAGTAGTAGTGGTCACTTCAGGAATTACGTTGTCCATTTTGCAGATCCAAAAAGAGGAAGGAAGTTGCTAGCATTTCAGCTAGTAATCCTGTGAGGGATCATCCCCTCACCTTACCATCAGTATTTCCATCAGTCTGGAGTTTATTGAAAATTTTTTTAGCAGGCATAGAGCCTCTCTTTCCCTCACAACACAGTTTATATGAGAAGTTTTGTTGCAGCAGTTGTAATCATCATTGGAGGATTGAGAAGCTGGATCTAGAGCTTCTAGCTTGTAGATCTGAAGGAGGGATCAACCCTTCAAGATAAGATGTGATATTCTAAAATATTCCAGCCATCTATTTGTCATATCTAGCTTCAGATCTGTAATCCTAGCAGATTAAGGATTAAACCCTAGGAGGGTGATTTTCCAAAGTTGTAGATCTGGAAAATCATTTCTAGGTTATCTTGGGAATCCATCACATTGGCCAGATCTTGAACCTTGGCATCATCAGAGCTCCAAATTTCAGTATATCTGTATTTTCCTTTTCAGCCTGTAGTCATATATTCATATTCTACTAAAGGGAAAATGCATTATTTTCTTCCAGCAGCTCTCCAGTTACACAGTGCCTACTTTTGCATGTTTTCATGGTGATTCTAGGCCATCTCTTTGGCTAGATCTACTCATATTTTTGTACATTGTTTAACTGAATCATCTCCATATAATAAAATGGCTCAGCTTCTCTGTAAATTTTTATGTTACCTTGAGATTTATTGTTTATCTAGTTGCATTCTTTATATTGTGTTTAAGTATTACTGCATTCTCCATTTTGGGACATTACAGTGGAATCAGAGCATGATCTTTGGCTCAACTTGTGGACACTTCATCTTTTGCATCAAAAGAAAAAGTAGATAGATGAGATATATCATGAAGGAGGATAATTTTTACACTCCTCTCTTTAGATCCATGCCATATATCTCTAAGGAGGTCTATCAAATAAAGAATGAAAGACAAAGGAAGGATCTAAGAAGAAGATTTGAAGAGGAAGGTCCAAGCACTTCCTATCAGTAGAAAAGAAGACCGGATAATCGTAGATCTCCTCATAGATCTACTATGCCCACTTTCTTTAAAGAAGGTGAGAGTTATAGAATGAATAAAGAAGAGAATATGAGACACATGAGACTCTTAGTTTGTATCTAAAAGAGTACAAGGAATAGTACAAAGCTTTCAAAGAAAGTCTAACTCTCCAAGAATTATTTGAACTCAAAGAAGAAAGAAGATCCTATAGTAACAATAGAAAGAAGAGGCACAATAGATTTTACTTGCCTACATTTGATGGATCTTCCTCAAGCACTGTTAAGGTTTGGTGGACAGAGGTAGATACATTTTTCATGCTACATCCTTTGGATAAAAAAGAGGTGTCCAGATTACAACACTTCATCTTTTAGGTGAAGCCAATGTTTGGTGGTTTGGTCACATGGAGCATGCAAAGGTGACTAAATATTCATATTTCTTTCACAATTTGAGGAAGAAGTTTGATGTGAAGAAGACAGAGATGTGCCACAAAGAGACATTTCCTATGAAAACAAAGGAGGATGTCATTCTTGTCACTCTGGACAAAAATTCACTACATTCACCACCAGCTGCAGAATTACTTACATATGGAGAAGAGACACTTGCAAATTTTCAAGATAGACTTGAGCTCTTAACACATAGAGTCTCATGCATGATTCAAGAGGTGCATGAGGGAGAGAAGGAAGATTCTATCACTGGTACATTGAAAGAAGAGCAACCATCTCTCTTACTAGTAGTTGGAGACACCATTATCCCAGTTGGAGGAACTCTTGTGTTTTGTCAAGAGGTTCCAACACATCAGTTGATCCAAGGTATGCATACACATTCATCACCTCTTGTTTCAGTAGATTTTATTGAAACTCTTAGCGACATGCCATCAGGGCCAATGCATAACCAAGGGCTAGATCAAAATGGTGATTTGAAGCAGAAAAATATCATAACGCAAAGGTCCCTTGATCTAATCAAGGAGGAGATGGAAATCTATCCCAATTTGTCATGGATGGACTACATTCAACCTCTTGAGATGAAGTGTAGAGTTTTATAAGAAGGGATGAGCATGATCCTATGTACAATGATAGGTTATGAGATCAATATTGTACCTTGATTTGAGACAGTACATGTATTACCTTGCAGATCTACAGTGTTGTCACTTAGTAGTAGTGATAATTATGAGGCCCCATTATTCTTGGAGAATTCTGAAGGAAGCTTCACTCATGAAGCAATGGAGGATAAGGTGATGAATGGTAGGCATCTTGAGGTGAGAAATATTTTCTCCTTTCTTGATGACACTTTCCCAATGAGCATCTCATAGCTCAAAGAGAGAATTATACTTGCAGCTGATCCATAACCTCATTTGTTTGGAAGGCCATGGATGAGAAGAAGATCTCATCAAGAGATCTCATAGGAGGTGCACTTCAACATTTCATGGAGTGAAAAGTTCTTCATCAGTTTGAGGAGGTTGGTGTCCTACAATGGGAGGATGCCAAGTTTTTGCAGAATGAGATCCATCATCCGCATTGGGATAAATGGCCGATAGTATGGAGCAAGGAGTTTCTAAAATAGTTGAAGATCTATGACACGGGCCAAAAAGAAGCATGGCTATGCTGGTTTCTCTTCGGTGAGTATGGTTACTACCCAAAGGTTCATATTTTCTTGTCTCATGCCTTATGCCTCAATAATAGAATGCATCAGAAGAAGGCATGGCTACTTTGGTTGTTGAGAAGAGAGTTTGGACATCAGATGTCATATCTTATGTCCTTGAATTTACTTTTGTTTTGGATATGTCTCATGTATTTACATGTATTTCTGTTTGGGATATATTTCATGTTCATGTATGTACTTGGGTTTGGGAGAAAGTATAACTAGATCACATGATGTGACATAAAGGAGTTTGTTTGTATTATGTTGATGAGACATCTCACATGTCCATTAATATATTTTTGCTCCATGATAATGCAAGGAAGAAGTAAGAATCCTTGTTGCTTTGGTTACTATTGGGAGAGTATGGGCTGAATTATTCCCATAGATTGCATGACATTGTTGGAGGATGGCAACAGGAGGCCTTACAGCGTTGGCTTCTGTCGGGAGATTATGGTCATTCTACATGGTATAATGATGATGTGATGGGGCATCAATATGCCATATTAAGGTGGCTTCTCTTGAGAGGATATGGCCACTACATTTGGTACAATGATGATGTGGCATGGCATCAAAAGGCATTGCTGAGATGGCTACTTTTGAGAGAGTATGGCTCTCATATTCTCATTGATGATTTTGCATGGAAGCAAGAACAATTGTTGTGGTGGCTTCTTTTGAGAGAGTATGGCTCTCTTACTTGTTTTCATGTTGATCTAGCATGGCAGCAGGAGGCTTTGCTGTGTTGGTTGTTATTATGAGAATATGGTTTGAAATTGTTCATGTTTTCCCATATGTCTCTACTTCTTGTTTTTCACTATGATGATGTGATGTTTGATTCCTACATCGCCAACATGGCTAATGATGATGGAATTAATGTATCTAATCTACTCTATATATCATGGGTTGGAGAGATAGGTCATGAGTTGGGACTTTCCACTTTGGGATGAACCACTTTATCTTATGTATCTCATGTATATAGGAGAACTTTGGTCATCATATGGTTGCCACTTCGAGATTCATTTATAGGGATGGGTATCTAAATTTTCAGTTGGAAGCCATTCTAGACACTCTAGGGAGGCAACTTTGGAGGTAGACATGCATGATACATTGTGACAGATGGGGAGGCCTTCCACATGAGGGTTCCATTTGGAGGGAGGATGGTTGCTGTAGCATCCACTTTTGAATTTTCTTGAGGTCAAACAAAATTTTGCCGGGGAGGATTGTAATATTCCCAAATTTTCACCTGATATTTGGAATATTAGAGTTCTTAACTTTCTTAATGAATTAAGTAAATAAAAGGGTGGAGGGACCCATAATCCTCAATATGAATAAACATCAACTTTTTGTGTGTGAATGTGGAGTAATTAGGCCTAGATATACATAATGAGGTAGTTGAGTAGCTACTAATGTGAATGAAATTGGAAATCATATCTCATTAATGAGATAGATCATGGAGGTTGACACAGTCAACTAATATCTTGAAGAAGTCAAATAGGAGATCATGGAGCATTCATGATAATATTATGGAGGAGGTTGACACAGTCAACTAATATCTTGAAGAGGTCAAATAGGAGATCATGGAGCATTCATGATAATATTATGGAGGAAGTTGTGCAATTAATGAACACATGATGGATAGGGTGTACATTGCACCTAGACATGATGGATGACTTGGCTAGAAAGCGCAGTCAAACATGGAGGATCTTGTCCACATGCATAATGCAGTTTAGATGAAGGCCAAGGCATGGGAAGGCTCAAAAATTATATAAAGAAGATGAAGGCAAGAATGAATACATGCTTGAGATTATTGATGTTGAGGATCTGTTTAGATCTGGAATTGTCATGTGACATTTCATCGCTTTCTTAGGATGTTTAGCAAATATTGCAAGTGTTGTTTAGCACAGGGTGTTCCTGGTGGAGAATACCACCTCTTTCTTTGAGTAGATTTGGAAAGAGTAATGTAATTCATTCTACATCAAGCATTGGTGCCACATATCTTTTCCTACTTTCTGCAGAACATCCATATTCAAAAATTGGAGATTTCTGAAGATCAGTTTCCAAGGTGGAGGTTGTCTTTAGTATTTCAGCTGGAGAACTAGTGAAGGTTTATTTCTATCACCTTGGGCTTAAATATTAGCATTCCCAGAGCTTCATATCATATTTTTCATCAAGAAAAAATTTATTGACCTCCTAGCGTAAGTGATCCCTTCAGGAATTACGCTGACCATTTTGCAGATCCAAAAGGAGGAATGAGGTTGCTAACATTTCAACTAGTAATCATGTGAGGGATCATCCCCTCGCCTTGCCATTAGGATTTCCATCGGCCTGGAGTTAATTGAAGCATTTTTCAATAGGCACAAATCCTCTCTTTCCCTCATAGCGCAGTTTCTATGAGCTGTTGTGTTGCAGCAACTGTAATCATCATTGGAGGATTGAGAAGCTGGATCTAGAGCTTCTAGCTTGTAGATCTGAAGGAGGGATCATCCCTTCAAGCTTAGATATGATCTTGTGAAATATTTCAGCCATCTATTTGTTAGATCTAGCTTCAGATCTGTAATCCCATCAGATTAAGGATCAAAAACTAGGAGGGTGATTTTCCAAAGTTGTAGATCTAGAAAATACTTTCTGGGTTATCTTGGGAATCCATCACATTGGCTAGATATTGAATCTTGGAATCATCATAGCTCCAGATTTCAATAGATCTGCATTTTAATTTTCAGCCTGTAGTCATATATTAATATTCTGATGAAGGGACAATGCAGTATTTTCTTCCAGTAGCTCTCCAATTATGTAGTGCCTACTTTGGCATGTTTTCAGGGTGATTCTAGGCCATCTATTTGGCTAGATCTACTCATATTTTTGTACATTTTTTAACTGAATCATCTCCATATAATAAAATGGCTCATCTTCTATGTAAATTCTGATGTTGTCTTGAGATTTATTGTTTACTTAGCTATAGTATTTATATTGTTTTTAAGTATTACTGCATTCTCCATTTTGGGATATTACAAAATCATTTTTGATGTTATGAAACACTTGTTTTATCACTAATCCATTTTGCCTCACTTTTGCATAACTTTGCTTTACTTTATTTATAAGATGAAGGTAAAATATATAAAAGTGCATGACAAATCATGATAAGGATGGGGGTGAAACATACCATTTTCTTGGCCCAACACCTACACAATAGTCCACGAGGGTGGGACAACGATAACACCCATTACAACACATTCTCAATAATATAAGAACTAAAATACTTGAAATAGTTCAACTACTTTAGCACAAATGAAAACAAGCATGAACTAAAAACAACCACATAATAGTATTAAAAATATTAAGAACGTGTTGGCTATGAGGCTTCTATTATTAAGTTAAATTTCCAAGACACATGTATATAATGAACATCACTAGATCCATTAGTGGAGCGTTGGAGCCACTCCTTGCTCCTGGAAAGAACTAGCTTGTTTCTCTAATGCCTTGTTGGAGGAGCGAAGGTGAAAATTCCTTTTCTCATATAATGAGGGTGTATATATAAAAATGAGGAAGTGATATTTCACCTTCCTTGTGACTCTTTTACTTCCCTCATCACTGTTTGAATTTCTATGAGCTTTCAACTTTACATGACTCTTCATATTTTTTACATGTCCTTTATATTTTCAGTTTACAACACATTTTCGAATGATAATTTACATAATTCAAAATAATGGTGGCATGTGACAACTCATGACATGACATTGCTGACATGGACTACTTGATGATGTCGAAATTTCAAGCCACTATCATTGCTCCTTGCTATGTTTTTGATTGATAATGCTCTTCTACCGACCTCTATATGGCTTAGTTGTAAGGAGTCTTCAATGATCTCAAGTCTTGAGTCATGGTTACAAACTGGTGTCCCTTTTCTTTTGTAGAAATTAGCTGAATAAATCACTTATTCAATGAAGATTAACCCGATCATACATCAATTTCGACTTGCATGCATAACACATAACCCTCTTCTACAATTAATTGTCACATGCGGAAATAATATAGAAGCAATCGCACATCAAATCAATCACACATTAACTCAGTATGTATGGGGAAAGCCTATAGCTGAAAACCCCGCAGCTATTGTGTATATTATAATGGAGAAATCATATAACAATCATAGTACAAAAACTCTTCACAAGCTCTCATGCACTACCTCCCATGCTACACACTATCAAGCTAGATCTAGCAAATCACTTGCTCCAATCCTTAGCCACTTGATAGCCAACCTTGATTGCGTATTTTAATGCTAGGTGATGGCCTCATTATATAGATAAACCACCAGCCTAAACTTTGCAATACTCATAGCTTACTCCACCTATCTATGTGTTGCAAATAGCAACAGTATAGTTACAACTGATAGCTAACTCTACCCTTTCATCTATCTCTTTCACTGGTCTCCACTGAACTGATCATGCACTATAGTGAACTGAAGTGTTCTTGAGTTGACTAATGAGTTAATATTTAGTAAATTAAATATTATTTAATTTACTCCACTCATATCTAATTGATTAGCTAGTTAACTAATCTCAACTAGTTCAACTGAAATAAATAGAACATAACTCCACTACTTGTCCCGTTAACTCCTCCAAAACTTCTGCCACTGAAGTCTAACTGAAGTAAACCATGCAAGATGCCATCAAACCCTAGGAACCACGTGATTCCTTGTGTCAGTTGCATGAGCCACCTCCATGACTCAAGCTGAAGTGCGCCAAGAGAGTAAACTGCTGTTTATAGTCAAAATATTATTAAGGGTAAATAATATTTGACTTCCATATTTTTAGGAGATCAGTCTAAAAATAGTCTGGGTCCTAAAAAATAGGGTCTCATCTATTTTTACCGACATGTCGCATACTTCAAGAATCTCCAAGTAGAATTCCCAAATTATGCTTCGTATGTCTAAAAATAGACATAGTCTAAAAATAGACTTTGCGCCAGAATTTGCCTGCGGGCCCACTTAGTGAAGGCGACTTCATTTCACTAAGCTCCATCATCTTGCTGCATTCTCAACACTCCCTCTCGGCAAGATATGGATTATCTGCAACCCCTATCCTGCCTCTGTGGAATTCGAACTTGCTCCTGGTGAGCGCCTTCGTCAGGATGTCGGCATCCTGATCCTCCGTGGGAACATATGAAAGCATCATGATCCTCCGCTGAACACAATCTCTGATGTGATGGTACCTGATGTCGATATGTTTGGACCTATCATGAAAAGCTGGATTAGCCGAGAGCTTGATGCAGCTCTGGTTATCACAGTAGATCACTGTAGGCTCCAAATGCAACCTGAACAAACCTGCGAGGATCTTCCTCATCCAAATAGCCTCGCATGTAGCCAAGCTAGCTGCCATGTACTCGGCCTCTGCTGAACTGAGTGCCACGGATCTCTGCTTCCTGCTGTACCAGGAAACTGCTGTCGACCCAATGCTGAAAACTCCTCCGGAAGTGCTCTTCCGGTCTGTTGGGCTCCCTGCCCAATCTGCATCAGTGAAACCAGAAAGTTTCACTCCATCCTCCTGTCTATACCATAGACCATATCCCGATGTGCCTCTGATATAGCGCAATACATGCTTGCCCGCCTTCCAAAAGAGCTTGGTAGGCTTAACCATAGCTTGCGAAAGCTGGTTAACTGCATAGCATATATCGGGTCGAGTATTGACCAAATACATCAACGACCCCACCAACTGTCGATAGACGGTGGCATCCACTACCTCCTCCGAAGTAGCATCTCCCTTCCTCCAACCTCCAGGAAGAGGGGTATCAACAGGCTTGCAGCCTTGCATGTTGAACCTCTCTAGAATCTCCCGGGCATACTTGCCCTGAGAAACAAACAGTCCTCCACTGCGCTGCCAAATCTCCAATCCCCGGAAATAATGAAGGATGCCCAGGTCCTTCATCTCAAACTCTCGTGCAAGATCATCCTTGCATGAAAGTATCAACTGCTCGTCGCCAGTCAAAATCAGATCATCTACATACGGTACGATGATCAACAGCTTCCCCTCCACCACAATCTGGTACAGGTTTGGATCCGCCTCACTCTTGGAGAATCCAAGCCCGGTGAAGTAGCTGTCTATCCGAGTGTACCAAGCACGAGGTGCTTGCTTCAGCCCATACAGTGCTCTCTTGAGTCGGCACACATGCGACTCACTGCTGAAGATCTCAAAACCTTGAGGCTGCTCTATGTACACCTCTTCCTCAATAACTCCATTGAGGAACGCAGTCTTCACATCCATCTGATGAATGTGCCACCCCATCTGCGCTGAGAGAGCAAGGATCGTCCGTATGGAAGAGTACCTTGCGACAAGTGCAAAAGTCTCCTCATAGTCAATCCCCTCGATCTGTGAAAAGCCACGGGCGACAAATCTCGCCTTGTACTTCTCCACACTCCCGTCAGCCACCTGCTTCACCTTGTAGATCCATCGCGAACCCATCACTGATTTCCCAACCGGTCTTGGGACAATCTCCCATGCACTGTTCACGACGATCGAATCATATTCTTCGATCATGGCATCAACCCATGCGGGTTCCTCCACAGCTTCCTCAAAAGAGGATGGCTCCGTCACAACACATTGACTCACAAGAGCCATGTATCCAGTGTACCGATCCGGTGACTGTCTCTGTCTGCGTTGTGTTGTAGGTGGTCCTACAACCTTCTCTGCATCCCGAGCCAGTCGCTCAGCTTCTGTAGTGCGCATGCGCCCTCTGATGGTTGGCGCTGCCTGGGTGGTTTCTTCCACCTCATGAACCTCCTCTTGTGGCTGATCCACATCCGGAAGCTCCTCCTTAGGAACTAACAGCTCCTCATCTGCATGCAAGTGTAGCTCCCTCTCAAGCGAACACTGCATGGCTTTCTCCTCCTGGAATTTTATATCCCGTCGCACAATAGTCTTGCGACTGTCTGGCACATACACTCGATAGTTATGAGGTGTATCGATGTACCCCACAAATATTCCAACTTTAGCAGTTGGATCCAGCTTCCTTCTTGCATCCTTCGTCACATGCATGTAGACAAGAGATCCGAAAATCCGCAAATGGGAAATATCAGGCCTCTTGCCAGAATAAGCCTCCTCTGGTGTACTCATGCCAAGAACCTTGTGAGGACAACGGTTATGCACATACACTGATGTATTGCATGCCTCAGCCCACAAGTGAAGGGGTAGGCCCTGATCATGCAACATCGCCCGTGCAGCACCCACGATCGTTCTGTTCTTCCGCTCAGCCACCCCGTTCTGCTGTGGGTTATGGGGTGCGATGAGCTCTCTCCGAATCCCTTCTGCGCTGCAGAACTCCTTGAATTCAGCAGAGATGAATTCACCACCGTTATCACTCCTTAGAGCAATCACCTTCTTCCCCGACTCCTTCTCGACCAGTGCTTTAAACTCACAGAACTTCGCGAATGTATCGCTCTTCTTCTGCATGAAGAAGATCCGGCACTTTCGAGAGAAATCATCAACAAAGATCACATAATACTTGTGCTTTGCTGTCGAAGCAACTGAGAAAGGACCACACACGTATGTGTGAACTCTCTCAAGGATCGTCGTGGCGCGACTATCCTTCTCGTGAAAGGTGGCTTTCACATACTTCCCTAAAGTACACCCCTTGCACTGATCTGACTGCGCAAGGGTGCCCTTAGGAAGTCCGGTAGAAATCTGCTGCAGAATCTTCAAAGCTCCATGGTGAAGATGGCCCAATCTCCTGTGCCATAGTTCGCCCTCATCATCCCGGCTCACCACATCTCCGGCCTTGCATGCCATAGCTGCGCAGTCATCTACCTGCAACTGATAAAGGTTCTGAGTTCGAACCCCTATCTTCCGGGTCTCTCCAGTAGTCTTACTGCGCAGGAAGGCTTTTCCTTCGCTGAAGACCACATCATACCCCTTATCCTCCAACATCGCTATTGAAATCAGGTTCTTCTTCAATCCGGGTACATGCATGACATCCTTTAGTACAAAGGGTTTACCAGACTCCCTCTGAAAGGATACGGTACCGATACCAGTCGCACTGTATCTACCGTCATCGCCCATCTCGATGTGCATACCCAAATCCTTGTCCTCCGGATCTGAGAACAACTCCCGATCTCCCGTCATATGAAATGACGCACCGCTGTCCAAGAACCACACCGATCCCAGCATACTTGAAACTAAGCATGCAATCAGTGAAACTTTGACAACCACCCCCACACTTCCCAGCTCATCTCTGCACTGAGTGAACTTCGTGAGGTATTTGGCGATGCTGTCGCCCTTCTCCATCTTGATGTTCCTGAGCTTATCTTTGAGCACCAGCTTCCTTTGGTTGCTCTTACTCTGGAATAGATCCGTCAAAGCTTTCCACATTAAATATGGAGTAGCCTTTCCATGCAAGCTGGATACAATATGATCCTTGACGCCCTCCAACAGGATCCTTCGACATTTCGCGATCTTCTTTTGCCATGCATCGACCAGAGCTGCATCAGTGGGCTTTGGGACATCCGCATCCACGAACTCCTTCAGACCATTATCTTCCAACACCGCTTCCATTCGATCTTTCCATGCAACATAGTTCGAACTGCCTTCAAGAGCATATTCGAGTCGCAAACCATTGAAAGAAGACATCTTTCAACATCGGCACCAAGAAGAACAACCTTCTGCAAAATTCGAATTCCAAACTCCAAGCTCTATCGCTTCCGATCTATACTTGAAAACAAATTATTTCCAAATCAGAGATTGACTGCAAAGGGCATTCACCAGATCTTTCACCTTAAAAAGAAGGATGAATATTCCGGAGGCTACCTGGCCCGCATGCAGACTCTGTCCGAGGAAATAAGTTTGCAATCACCGTAATAGACTTCGACAATTAATCTCGCTCCGATACCATGTAGAAATTAGCTGAATAAATCACTTATTCAATGAAGATTAACCCAATCATACATCAATTTCGAATTGCATGCATAACACATAACCCTCTTCTACAATTAATTGTCACATGCGGAAATAATATAGAAGCAATCGCACATCAAATCAATCACACATTAACTCAGTATGTATGGGAAAGCCTATAGCTGAAAACCCCCCAGCTATTGTGTATATTATAATGGAGAAATCATGTAACAATCATAGTACAAAAACTCTTCACAAGCTCTCATGCACTACCTCCCATGCTACACACTATCAAGCTAGATCTAGCAAATCACTTGCTCCAATCCTTAGCCACTTGATAGCCAACCTTGATTGCGTATTTTTAATGCTAGGTGATGGCCTCCTTATATAGATAAACCACCAGCCTAAACTTTGCAATACTCATAGCTTACTCCACCTATCTATGTGTTGCAAATAGCAACAGTATAGTTACAACTGATAGCTAACTCTACCCTTTCATCTATCTCTTTCAATGGTCTTCACTGAACTGATCATGCACTGTAGTGAACTGAAGTGTTCTTGAGTTGACTAATGAGTTAATATTTAGTAAATTAAATATTATTTAATTTACTCCACTCATATCTAGTTGATTAGCTAGTTAACTAATCTCAACTAGTTCAACTGAAATAAATAGAACATAACTCCACTACTTGTCCCATTAACTCCTCCAAAACTTCTGCCACTGAAGTCTAACTGAAGTAAACCATGCAAGATGCCATCAAACCCTAGGAACCACGTGATTCCTTGTGTCAGTTGCATGAGCCACCTCCATGACTCAAACTGAAGTGCGCCAAGAGAGTAAACTGCTATTTATAGTCAAAATATTATTAAGGGTAAATAATATTTGACTTCCATATTTTTAGGAGATCAGTCTAAAAATAGCCCGGGTCCTAAAAATAAGGGTCTCATCTATTTTTACCGACATGTCACATACTTCAAGAATCTCCAAGTAGAATTCCCAAATTATGCTCCGTATGTCTAAAAATAGACTTTGCGCCAGAATTTGCCTGCGGGCCCACTTAGTGAAGGCGACTTCATTTCACTAAGCTCCATCATCTTGCTGCATTCTCAACATCTTTCTCTCAGTAGATCATCTTGCATAATCAACTACAAATATGTATTTTAGCATGTTTCCCTTCTTCATGTCCTTCTTCATCATCTTTCCCTGGCATTATAAGATACCTTCATCTACAATTCACTCATGACGAGAAAAAATCAATCTGATGAAGCCCAAGTCTAAGATAGTGCACGTTGATCCATTGATTGAGCTGGAACGAGGTGATAGGTTGGGAGAGAGGCTCAGTGACTGAAAAATTGTGCAGCTCTGGTAGTTAAGGGTGAACCTTGTTCCTTGAGACTACATAATATGAAATTCAGGATGGACTGAGGAAGAAAAATGTGCAATATGAGAGCTCAGTGTGACAGGCTGAGGAGATAGGAATTGATTTAGCCTATTGCGTAGTTCCGGGAGGTAGAGGAGGCTTGGGCCATTGTGAAATTGCATAACTCAAAAGCTCTAGGGTTGAGCTTGAGGCTAGAGATTGTACAATGCGTAGTTGAGGCCATGATGAATAGATAGATTGCACAATTCTGGAGGCCAAGGTCTGGGCATGAGCACTAGAAATACGCAGTGCAATAGCCTTGGGAGGCAGGAAATGAACATTATGCAGTGTCAAGAGCAAACGGTGACATCTAGAGAGCTAATACTACACAATGCGCAGTTCAGGAAGGTCGCATGAGGCTAAGTTTCCTTGTTGAGAAGTTTTTGGAAATTGGCTAAGTGCGGGAATAGTGAGGTTGATGTGAACAATGATAAGACTTTGAATGTGATGACACACTTAGAATACTTGACCAAACAAAAACATTAATCACATAGGACACATGAACATTTCATTTTCCTCTATGTGAAAAATTTATGACAACTTATGACAAGTGCAACACTTAAGATATACTTTGCGATGACCGTGACAACCCTTGTCTGGTAGTGCTTAAAAATTTGGAAATAAGTGCGAAAAATGCTTACATGGTTAGATAAAATCATTCAAACAAAGGTAACCCCTATAAACCACCAAAATAGGCTAATACACATTGTGCGACAACTACTATGTCAAAATATGAAAATTTTCCTATCTTGCAAAAGGGACCAAAACACTTCAAGGAAACACATGGAATGCTTATCAATGTCTGCAAAAAAATTTACAAGACTAGGGCAGGCTCTAAAATTGAGTGTAAGCCAAAATTTTGGAGGTTTTTTTAGCAGTGACAACAGTTGGCAACACACTAGTATAATTCCATATTCTTTGCCTTGGTGAACTCTTTCTTGAAGGGTCTTAGTTCGTCAAGGAGTTTTGATTCATCGTGTAGATTAATTTGGTCTCCCACCTTACCCCATGAATAAAAATGGTCCACTTAATACATTCTCAGTATAACAAAACATAATATTTAGCAATATCACAATGTTTCAAATCAAAAAGGGTAGTGAAGTTCATGAGATTTAGATTTTTAGAGTATGGTTTTTCATCCCTCGCGTTTCTATATTGCTAGCAGGCCTGGACAGTAACCTGATGGAGTCACTACAGGGAAAAAAAAAAAATTTCCTCTGCCAAAGAGCTTGGTTAGTACCCTGACAGTGTTTCTTGCATCACCTCTCCATGCAGGAAGCCTTTCTCTTTTTTCGTGTATATTTATTTATTTTACATAATACTTTGCATCGACACTTATTAATTTTATGGGAAACAGAGGGATCCCGACCTATTAAGTATAGGATATGTTTTCCCTTTAGAGAATTATATGGATACCTCTAATTTAGGTTCAACTACCCTTCTCAGGATGTTGAGCCTCAGAGTCTTGCTTCTCACGATGGTCTCGCTTAACCTTCGATTCAATTCTTCCAACTCATTGGATAGAGACTTGATAGTGCAGGTCAAGCTCTCAATATCAAGAAATTATTTCTCCTTGGCCTTGCTTATGGAGGCCTAAGACCTTTAGATCCTATATTTTGATTCTTTAGCTAGTTCATCATCTTGGATGACCCAAATAAGAGGCAAGTCCTTTTGAATTGTGCTTGATTCTTCATAGCTTTCAACATGAGTTTCTTTTGCATCTCTTTCCACGAACTGTGCAATGATTGACGGTAAGGAAAATGTGGAATAATAGATGTGATGGAGTCATTAATTTTTTTGTTCGTTGGAAATTTACTCAAAATATGAATAAAAATCTAATTGAAATCTTTCACTTTTTCATTAGGCTCCATATTAATTTTTCCTAGATCTTTCAACAACATGGCAAGTGTTTTATCATCAACGATTGTTTGAATAAAAATCTTCTTAAACCCCACCCAATTTTGGATAGAATTTAGAGGAGGACTACGATACCATATAGATTCTCTGCCATCTAAGGTGCATAGAAATATTCATCATGCAACATCGTTATAACATACCTCTAACATTTCCAGATGTGGGTAGAATTTTTCCATATGGTCCTCTTCTTTCATCGGTTTTCAAGGTCATACTTTGTTAATAGATTTTCTGGGTGGCTCAACATATTGTGTAGAATGCCTGGTAGCACAAGTGGGCCCTGGGACATCCAATCCAGATCTTGGTCCATCATATCTTCATCATTTTCCTCGTCCTCTTTTTAAGAATCTAATGGTTCCTCTTCTTCTTCTTCTTCTTGTTCACCACCCAACCCACAAAATGTATCACCTGAGAGTGCAACGTTATCTCTGTAGCCACCATTGTAAGTTGGAGGTAGTTTTGACTTCTCTGTGTTTTCCACAGAGTCCTCTAATTCTTCAAGGGTGGCAAGAACGAAAAATTCAATAGTAGAAACCACTATCCCGATAGCGGTGGTTTTTTTATTCCTTGAAAAATAAGGAAGATTGTGTACTCTCAGAATCAATCCAATAATTTTTTCAAACTTATGGGTTATAGGACGAATGGACTGGAGCTAGTCATAATATATTTCACAAGTTTGTACAACCTTAGGTTAAAAATATTCACCAACTTCAAGAATGTGAGAAGGGGATGTGCTGGGAATTTTGTGTCCTTGACCATAAATTGTAAGGTTAGGGTGGGGGAGGTTATCAACCATAAATATCTAGCTACCCTCCTTCTAGCACTATACATGTTGACAGTGATGGACCCTCCAACATTCAAGGGATATCCTTGATATGTGGTCCCAATTATACCTCACAATATTTGGGATAGGAGCCCCATCCAAAATATGGCCCGGTTACCAAATTCTTAAAGATTTTCCTTAGCACTAATTGTCAGCAAGAGAAAGGAGTGCAATTTTGCATTCGAAAAGAAAGAAGGTGTGCATGGTGAGTGTTCAGTTATAGGCGAGTCAAGGTTTTTATACATCAGAGGAAAAGAGTAGATTGAGCCTTTGAGAGAGAGGTAATAGTACCACCATAGTAGAGACACACACAACCAAGAAGGATTCGTCTGACATCCAGTGGAATAGTCCACAAAATATGTGACGATCATTACAATAAACAAATGATAAAGATCTATCTAGTATATGTAGAATAGTACACAAGGATGGAACAAAAATAACAACCATTACAACACATTCTCAATAATATAAGTACTAAAATAACTAAAATAGTTCAACTACTTTAGCACAGATGAAAAAAAATGAACTAAAAACATTCACAAAGTAGTGTAAAAAATATTCATAATCCATGCATGAAGAACGTGTTGGCCACGAGGATTATATTATTAAGTAAAATTTCTAAGACACATGTATACAATGAATATCCTTAGCTCCATTAGTAGATAATTGTAGCCACTCCTTTCTCCTCAAAAGAAATAACTTGCCTCTCTAATTCCTTGCGGGAGGGGCTAAGGTGAAAATTCATTTGATCATACAATGAGGGTGTATATATAACCAATGAGGAGGTGATGCTTCACCTTCCTTGTGACTCTTTGACTTACCTCATGAATGTTTTACTTCCTATGAAATTTCAACTTTACATGACTCTTCATATTATGTACATGTCCTTCGGACTTTCACTTTACAATATATTTTCGAATGATAGTTTACATAATCCACAATAATGGCAGCATGTGACAACTCATGAAATGACATGACATGACACTGACGAAATGGACTGCTTGATGATGTGGCAATTTCAATCAAATATTTTTGCTCCTTGTTATGTGTCTTCTTTAGAATTCTCTTCCATCCACCTCCATATGGCTTAGTGGTAAGGAGTCTTCAATGGTCTCAAGTCTTGAGTTTTGGTCGCAAACTGGTGTCCCTTCGCTTTATCTCTTTTGATCAACTTGCATAATTAACTACAAATATGTATTTCAACATGTTTCCCTTCGTCGTCTCATTCTTCATCATATATCCATGGCATGATAAGGTACTTGCATCTGCAATTCACTCATGATGAGACGTCATCTGTCTAATAAATTTCTAGTCTAATATAGTGCATGTTGATTCATTGACTGAGCCGAAACCAAGTGAAAATATGGGAGAGTGGATCAGTGACTGCTCAATTCCACATCTCAGGTAGTCAGGGGTGAAGAAGCTTGAGCCTTGAGATTATGCATTCTGCAGTCCAGGATGGACTGAGGAAGAAAAATGCATAATTTTGGATCTGAGTGTGATAGTCTAAGGAAATAAGCACTAGTTCAGCCTATTGCACAATTACAAGAGCTAGAGGAGGTTGGGACATTGCGAAATTTTGTAGCTCGGGAGATCATGTGTTTAAATTGAGGTTAGAGATTGTATAATTCTAGGCTGAGGCCAGGCTGAAGAGATAAATTGCACAATTATGGAGGCCAAGGTCCAGGATTAAGCACTGGAACTGTGCAATGCAGTAGTCCTCGGAGGTAGCAACTGCGCATTGTGTAGTGTAAAGAGGCAAGGGTCATAACCAAATGGTTGAGACTACACAATGTGCACTTCAAGAAGTTCATTTGTTGGTTGGGAAGTTTCTGGAAATTGGTTAAGTGTGGGGTTAGTGAGGCTGATGTGAACAGTGATAAGACTTACACTGTGATCACACACTTAGAATACCTGAAAAAAAAAACAACATAAATCATCCAGGACACATGAAAAATGCATTTCCCTCAGTGTGGAAATTTTATGACAGCTTACGACAAGTGCGACACTTAAGATACACTTTGTGATGACCGTGACGACACTTGTCCGAAAATGTTTAAAATTTTGGAAATAAGTGCTACAAATGTTTACATGGTTACAAGATAAACTCGTTTACACAAATATAACCTCTTGAAACCACGAAAACATACTTATGCACATTATGCGATATCTAATATGTGAAAATATGACATTTTTCCTATCTTGCAAAAGGGACTGAAACACTTCAAGAAAACACATGGAATGAATTTCAATGTTCGCGACAAGAATGTACAAGACCAAGGGAGGCTCTAAAATTGAGCGTAGAAATTTTTTTTGGAGGGTGTTGTAACAACGGCAACAATATTATTACAAGTGTTTTATTGGAATATTCAATTTCTTCTCACAATCAAAATTTCATTTTTCTTGACACTCATTCTCTTTAAATGCTTATGTTTAATGCAATCATAAAACCATTGCATGCTTCAAACTTTGTTATTCCAAATCAAGATTATGCCTATTTACATGTAATCCAAACAAGCCATGAATGAGTCTGGAGAAGAAAAGGTGGAAGTATGAACTCCCAAAAAAGATCGAATTTATTTACTGATAAACACATGTAGATATCGATTTTTCCTTAAAAAAAAATAAATTCTTACAAATCTCATACAAACACAATTCATGAGATTATTTCTCGTGTTTAGTTCAATAAAATCATAATGAATGTATTGAGAGATCATTAGATGTTGAGTGATACAATGTATAACTAAATTCCAAAGCTATTGAAGGATGACTTATGTATTCCATGTGAAGCATGTGAATCCAAAAATGAGGAGAAATAACATTATTTTCAAAAAAAAAATAATATGCATGAAACAAGGTTACCCAAGTTTGTACCTTCCAACAAAATGAGGAGAGTTGTAGATCCATTCACCCAAAGAGCCACTAAAATACAAATCATGTAGAGTTAAAGGGTAAAGTTGGTTTTGAGAAAGAAAATATCTTCATATCGAACCTCTTAAAAGCTGGATGCAAAACAAATTGGTAAGCATGAAGATTTATTCTCATCCAAGACTTGTTGAAGAAAGGGACTACAAACCCAATTCTCGAGAATATTTAGTCACCCAAGAAATATAAATAAGGACGAATTAAGATTAAATATGGGAAGATATTTTTCTATTATTATTCTAAAAATATATTAATACATTCTATTTTAAATGATAAAAAATTGTAAAATAATTTATTCAAATAAAATTTAAATTCCAAGGGTCATAAAATTAGATAGTGAAGATTTAGAAAAATCGAAGGGAAAAAAAACAATTTAGGATTTATGTAAAAGAGGCCTTTTCACTCTTCCAAAAGGTCCCATTTTTTAATTTTAAGTTATCTTTGTATGTAAAATAAATTTTTATTGTTAGCATGTTCCTTATACTCTTGTGAGATTGTTTATGGTTGTAAGTTATATTCACCATTCTTCATTTTCTTAGTTATTATGAGTTTGGACATATTATCTTATAAATGTTGTCACAAAGGTGCATTCCTTCGATAACCATGTTTACATTTTGTTATCTTACAATACAATAACTTGTTGGGCATGACTCTTGGGATATGGAAGCTATGTTTGGGCCCTCAACATTAAGCTCAGGAGTAATGTGCAATGGTAGAGGTAAACTATATTCCATACTTTTACATGTTTTTCATTGCTTCACATTTAAAAAATTTTATGTGAAACATATCCTTTCACTAGTAATTGAAACTATCTTCATGTGTACATAAAAAAATCTAATTGGTTCATGCTTTGATACCATGAAAAATTGTGATGTTTGTAAGCTATCTTCACCATTCTCTACTTCTTTGGTTCCTTGCAAATGTGAATGTCATGTGTTGTAAATTATAAGGGGAAAAGACATTTCTTCATATTTTATTTTTACATGTTGTTCCCAGTAGTTGAATTCAATATTGACAATAAAGGTAGGATATCCTCCATACTCTCTATACATACAAATTATATATATATATATCCTATATATCTTTCATATCAAATTTGGTTCTATTTTTTATTCTTTCCAAGCATAGATATGATAGGTAGTGAAATAAATTAGATAGAAATATATTAATTGAGCATTACATTAACATCTTAGTTGAACTAGAAACCATGTATGGACAAGCCTTAAGCTATGAAACAACAATGTAAAAAGAAGCAATGGAGCCAATTGTATCTAGATGGTTCACAATTTCAATGGAGGAAGGTGTAGTTGAGCCCTTTCATTATAGGAAGTTATGTTGTTGACTTTGGACATTTTCCCACGTCAACAACATGAAATATTGTTTCTGCCTATGAAAATGGTTCATTTTCATCTTAACATTTGACTCTAATTATTTGACTCTAATTTATGAAAATGGTCAGTCCCATCTTTTAAAAGTAATATTCATCTCTTACTTAGCTCCCCAGCCCACACTAAGAAATAAACCTTAAAACTATTTACTAGACTTGTGCGAAGCTTTCACTCTGTGGAAACCTCTACAAAAGAAAAGCACCACACATTATAATACATGCAAAGCTTCGCACACTGTATAAAAAATTTAAACACCAAGTGTTAATGAATGTTTAAGCTTACATGCCTTCCTTTAATAAGAAAAGAAAAAAATAAATTCCACGTGTTCCTAAATGTTTAATTTTACATGCTTTGAAATAAATGGTTAAATGGGTAGCCCACACTAAGAAATAAAACTTAAAAATATTTACTAAACTTGTGTGGATCTTTCACTGTGCCGAAATATTTGCAGAAGCAAATATCCACACATTGCTTTACATGCAAATCTCCATACATTGTTTAAAATCTTTAAACACCAAGTGTTAATGAATGTTTAAGTTTACACGCCTTCCTTAAAAAAAAAAAAAATCAACGCCATGTGTTCCTAAATGGTTAATTTTACATACTTTGAAATAAATAAATAATTGGTAAAAACATCATAAATTTCATGAATTTATAGTTTCAATAATGCCATTACCAATGTGGAAATTTTTAATAGTAATAGCCTTCTCTTACTTATCTCCCCATCCCATGCTAAGAAATAAACCTTAAAAAAATTTACAAGACTTGTCTAGAGCTTTGCTTTTGAGGAAAGCTTTGCACAAGCAAAGCTCTACATGATGCTTTAAATGCAAAGCTCCGCACATTGTTTAAAAAAATTAAAAACTAGAGGTTAACAAATTTTTAGCTTTACATGCCTTCCTTTCAAAAGAAAAAAAAGATCAAGATCAC
Organism: Pinus albicaulis; assembly: GCA_034641835.2. Classification (NCBI taxonomy): domain Eukaryota; kingdom Viridiplantae; phylum Streptophyta; class Pinopsida; order Pinales; family Pinaceae; genus Pinus; species Pinus albicaulis. Next base: position 665,407,881 of record CM076576.1, on the reverse strand, counting down.
ATGTTCCTAAATGCTTAATTTTACATGCTTTGAAATAAATGATTAACTACTAAAAATATGATTAATTTCATGAATTTAATAAAACATTAAAACTATAGTTTCACTAAAGCCACTACCACTGCAAAAATTTGTAAAAGTAATAGTCCCCAGCCCAACACAATGCCCCATCGGGCTCCTGGGCACCTTGCCATCGTGTGGGCACACCCAGGGCATAGGTGATCACGTCATCATGTATCACACGCTACCCTGCCAATCTCTCCACTGAATTCACCCATGTTCGTTGCGCCCATCACATGTATTTCTTGGGTCACCGCAATCGCACATCTCACCCTTCCCATGCCTTTTTATTGCTCCACATTTCTTTCCAGACTGCCAGTCTTGTGACCTGGTTCATGCTCGTTTCCCATCTCATACGACCCACACCTATTGTTCTTGTATAGCCAACGGCCATTTTATTAGCTTTAATTTCTTTATGTTCAACATATCATGCTTTTCATATAATATTTAGAGACACAATTGAAATCCAAATGTGTTATCTAATGCAACACATAGTTTAAATAGGATAAATCATCTATGCATCCACGTTCTTTGCAGATCTTCCATTCCACATATATATAGAGCTTTATGAAAATTTTCTTCTGCATAGATAAATATGTAAAAGTTTAAAATGGAAAACAACTTAAAATGAAATAACAAAAAAAATAATGCACCAACAATACGTGTCATAGTGATTCGTTCATTATAGTGGAGTGTTAGAAATTAAAAATACCACATCACAAGGCACACATTTGATGGACAAAAACAAAAGTCAAATGTTGGAGAGGGAGGGAGGATGGCTCTAAATACCTAAGAAGGGTGAGGTGTCATAAAAATGTTCTATTTCTAAATGGAGGAAGAATGGCTCCACTAGGAAAAAATATGGGGGATCTGAAGGGGGGAAGACACATTCATGTTGTACTATGTGGAACCTTTATAGAAAGAGAAAATTGTAATCATTGGAGCATTGAATGTCTTTCATATCTATGGATTCTTGCAAAATACACAGTTAATTTCCAACCGGGCTTGAACAAAATCTCAAAATTATATTAGCTATCAATAAAAAAACATCATACTGCATTCCTTTATGTAAAATACTTCCTAATTTTCATGCCATATTTAGAGATGCCACTAAACCACAGTTGAAAACCGAAGATGCAATTTTATGGAATGTCGAATTTGGAGATAAAATTTCATGTAAAGAAACAAAAGCTTGAATAATAGTGGAAGCTTCTAAATGCATTGTGCACGGATAAATTTAGTAGCCATTTCTATTCTATAGTTAAAATTACTTTCTTAATCAATGATGTTCTTAATGTATTCTAACTCTATATTTCTTGTTTTCATGTATAATGACCACGTGTAACTATTTTTCATGTGAGCCATGTTACACATGATGTGTAACGTGTCGGTAGTCGCATTGGATAGGTTTTAATAATGCATTCTTTTTTGGAATGCATATTGCCAATGCATTATTTTTTAGAATGCATATTGCAAATGCATGTTTGAATAGTTCTCGGGTGGCTTGTTACAATTGGTTTTGTTGGAATCATGATTTTTGTTAGACAAAAACTCACAGGTTTTAGTCTCGGCTACAATCCCTAGAGTTAGGATCCATGAGAGGTGGTTAGTCCATGTCATGAAACACACGAGGAGAAAATAACTTGTAATAGCCCTGGTTAAAAATCCATGTAAAAAATATAATACCAAGGTCATGGGACACATATTACAAGCTGAATGGTGGGAAGAACATCCTAGAGGGTGTTCATTTTGGTTATTATGGCTAAAGGAAATTGTTAAATGCAATGGAAAAGGCCTTGGAAAGGCACGAGGCATTAATTGGAAATTTATTTGTGAAAATAATGGAAAATAGCAGAAAAGAGAGTTGAAATGTCACAGGTTACCTGTGACGAGGAAAATGAAGGAAAATAATGGAAAATGAAGAAAATAGAGGCCTCATTGATAAAAGTGATTCTGAGGATCAGTTGGAAAGCTTTTTCTCAAACTTATGGCTCTCATTCTATTCTCTCTCTCATACTCTTGGATACTTAGAGTTTTCCTGAAGAACTCTTGGAGGAGTGTGGCATACCTTGGATTTGGAGCAAGAAGGAAACAAAAAGCAAGAGAGTGCAAGAGGACATAGGGAATAATGAATACAATTAGATTGCTTTGCATGTATCGAGCTACATGTATGGTTTCCTTGATAGTTTTTTCACGCATGTCACATGCATGTGGTTTCTTGGTTATGAATTTTCATTGGCATCAAGGATTGGATGGACAATGGATTTACCTAGCCTTGCAATTTCTTGGATAGCCATGGTGATGTGGGTTAATCTCATTACATGTTTTATATTTGGTTCTCATGTGATTTTTGGCTTTGGGTTGAGTTATTAGTTCCTAGAAGCCTCGGATGGACAAACATTATGGAAGCTCGGCAGACAATAGTGGGTTGAGTTACTAATCCTCGAAGCCTTGGTTGGAAAATCGCTCGGGAATCCCTAGGTGGTTTGAGTTACTATTCATTGATGCCATAGTTGGAAAAATACTCTGGAATCCCTATAACAGCTGGGGTTGAGTTACTAGTCCTGGAAGCCCTGGTTGGAACAAATTCTCTGGAGCCTTGGAACAACTTGGGTAGAGACCAATCCTTGATGGTTTTGATGTATGGCCGTGAGGTGGAATCACTGGTTGAGGGTTGAGGTGGTTTGACTTCTGGAATCCCTAGTTGGGTTTTGATGGATTTTGTTTATGAGATCCCACATTCATGCTTGGAATATGACATGGGGGTGACTGACTGAAGAGAGATTTGGATAAGACATGTCTATGGTCACGTGGAATGTGGAAGTACTAGAATTGGTTTCATTTTTCTTATGGCCATAAGAGCTCTTTTCCTATTGTACTGATGAGTAAATATGATTGTTATTTTGTTGTTTATATGGTTTTTATGTTCTTGTTATTTATTTTTCTTATATGTTGGTTATGACTGAGTTTTATGATGGTGATGATGTATGGCTCTCATCATGTTTTGATTCATAATTTAATGGAAAATGTATCTATGCCTAAATAGACAATAATACAGTTAATGTGGTGAAGCAACAATTATTCATATCTATCCTCAGATAAGTATGAGACCCCTATGCTCAGATATGTTATTTAAACCTATAGATTACCTATTTTTGATATGTTTGATGAAACACCTGTCATGGCTAGTAGGGGTCAAGTCAATTCCTTGTTCATATGTTTTATTGTAAATCATTGTTTCACTGTTATATCTAATTTATGAACTTGTCATTAAGTTCTAGGCAGTGACTTGGGTTCTGAGCGTAGAAAAGTGACTAAAATCTCGAGGACACTAACACAGGTTTGTGGGAAAAAGTCCCTGGACACATGCATGCATATGATGTGGGAGCATCCAGAGCCTACCAGACGCACACATGCCTATAATGTGGGAGAATCTGGGGGTTTGGAGGTTTGAAACCTTAGTGGGACCTAGGGGCTAGATACCTGAGTGGTTGGGTTGGCTACTGGGAGTTCTGTTGTTGATGTGGAAGGTCTGTTTGATGTGTTTCCATTGATTCCACTTCCTTCAGGTCACCTAGAAGGTTGAATCTGATCACAGTAACTCGTATTCACATGTTTACCCTAGTTGTTTGGTTACTTTGGTAGATGTGGGAGGAGGGTGTTACAAATTAGTATCAGAGCATGGTTCACCCCTTGGACTAGATGGGAAGTGTGTGTTGGTCATGCATTCATGTCAGTTTCACGTGTGTTAACCATCCTTGTGGTCTATATGCTTGTTGCATATGCATGGTGTCGGTCATGGTTGTAGTGATGTTGCCATGTGAAAGAGGATGTTGTTGTTGTGAAGTGTGTCATCATGAGCATATGATTGGTTATGTATTGCTATGTTTTTTTCATGCATACATGTTAGTTGCATATGTTTTTTTCATGTTTGTGGACTATGTGCTTGTTTTGTATCAATAGTGATGGTCATTGTTGCAGTTGTGTCATCATGTGGAAGTTGATGGTGTTGTTGTTGGATGTGATCATCATGAGTGCATGTCAATTATGCATTTCTTATGCATGTCAATGTCTATATGTTGTTATGTATGAATTTTCATGGTTAAGACTATTGTCGATGAGGTCATTATATGCATTTTAGGTCATCATGATGTTTTGTTATGTTATTATGCTGATGTGTTGGTTGAGATAGAGAAGGAGATGCATATCACCAAGTGAAGTGGCAACACTATACTTTGGCATGTAGTTATGTTGGTTAATGGTTGTTATAATAAGGGAAAATTTTAAGGATGGAAGTTTATCTTAAAGTTTAGAAACCTTGGCGAATCTTAGTAGTCCCCAATATGTAAATTGTAAATTTTTTTATGGTATTTTTGTAAAAATATCTAGGTTTCTAATTATTTATATTAGTATATCTAATTTTTTGGTGATTTTTAGGGTAAAATAATTTTACACTGTAAAATTTGGGAGAATAAATTTAAAAAAAATGGAAATTGGCGAATCCTGTTCTTTTTAAATGCCTTGAAATTAGCCCACCTGTGAATATTAGCCCCTAAATTTTTCCCTAGTTATAAGCATTAGGGTTATATACATGTTTGTCATTTTATTGTTGTTGTGGTTACATGCATCGTAGATGTTAGTCAAATAGTGTGATCATATGTACATGGGTTGGTTATTCATGCATGGTATTAACTTGGTGACTATGTTATATGTTGTTGATGAGTAGATTATATGTTAACTTGTTGTTGTTATATGATAGTTAACTTGATGATTACTACTATTTCCTTTAAGATGTTGATGTCATATGTACCATGCTAGTTTGATTGGCTTATGAATATGGTTATGGTTATGAAATTAATGTATGAGATGATATAGTTGTGACATTGGATCATACTAATCTAGATTGACTGTGCATATGTGATTTTTATGCGTAAATGAAATTTTATTATGAGTTTATTATGTGAACATGTTATATAGTTATTGTTATGGATATGATGACCTTATTTATGTTTGATTTGATATGTTGATAAGTTATATTTTCCTAATATATATTGATTGTGTAGACAAGATAGCCTCCCATGAGAAACATTTAGGTATGAGTTTGATTATGTCATCTACTTAGTGCTGGACTATTTGCTTATGTCGTATATCTGATGTTGAGTGTTTGGTGTTTATTATGTCGTCTAGTTGATTTATCTGACATTTTATGTTATCGTATGTTTGAATGGTTGATTGATTACATGATATGATCATAATCTATAAGGTTGTATGAAGTAATGATCTTGTTTAATATGGTTGTACCAACACATATGTGTTAAGACAATTGATATGTACTTGAATGTAAGTAGGTGATAGTTGTAGAATTATGTATTATGATCGATGAATGTGATTTGATTGTTTATTATGACATGGTTGTTAGAATTGGTAAATGTTGATTTTGAATTAATAGATATGTTGTATTTATCTTTTGAACATGTGGCTAGCATGTGTGTTCAGTTACAGGTTATCTTGATTCACCAAACAAGATAGGGTAACTAGCATGTTGTTATGTTTATTTATACACTAAGAGTTATGTGTTTATTGTAGTATGATGTGGTGGATTACATGGAAAAAAATATTTTTTTGAAATCTTGAAGAAGGATCAGGTTGAGCATTCCCTTGGAATCTTTGGGAACCCATGGGGATTGAATCATGGTGTTTTTTTCTAGTCTTATGCTTTTATTACTCGTTTATGCTTGATTTTCGGTCTTGATTGCCTCTAGTGAATGGCCATGCCACTTTGTTGCAGTGTCGTATTGATTTTTGTTTCTCATGGTCTCCTTATTTCTTTCTATTGTTCTTGTATTTTATGTTTTGAGAGTCTTTGGAATTGGTTTGGTAAAGAGGAAAGTTAATGGAGCTCGGGGAGAGTTGTGCGGTACCCAAAAGGTAATGTAAGACCTGGATGAAGCTCAGTGCATGAGTAAAGGGAAAAAAATGGTAAGAATATGAGAATCAGTTATATTGGTTGGGTCTGTTGGTATAAATGGATAGTGGCAGTATAGTCATGAGAAAGGTAACATGAAATGTAGAGAAAATGAATTTGAGGCGTCAAATGCCTTGTCTATATTGGGAATTGTTGTTCTAAATGTTGTTCATGATGTGCATGTATAAAGGGCATTTTATTTACCTTGACCTTATGCTATCTGCTAATTATATAGTGATCAAGATTATGTTGATTTACATATATGTATACATGCATGTATGGAATCTTTGATAGGGTTGTCATGGATCATGAGTGCTTAAGGATAATGTTTATATGTATGTTGTTGTATGATAGGATCATGATTGTTTTATGCTAATGATTATACAGATTTATGTATGTATGTTGGTATCTAAGTCATTGTATTACATGGTTTTCAAGGATAATTCTTGAGGATGAATGATTTCTTATGTAGGTGAATGGAATGAAGCGGTTCTTGGTCTTATGAGAAATCAAGTGAGAAGAGTAACCCCGATATATCTATGAGGTCAGTATCATGTGGACATGAATTAATATTATATGCTTATATTATGCCTATGGTTATGTTATGGGCAGGTAATGCTGAGGGATACATTAGTGAAGTGAAAGTAGTGTGATCCACGACATGATATGATAAGCATGGATAGTGTAAATACACTATAATTAAGGTTTCTTTGTGGAGTCACTGTGTGGTCTATGTATGTGTAGTACTAGTGTTGTTTATGTGTTGTGCATGTTGTATATTCAGTGATTGTACCTATGGTGATGTGTACTTGTAACATATGTAGTGTTGTGTGCATATGATACATTCACAGTCTCTTAAATTTATTTAGTTTAGAAAGAACCCATGATACTGATAGGTATAGATGGTGCTATGTACATTTTGTATATGTGGTGATGTGTACATACATATTGTGTGCATGTTGAATATGCGGTTTTGTGTGCATATGATGTGCACATGTTGGATATACAGTGTTGTGTATGTATGGTGTTATGTACATGTTGTATTTGCAGTGCTAAGTACATATGGTTTTGTGTGAATATTGTACATATGGTTCTATGTACATATGATGTTGTATGAATGATTGTATATGTGGTGTTTTACACATGTTTTACATGTGGTGTTGTGTCCAGGTGGTGTCGTGTACATGTTATGCATGTGGAGTTGTGTACATGTTGTGTTGTGTACATGTGGTATTGCGTACACCATGTATAAGTGGTGTAGTGTAAATTTTGTGTTGTGTACATATTGTGCATGTGGTGTTGTTTGTTATCACTCGGATTGAACCTCAGGTTGAAAAAGGAAATTCCGAGGTAACCACAAACCATGCTTAACCAAGTAGCTAGCCCTACTAGGAAAGGAAAGGGCTCTCTCTGTAAGGATCATAGCCAAGATGATTGTGGAAATAAAATATTAGGCTAAGTATAGTAGCTCAGGTTTTTTATTTTGATTATATAGGGTTTTGCTAGATCAAAAGGAGTCAAACAGTGAGGACAAGGAAATTAGGTCAAAATTCGCAGGGTGTTCTATGGGGCAAGGTAAGTACAATGTTTAGAACTTTCGATGGTGGGATGGTCAAGACAAGTGAGGGACTAGAAAGAGCATGGTGAAATCATGGGTTCTTTCTAAACTAAATAAATTTAAGAGACTGTGAATGTATACCCAAAAAAAAGCATAACAATTATGGATTCTGTTCATCTAACTTGAAAACATTCACTTCATAGCAATGAAATGATGGATTAAATAAAAAAAACATTCTAAAATCTCAGCAAAAAAGGAGAAACTAAAACTAAACACCATACCATAGTGATCCCATAAAAATAGCTACAAATTTGATGAATTTCCTGCTCAGAACTGATACAAAAGTTTGTTTCTTCAAAAGCCAAACATCCAACTGAGTCCAACCATTTCAATGACTGAGAAAATACATTATATATACCTCAAAACCACTCTCCATAGCCTCAAGTATTCGAATCCATGAGATGGGAATTAGTTACACCAAATGCCAAATAAGAAACTGAAGATTAGGAATACCCAACAATTTGCCTCTAAGAGAGAGGAAACTGATTCATTTGACCTCTAGAGGACTCACCTAATGTATCTACCTTAGATAAAAGTAAAAACATGAAATTCAAATTCATCATGACCATTTACATCATTAATTTCTTCATTTTCCAAAGTAAAAGTAAAACTGGAGTGAAACTTCAAAATTTGCTGAACAATGTGAAAAATGCATTTTCCTTATCAAATGCGCAGCGTCCAGGTAGAAAAAATGGCCTCTTTTGCAAGCAGCATTTGAGTGCCTTCCCGGTGTCCAAATCAGCTCCATGATAGATCATTGGAATTATATCTGAGTTGGGTTTCCAAATATACCTCAAATTTCCAAAATGGTGCTCATTTTCCCTATCAAAAATTCAATCTCCCAAGACTGTAAATGTGTAGCGACCATGTCAAAAAGGAGGCAGAAACATAAAAATTTGGTAGTTTTTTTGCATTTTTGAGGGACCAGTTCTCCTCCAAATCATTCGAAAATTTCTAGGGTTGATGTATTCATCATTATGAGCATGATGGTTGTGGAAATTTTTCAATTGGAGGCCCCAAAAAAGAGTGGAGCATCCAAGTCGTTGTGCCTTTGGAAAAATTTCTGCGTGCAAAAAGGCTCAAAACACCAAAAATGAACTGAAGTGCCAAGTGTGCCAGAAGTTTATCAAAATAGTGAGGGTAATTGTTTATAAATTTCTTGAGGCATGGAGAGACAGCCCAGAAATTATATATAACCTCTCTTTCTCCCCTTGATTAGTCAAACTTTCAATTTTAGCATTAGCTCTTTTGAGCTTGGCCAATGCAATTCTCTCTTTCTGTGGATGAAGTTTGACTCTTGTCCTCAACAAGTCATTGTACTTGTTGACCTTCTCTAGAAACCTCTTGAAATGTAGATTGGCTATATCAAGCCATTATTCCATGTCCCTACTAATATGTAGGGCAAGAATCTCACTTGGTGTGAGTTGCTCTGCCAACTCAACTTCTCTCCATCTTTCCCAAGCTAAATTTCTCTTTAGCCCTTTAGTATTTGGTTTATATCTTGGAGGTTGATCCTCCTCATCATAAATTTCACCAAATATTTCCAAGGTCTCCTCCAGCAAGGCCTTATTATTTTCTGCCTCTCTTTGTGCTTTCATGGTCTTTACCTCATTAATGATTTTCTTTTTGAAGAAAATCAATCACATATTTTCCTCTCTCAAGATTAGCTTGAAGTTCACTAATATTTGCTTCTTTGCCTTTGATTGTTGCACTGGTGATTTTTTCCTCATCTTCCTCATGTAGGTCAATCAACTGAAATTCATGCTCTATTTCATGTTTGTCCTCTTATTCATCAATGATTGGCTCTTTAGCCTTTTCCTTGCCTTTGCTCGCCTATTTTTTTGATGAAGAAGGTATGGCCGATTTCACTCCAAGTGAGGCAATCACATGCCTATAGCCTCTCTGATAAGTCTTTGGAAATGGCTCAACATCAGTCAAATTAGCCCAAGTTGCCTCAATATCCTTCTCACTTCTTGATGACTCAGAATCATGATGTGAAGATGATGAAGGGTTATATAAAGGTGAAGAAGAAGGATAAAAATGAGGTGAATGCATCTGACTTGGTGATGATGTATGAGCAATAGGATGATATGGAGGATTGGATAGGGGAGGATGAGATGATGAGGGGATACTATGCTCATGCTGACTAGGTAGGGCAGTGAAAATGTCATTTTCTATGAATGTGTCCCATGGAATTCTCTTTTTCTCAAGTTGATTCATGATTATCATTTTAATTAGGGATTGGTTAAAGAGACTCTTCATTTGATGATTATAATCCCTCTTTTGTGCAATGTATGCCACCTTTCCAATGTTGAGGGAGAGGAAATAGGGTATGTGAAGCATTCTGCCTCTAGTGAAATGCATAAGAAGCTGGATATGATATGAATAGAGTTGAGAAAACCTCCCCTCACAGGTGAAGTATTTCATGAAGATTTTCATCATAGGGACATATCGGTTAAGAAGATGACAGAAAGGGAAAATGATTTTTTTTTTCATTCTTGTATCTAGGTTTAAGATATGGTTCATAGTAGCTCTGATCAAGGTTTCCTTGTTTAAACCATTTCTCTCCCACATTAGGGATCCATGTAGCAGTTGTAATGGTATTAATAGAAATGGTAAAAGTAACCCCAACAAGATTAATCTGCCTATCATGAAGATTGGTAATGAACAACCTTTTCAACATAGGGTAACACTGGATCTGCTGCACTTTCTCACAAAACTCAAAACAACCAACATGTTTAAAACATGACACAATGAGGGGAGAAGCCATGAGCTATTTTGTGGTTGTTGGTTCATATTTGATGATTTTCTCTCCTTTGTTACATTTTTTTTCTTTGATGTTTGTTCCTCACTGACACTTTTGTCTTCCTCTTCAAACATTTTGAATTTGAAGCCTTGAAAACCCTAGGGTAAATGGAATGAGATGAAGGGAGTGAGAGGTGAAATGAATAGCTTATGAAAATGGAGGGAATGAATGTAAATGAAAACCCTAGGATTTAATAGTGTTTATAACTAATATGTGTTTAGGGACATGGATATGGATATGATGCATGAAAATGGGAAGGAAATTAAAAATAGGGCTTCATAGCAATAAGAACTTCAAATTTCTTATGAAACACCAAATATATTAGAGGAGAGGTGTCTTAGGGTTCACTTACTAATTTGAAGCCCTTTGAAGAAATTGGTGAGGAAATTAAAACTTAATGGAGGTTGTGAAATCCTTTGAAACCCTGCCTGAGCAAATGCGCAGCGTCCTGGAGGAATGTGGAGTGCCCGAGAAAATGCACAGTGACCAAGGGAAATGTGAAATAGCTGTGTTATTTGGTCAGCAATTTTCAGGAAAACGCGCAGCGCATGAGGGTAAACACATAGCGTCCAGGAAAACGAGCAGCGCTTGAGGGAAAATGCGCAACGACCCTGAAATTTAACTCAAAAATCTCGAAAAAATTGAAATTTCTCCTTTGCTGGAAACCCCTGATGGATGAATCGAGGCAATGAATTTCTTTGAGGTGTTTGAATGGATTTATAGCTTAGTGGTTTTTAATTTTTAATTTTAATTACCCACTTTTCCTATTTTCACTTTTCCCTTTGGACTTTGACACTGATAGTCTTTATCTTTCTGAATTTTTGGCATTTTTCAGTTTGATCAAGTCATGCAGTTTGTCTTTCTTTGCTCCATTTAGGCCAGAAATGATTGCATTGACAATTTGGGATGAATTTATTACCTATGAGATTCATAAAAATACATTTGGAAAAATATAAATAGATTGCATATTGAATTTTATATCAAAATGACATTTTGATATAAAATTCGTTAAACTCAAAAATTACAACTTTAAAAATTACATCATGATGATCTTCTACATAGGAAAAAAAAAATTCTTATTTAATCCCTCTCATATATTTGCTGACTTTATCTGAAATGGAGGAGTTACCTTGAAAAATAAAAAACCTAAAGACCTAATGGGACTTCTTTAGACCCGACTTTCATGAATGAGATTTAATTTAAAAGGCTTCCCAGTGAAAAGAGAATTTCCATAGGTGTTTTTATGCTCAAGGGGACATGAGAATGACTCAAAAAAGTGAATCTCAGAGGGAGAATGAAGTTTATTGAAAAGTAAAACCACCAGTGGAACAATTTTATATCATGACCTAATGTAATGGTTGAAAATTTCCTTAGAATGGGACACCTAAGATGCACATGCAAAATGTGTTTTGATCCCTGGTGGAAGTATGAAAATACTGACACTAACATTGTGTACATGTGATTTTGTGCACACGTTATGCAGGTAGTGTTGTCTATAGGAGGTATTGTGTACATGTTGTGCATATGGTACTAGTATAAATGTGTTATTGTGTGCATGTAATACATGCCATGTTCAGAGCATGTGGTACTATGTATGTGCATGGTGTAGTTGTGGTATGATGACATGTGTATTTGTTGTGTTGTATCGTACACCGAGTGTAGGTGTATGTGTTGCATGCCGATGTAAGCATATGTATTGTATTTTAATGTACACAGGGGCTTCACTCAATGAACCTCTGACCTATCATGTGCATTCATGGAATATTAAACAATACCCTTAATTTTACTACATATTGGAAAATACCTATAAAAATGACATTATATAACCCCCTATCAATACAAACCCAATATACCCTCCCAATTTAAAATACCTCTACTTTCACTAGATATGGTAGGTATCCATTTTTTCATTAACATTTTTAATACCCCTTTACATTTTTTCATCAACTTTTAGCTCCATTTTTTGTACATGCCAATATAAAAACCCTTTACCCCTTATATATCCCCCAATATATTATGTAATTCCCCCCTCAATATATATCCCCCAATATGAACCCACGGGGTATGGTATTGCTTCACTAGTGAAGCCCCTATGGTAATGTACACTAGGTTTAGGTGTATGTGTCATATTTCAATGTGGGTGCGTGTATTGTATGGTGTTTTATGTCATATGTGGGTGTACGTGTTATGATGTACACTATGTGTATGTATACATGATTGAAGGGAAGAAAAGGCATTGGGTGTTTGTTGACGGTGGCAATTGATCCAGTGTGTGTACAAAATGGACCAGTTGAAGGATAAGTATTAGCATTTGATTTCAATTTTATTACGCACGTGATCTATGTTTCTCACTTATGATTTATTATGGTTTATGTTGGTTTCATTTGATTCATGATTTTAATTTATGATGGTTGTGTTTGGAGCTAACTAGACTTGATATGTTTATACATGATGATTTGATCAAACAGTTTATTTGACTTGTGAAACAAGAAGTGAACATTATTGAAAGTGTATGTTATTGACGAGCCACCAAAGAGGTATGATTTGAATTTATTTCAATTTATTTTGAATCTAATGAAAATTATGTGCTTGGTACAAGAAATCATGCACTGCCCATTTGGGTGGTTGAAACTAATTGCAATAACTAACATCGCCAGCAAGAGGAATTGGAACATGCAACAGTATGTTGGTAAAGCACCTTAGGAATAGGGTCATTGTGGGAAAATAGTACTCAATAGTGTCCATCGATTTCCATGAGCACGTTATGATCGGTATGATGGTTTTGAGGTAGGGATATTCCTTGGGTTTTGTATCTTCTGATGCAAGGAAGCCTTGCCAAGGGATGGACTTCTTGGGATAGGGGTGCCAACAGAACTTGGAAGGTGTGTGACTGCATGGAAGGGGGTGATTGGGTAGCCCGAGGGATTATGTAGCAAAGAAGGGAAGGTGAGTGATGGATTTTTTTTGGTTATTATTATTTCCAGATGGAATATGATGCACATTGGGAGTGTTCCCAAGGAAAATGAGATGATAATTTTTCACTAAGAGGAAAAGTGGCATAGGATTGTAGTTTTGGACATCAGATGTAGATTTGACTTTGGCAGTGGATTCTGGACTTCCTTGGAAGGAGGTGAATCCTGGTATTACCTTGAGGGTGGAGGTGTGAGCCTTTAAATTCCCTTGCTGTGGATGTGGGAATCATATTATTTTGTTAATTGGTTGAGAAAATGTTCATATGTGTATATGTGTATATTATTGTAAATATTGTATTGAGTTGGATTTGTAAAGCTCCATAAAAAATATTATTATTTACTAGTTGAAGCAATTGTGGTTGTTATTGTAAATTCCGTAGAGTTGCGTTATAAATCTCTATAAAACAACATGTTTGTCATGTTTCCGCAATGGTAATTGTAAATAATGCAACACACTGTGCTATATAGCTCCATAGACAGTATGTTTTTTTTTAGCATTTTTTTTGGTTTGTAAGTGTCATTGAACATCGAGGACAGTGTTTCCCCAAGGGGGAGGATTCTGGAATAACCATGGTTAAAAATACATGTAAAAAATATAAGACCAAGGTCATGGAACACATATTCCAAGCTGAATGGTGGGAAAAACATCCTAGAGGGTGTTCATTTCGGTTATTATGGCTAAAGGAAAATGGAAAAGGAAATGAAAAAGGATTTGGAAAGGCATGAGGCATTAATTGGAATTTTATTTATGAAAATAATGGAAAATAGGATAAAAGGAAGGTGAAAGGTCATAGGTTGCATGTGAGGAGTAAAATGAAGAAAAATAATGGAAAATGAAGAAACTAAAGGCCTCATTGAGAAAAAGGCTTCCGAGGATCAGTTGGCAAGCTTTTTCTCACACTTATGGGCCTCATTCTATTCTCTCTCTCTCATACTCTTGGATACTTAGAGTTTTCTTAGAGCACTCTTGGAGGAGTGTGGCATACTTTTTATTTGGATTAAGAAGGCAATGGAAAGGCAAGAGAGTGCAAGAGGACATTGGGATCAACAGCTACAACTGGATTTATTTGCAGGTATCAAGTTGCATGTATATTTTACTTGCTAGTTTTGGCACGCATGACACACACATGTGTTTTGCTGGTTATGATATGTACTTTTCATGGAGGATTTCCTAGATTAAAAGTATATTTTACCATCCTTTCTATTTCTTGGATAGTCATGGCATTGTGGGATCGTTCCATTACTTTTTTTCTGGATGGTTCTCATGTACTTTTGGTTGTGGGTTGAGTTATTAGTTCCTAGAAGCCTTGGTTGGAAAAATTCTTTGGAAGCTTGATGAAAAAATATGAGTTAAGTTACTAGACCTCGAAGCCTTGGTTGGAAAAATGTTGTTGAAGCCTTAGGTGGGTTGAGTTACTAGTCCTGGAAGCCCTAGTTGGACAGATCCTCTAGAAGCACTATAATATATAGGGTTGAGTTACTAGTTCTAGAAGCCTTGGTTGGAAAAAACACTTGGGAGCCTTGGAAAAACTTGGGTAGAGACCAATCCATGATGGTTGTGATGTTCGACCATGAGGTGGAATCACTGGTTTATGGTTGAGGTGGTTTGGACTTTGGAATCCTTTGTTTGGTTTTGATGGATTTGGTTTGAGATCCCACATTCATGCTTGGAATATGGCATGTTGGTGATTGGATGAAGAGAGATTTGGCTCAACCATGTCTATGGTCAGGTGGAACATGGAAGTCCCAAAATTTCTTGCATTTTTCTTATGGAAATAAGAGCTATTTTCCTCTTGTATTGATGGGTAAATATGCTTGTTATTTTTTGGCTTATATGGTTGTTATGTGCTTGTAACTTATATTGCTTATATGTTGGCTATGACCTAGTTTTATGATGGTGATGGTGTATGGCTCTCATCATTTTTTGATTCGTAATTGAATGAAAAATGTATCTATGAATAAATAGACAATAATGTAGTTAGTATGGTGAAGCAATGATGGTTATTATCAATTCTCAGATAAGTATGAGACCCCTATGCTTAGATATTTTATTTAAAACTGTAGATTACCTATTTGTGATATGTTTGATGAAACACCTATCATGGCTAATATTAAACCTGTATATTACATATTTTTCATAGTTTTGATGAAATTATTTTCATGGATGGTCGGGGTCCAGTCAAGTCCTTATTCAAATGTTTGTTTTTGCACCATTTTTTCATTGTTATATTTCATTTATGAACTTGTCACTGAGTTCTAGCCAGTGATCTAGGCTTTGGGCCTAAAACAGTGGCTCAAATATGAGGTATGGTGGCAAAGGTCTCTGGGAAAAATTCCCTAGACGCATGCATGCATATGTTGTGGGAGCATCCAAATCCTCCTAGACACACCCATGCCTATATTGTGGGAGAATTTGTAGGTATAAAACCTTAGTGGGACCCATGTGCTAGATACCTGAGTGGTTGGGTTAGCTCTCAGAGCTATGTTGCCGATGTGAAAGGTCTGTTTGATGTGTTTCCATCAATTCAACTTCCTTAAGGTCACCTAGGAGGTTGAATCTAATCATAGTAACTCTTAGTCATATTTTTACCCTAGTTGGTCGGTTACTTGGGTAGATGTGGGAGGAGGGTGTTACAGAACCTAATGTCCAACAATATCCCCCCACCAAAAATTCGAGATCTATCACTTTGATACCATTTTTTGGAATCATGATTTCTGTTAGACCAAAACCCGTAGGCATTAGAATTCGTTATAATCGCAATAGTTAGGATCCATGCGAGGCGGTTAGTCCATGTCATGCAACAGATAAGAGCATTGAACCTAATTTCCATCAAGTTTATATCATGGTTTTGAGATCAATAGTGTGTTATGTGAACTATGTGTTTTTCTCATTAGCGTAAGAATTATGCACATTATCTTCTTTCCAAAACATGTACATATTTTATGATATTTGTATCAACTACGTTGTGGTTTCTCATTTCGTGTATAATGATCACGTGTAACTATTTTGTGTGTGAGCCATGTTAAATAGGAAAAATCATGTACACACTACCCTAAATCACATAAATGTAAGAAATTAAATAAATTTGAAACCGTGTGATACATTATATAGAGTGATTGATATTAAGTGGCTTCATTCATTGAAAAATCAGTATTAGGTGGAAGAAAAGTGTGCTAGAGAGTTATGCGGTGGGATAGTTAATGATAAGGTGAAGAAATCGCATACATGTCATTGAATAGTGCACACAACCCCACCTATATGGGCCTTGGCATCACGATTTCATGTGGGCGCACCCAGGGTGATCACCTTTGTGCTTGAAAGATTTCTCCACGGCCCCGCACATAAGAATTGGTTATTTTATTATTAGTAGACTGTGTAGAGTGTGAAGGTCCACACAATGAAATCTTTTAAGCTTCCTCCACAAAACGAACTCCTTCCATAATCTTGTATATATTCATTTGTGTTAATTTTGAAAATATGTTAATATTAATATTTTAATGCTTTGAAAATCATGCTTTTAGATTTGATATTTTAATGCTTTAAAATAATTCCATATGTAATAATAATTTTTAATTTGATTCATTATTTTGGATTTTCCTCTTGTAAAGTTGAATTGTTCTAGAAGTCCTGAATCATTGTTTCGCACATAGTTTCACAAGAAAACATAATAATAGTAAGCACATGCAAAGAACAATTGATACCACACTCTACATTAAAGGCTTTTATTGTTGATAATTTATTATTAAATAATCCATATCTTTTGTTTGCAATGACGAAGAGGAAGCGGTGGACAAATATGTTATTATTGGTAATATTTTAATTGTAAATAATGCATATCTTCATAATTATGAATATCCAAATTAGATACATGTGTGGAAGTGTTGAGGATTTCCATTGTGCGGAGAAAGATTTCATTGTATGGATCTACACAGTTCGCACTAAAGGATTTTATTGCTAGTATTTTAGTATTAAATAATCCATATTTTTTATTGGCAATATTGAGCATATTGAGAAAAGGTTGTGTGGAGTGCGAAAAAAATTATGTACACATCAATTTTTGTATAATTGAATTTTTTTTTTTTTTTTTTGCTATCTTTATGAAATTAGGCACATTTTTAGAAGTGTGAATAAAGTACATTGTGTAGAGGAATATTTCGATATTTCATTGTGCGAATCAGTGGACTCCTCAATAAATGATTTTACTGCTTATATTTTAGTATTAAATAATCCATATTTATTTCATCGAAGCAAGTGGTGGACCCATACAATATTATTGATAATATTGTATTATAAACAGTGATTTTATTGCTCATATTTTAGTATTGAATAATCCATAGTAATTGTTCGAAATATTTTAATTATAAATTATGCATATATTTGATTTCTCGAATATGACTAGTGGATCACTAAGAAAAGTATTTTTTATGGTTTTCTTTCTGAAATTAGGCATATGTGCACAAGTGCAAATGAAGTCCATTGTGTAGAGGAAGCTGTCAAGATTTCATTGTGAAGATCTCTACACTCCACACAAAATGATTTTGTATATTTTTTCTCGAAACATGTGCATAAGTGTGGAGCTTTGTTTGAGTGTGAAGGCTAAGTGTAGAAAAGTTCAAAGCTAATATAAAATGTCACATAACCACTTCATAACTAATATAAAATATCAATTTTCATTTATCGAATTCAATATCGCATGTTGTACTTGATATTTGTGCAGTATAAAATTGCTATTTATAATATATTTTATTACGTAATATTGTAATGATCATACAAATTGTTGGAAGCATTTAGTACTATAGCATTTGAGAAAGGACAAGTGTGTTATATGAAAAATCTATCAAGACGGTAATCTTTACAAACATGCAAAAACTTGGAAATCAAACTTAATATTGAATAATTAATTAATTATTAGAAATCGTATTAATATCTATTGAAAAAATCGATACACACTTACATTATCCCTGAAATGTTTAATAACATCTACTATGATGCATTGTGTAATGATTACTGGTTTGAAACATATCAATAAAATCGTATCTACTGATATTATAAAATACATAATTTAATGTCTATTTGGTGAATTGAGGAATACATAGTGCTTTTAAAATTGATTTGAGGTTTGTATCTACATGTCAACAGTAAAAAATGTTAGTTGTAAATGGAGGATATGTGGAGGAAGTATAGTCTATGTATTAGACACTAGGTTGGAGGCCAAATTATAGTTATTTGAATAGACCTAATTTAGTTTCTTTGATGACAGATTAAATCTATTTTGAAGGCTATTTCTCGACTAAATAGTTTGAAACCCATATGTATTATGTTGTGCCTAAATGAAAGTGAAACATGGAAATTGATGGTGCTATTAATTCATATATTTCTAGTTATGTTGGGAGTTGGATAGTTTTTCGAAATGTAATCAAAGCTTTTATTGTGCAGGAAAGATTATAATAATTTTGGAATGCTACTTTTTTAGCTTAATGAAAAATGATAGAAACCATTAAAAGTTATAAAAAGTTGCCAAATTTACTTATTTCAGTTAACATAGTTCATTTAATATTTGGATAATACAACAAAAATCAATAATACATCCAAGTCAGGAATTGACGTCTAAGATATGAAATCACTTCATCTTCCACAAAGTGAAAATTGTATGATAGCAAGGCATGTATACATAGTAAATGTGTTAAATACACATTGGTTCAGTGAATAAATACATAAAATAATTTTATTTTCTCGTAGAAGAGAGTTATTTAATTAAAATAGAATGGGTTTTATGATATTAATAAAATAGTATCTCGATATCAAATTGTAAAGCATGTAAAATAGAGTAATCATGAAACATAATCATATCAATTGGACCATGTCAAATTGGAATTTAAGTAAAATGTATATGATATAAAGTTACATATTTCACAATAGTCTTTTTTTATTAAAGATCGGGAAAACCATTACTAGACATATTGATGATGATCACTGGTTAATGAATACCATTAAAATTGGTAGTAGTTAAATGTTGTTTTGGAACTTAGATGTCAATTTGTGATAAAGATGACTTATTGATTCTGGCACATTATATGTAGGCTTGTTGTCTATCAAAGAAATTTTTCAATGTTCATTTTTCTAGACTCATTAGTAAGTTATAGGAAATTGAATTTCTTTTTTGTTTTGAAACTAGTTAGTGTTTTAAGGTTTTACTTTATAATTTGTCTATCATTTTTTGAATTTATTACTAACAATAAAAAAAATGGACCAAAGAAACAATGGGAGTAGCGTAGAGGAACAGGTACATGCAGAGAGCCAAGATGTGTTAATTCTCAACCAAGATATATTAATGCTTAGTCAAGTTATTTTAATGCTAGAGGATAAAATATTGGAACTTCAACAAATACTTAGCCTTTTCAAAGATGGAATCATTAGGGGAATTTTGATGTCTAAAATGGGTCTCCTAAGGAAATTATAAAATAATAGTGGAAATAATAAAACAATAATATATTACATCATCAAATTTTAGAGGGAAAAAATAAAAAACTATTTTTTCAACTCATATTTTCAACTTATCTCTCTATGGGGTTACTCAAATTTCGAGCAGGAACACTCGATGGATATAGAATTTGATTCCTCATCCAATTAGTACCCATGTTGCATATTTTCGATGGAGCCTCCTACACAAAAAATGATAAATACATGAAACCATGATTGCAATCACGTTTTTCATGTATTTCTCATTTTCCATGTAGGAGGCTCCATCGAAAGTATGCAACATGGGTACTCTTTGGATGAGGAATTAAATTTTACATCCAATGTCTACTCTTGCTTGATATTTAAGTAAAATCTTAGGGGGATACGTTGAAAATATGAGTTGAAAAAGTAATTTTATTATTTTATTATTTTTTAATCTTTTTACTTTTTTACTTCAAAAGTGGTGAATCATCCCCCATGGTTGACATCACCATATTGAATCTTATCGGTTCTTACAAAGTTTATTTTGGTTCTAGAATTTTCTTAGGAAGCCCATTTTAGACCTCAAAATTCCCCTAATGAGATGTCATAAAATAATTGTTAGAGGAGCTCTTGCAAAACAAGAATAGAGAAATCAGTTCTTAGTTTTGGAAGAATAATCATTAAAAGTGTTAATGTCCAGAAACAATGGTTATTTAGTAAATAAATCGTAACCATTTTTTTTCTATTTGCTGAACCAATTGTGAGATTCAGTATATGATAAATAATTAGGGAAATTTGAGGTAAAAAATGGGCCTTAAAACAAAAATACACTTTATAAGAACCAATAGGATTAAATATGATGATGTCAACCATGGGTTATGATTTACCACTTTTGGACTACAAATGTAAAAAGATAAAAAAAAATTAAAAAATAATTTTTCAACTCGTATTTTCAACTTATCTCCCTACAGTTTTACTTTAATTCTGAGTGAGAGCACTCGTTGGATGTGTAATTTAATTTTACATCCAAGGAGCACCCATGTTACATACATGTGTACTCCTTGGATTCAAAAATAAAATTTTCATACAACAAGTGCTTCTGTTCGAAAATCGAGTAAAATAGTAGGGAGATAAGTTGAAGGTATGAGTTGAAAAAGTAGTTTTTTATTTTTCCCTATAAAAAAGATGAAGTAATCTAATCTAATCTTATTTTATTATTTCCACTATTATTTTATAATATTACTTAAGAGGCCCATTTTAGAGCTCAATTTTTTTCCAATGAAGGCTATGTATTGTAATATTCTTGACATTGTTAAACAAAAAAAAAATATCAGGCTATTCTAGATTACAAACGTATGTATAAATGCAACATGTTTTATAAGTTATATTGTAATCTTACTTATTCAATTTAGAAATTCGTTTTAATCGAAAGAGTGTTGGATTGGTTGAAAATGTAAATAAAAAAATTCGATATTTTAAAGTCCATTAATTAATAACAATGCCACCACAAAGTGATTAACCAAGTTGCAAACTGCCGCATAACCAACTTGAAATATTGTTTGACTAGTTATAGAACTTGCAAATCTAATAAATCAATAAAAAAAGGTGAGAAATGAAACTACAAGAAAGGAAAGACGACATACCATAGTACAAAACATAGAGTGAGAACAAAATAGTTCATTGGTACATTCTTGTACAATGTTATAGTCGCATTTGCATTACTATAAGAAATCGACTTATTTGATTTAATGATTACATTTTTAATTTGTTCTCATAAGTATAGTATATTAATTCGTAATGTGTAATTAGATCCTAATTATCCACTAAAACAAAAGAGTTGTTTGAAAAAATGTAATTCCTGAACCATAAACTTTGAGGAAATTTTAGGATAATTGGAAATGCAAGCAAAATGAACTATGCCATTACCATATTTCTTTATAATGCAAATAGATAAAAAACCATCATTGTATACATACAAGTATGTTTTGATGGTTTATTGTAAATGTTCCATGTGTCTCAAAATTGAACAAGATTTCAATAACATCTAATTTTTCTACATAGTATTGCTCGTAGGTAATTTCTCATAATGAAAGTAATACTCCGTCCAGTTTCACACCCATCAAAATATATTGTATTTTAGTCATTTCATTTGCATGTATGATGTAGTTTAATTGATGGAAATAAAGGAATCGAGAGTCGATCTTGCAAGCAATTAAATAAAGCACTCTTTTATTCACAATTCTATCACTTGTAATTAGAGTATTGAATTTTGCACATACAGTCTTGAATGGATTCATATATGAACCACAGGGGCTTCACTATGGGAGCAATACCATAGCATGTGAGTTCATATTGGGGGATATATAATGAGGAAAAAATGACACAGTATATTGGGGATATATAGGGGGTAAAGTTTTTTATATTGGTAGGTATAAAAACTGTAGCTCAAAGTTAATGAAAATATATAAAGGGATATAAAAAATGTTAATGAAAAAACGGATACCTACAATATATAGTGAAAGTAGGGGATTTTTAAAATGGGAATGTATATTATGTTTATACTGGTAGTGGATTAAATAATGTGATTTTTAGAGGAATTTTCCAATATGTACTCAAATTAAGGGTATTTTTTAATATTCTATGATCGCACGTGCTATGTTAGAGGTTGATTGAGTGAAACCTCAGTGATATGCACTAATCACTATTAGGTATCCTTGGAAGTACTATAAATTTATATAGAAAACATAGGCTTAGTAACATGAAATAAAATTATTTTTATTTCGTGTCTATGATCTATGTATATATAAACAATATAATATAGTTTACCATGCATATTCCACTTGGAAAGGAAAATAGGTTTCGTAGATTTTTAGCATAATTTCTTGTTTTCAATGGACATATGAACGTCGATTGTGAAGTTTGGAAAACTCTTTCTTGTTTTCTAACTATATATTTTAGCAAGATTTGTGGGAAAATATCTCGTTGCAATTATCTTTGAAATGAAACACATGTCAAAACAATTTTATCATGTACATGAACTTATTACATATGCAACATTTGTTAAAAAATACACGAAAACCTTATAACAAATGAAAAATAACTTTTCCTGAACATTGGGTTATACAAAGCTACACACATGTAGCTTATTTTTTTATTTCAATGAAAATTGATTTTTCTCGGTGAAAAAAACAAATGGACAATCACTTCATAACAATGCAACATTCAAATAAATCAAATATCATTGCTTCCTTGTCTAGTTTGCATTGTCATCTTCGATATCCAATACATATTGCATTTTTGCGTGCATTGCCAAAATTGCAATAACAAGGAATGTGCCTACTAGAAATGCATCACCATTATGTGATAGATTTGAAATCATCATATTCAGAAAGAATCAGTAGTTTGCACAAATAGGACAAAAAATTTCTACATTGCTTAAACTATTTAGAGAAATTTTTTTCTCACAATCACCATTGTCATATTTATGCTTTGGAATTATTTCTAAATCCATAATAGAAACATCAACATTCATAATAAGTTTTGACTCATGATTTTCAATTAAGTTTGTTGGAAAAAATACTTTTTTATTGTTATTTCCGCTTTATTATTTATTATGCCTACACAGAATACTGATTTTGTCTTGTTTTCTTTTTTCAAAAATGTTTGATATCTACCCAAGAAAATGCCATGAAAAATCCTCCTAGTTATATTGTTACTAATATGTTCGATCAACAATGGTGTAGAGTTGATTTCTTTTTTCCTAGTCATGAACATTGAATTGAAATAAATAAATAAAACAACAAAATGAAAAGACAAAAAAAAGAGAAAAAAAAATAGAAAATTTGATACACAGTTAATTAAATGTGTGCTTAAGTACCTATTTGCATTTATTTCTTTGTTGTTTTCTATTTCTCTTGTTTTTTATATTGCGATATTTTTTTATGTAGTACTATTAATTGTTATCTCTACACTCTCATCCATATCTACTGTGACATCATTTGAATTCGATATCTTTTGCCTATTCACGAATAATACACTGAAATCACTTCTCAAAAGGAAATTTGAAAACATAATAAGATAATGCAAATTCATTAATAGTGTACATTAATTCTAAATATATTTTATTTTTAGTAAATACAAATGTTTTATAGAAATGTTTAAAGTACCCTTTTCTTTGTAATTGTTGTCCTGAATCTGAATCTCTAAGTGTCATATGTTTCCTGCAAATTGAAAATATTTTTCTTTTAGTTATAGTACATTAGAAATATGGAAAAGAAAAAAAAAGCACACTAGACTGTGTAATGCAAATATAATCAAAGTACAATAAATAGAACAAGAATGTATTGTTAAAAAAAGTAGCAAAAAAGGCTCAATTTGACTTTAGCCTTAGTCAAATTGAATAAAACAAACTTCCACATCAATAGGACAACTTGGAGGCAGTTAACTAGTGTGACATGGATCTTGTCACTCAGTTAGCTCAGTAAAATCGAGTTAATGGGCTTGGAGTTCAGTC
Source organism: Pinus albicaulis (assembly GCA_034641835.2). Lineage (NCBI taxonomy): Eukaryota > Viridiplantae > Streptophyta > Pinopsida > Pinales > Pinaceae > Pinus > Pinus albicaulis. Next base: position 665,383,508 of record CM076576.1, on the reverse strand, counting down.
ATGTATGTGTGATTGCTAAATTTTAGTAATTCAATTTAGTTGTTTTTATTTGTATTCAGTTAACTTACCTCTAAATATCGATAGAGTCAGTTGAAGGTAAGTTTTGTAGTAGGACAAAAGTCTAACTTAGAGATCTGCCAGTCAACTTATCAATCATCTCAAAATAGCTAGTGCATGCAAGGAATTCGAATTCCTCAGCTAAAATGGAGATGACAAGGTAGTGTAACAAGATTTGTATACTAGCATGAGTATACAGATGTTTCATGAGGTCAGGATATCAATCCTTGGAAATTGCACAAACAATTTAAAATAAATTCCTATCTTTTAGGGACTAATTTCCTCAAAAATTGTCCAACAAAATAGGAGGCTAAGTGAGAAAATAGTTGGCTAAGTGTTTGTGATATTTCTTCATTAAGTAGAGAGAATAATTATTCTTTTGTAGGTTGATCTTAGAGCTCAAGCTATAAATTATAAAAAATTATCTATTAAAGTAATTAAATCAAAGAGTCTTGAAGGGGTTTTCCTAGTTGGGTTCCCCTAGAAATCAATGTGTACTTGTGGTTGTTAGTCTAATTTATTGGGATAAATTAGAGCATGCATTTTAATATCAATCTGGGGTCGTAGTCTTAGAATCACACCAAAGTATATGGATCTTAGATCTAGCCAGCTCTATCCTCTATCAAAGCATGTAAATCTATTCTATGAAATCATACGAAAAGTGAAAAATGATCTTATTCAACTTTAAAAAACAAGGAAGAGGCGCTTGTCTTAGAGGTCCCGGTTGTCCTTCCTTATTGCTTCTAGTCATTCAAAAAAAAAAAATCACTTATCTAAATTACCAGGGCATATAAATAAAGCATATAAACATAATCTAGGAAAGCATGCGAAAAAGTGAACAATGATTTCAATTAAATCTTAGTTAACAAAGAAGAAGCTCTAACTTAGATACCTAGTTTTTCCTTCTTTATTTGAATCTAATCATTCAAAATAATCCATTTTCATTATCTAATTGGCCATGGCATGCAAGTGAGATTATGCAATAAATATTCACAAATGATTAAAATAAGAAATATAATCTTAACAAAGAAAATGAAGATGCTAACATATAATTATAACAATGAACAAATGTAAATAGAATACTTCCTTAATCCATTTGGAGTGAGGTCAATTCTCATAATATCAAAGTAAAAAACTATTCCATAAATGTATACATTACAGTAAATAAGTCTACATCTAAAACTATAGAATGGAAATTTATGTAAAAGAGAGATTTACTCTATTTCGTTATAAGTTGGATACATGCTCCAAGAGTCCTCTCCTTGGAATGGAGGAGGCACTCCTATTTATACATAAACTTTAGATAACTAACAAAGATTTGAGATCCACAAATCTCTCCTAGCTACACAAATATCTCATGTGGTTACAACCATGTTCTAACACTTAACAAGTAAAATCTATACAAATCCTCTCACAAATCTCTAATGTCTTTGATAAGAAAAAATATCAAAACTTCTATGATTCTTCTCCATGAAGTATGCTTGAAGGAATCTCCCAAATCTTCATCAAATCTAGAAATTCTAATTTTAGGCTTGGTGGTCAAATATCACTTTGTCGAAGTCTTCAATAACACTTACAAATATCATAAAAATCATCCCACTTTCATATATATGTGAGCACATGGTGTTTTTAAATATTTAATCATAAATTCACTCAAAAACACTAAAATAAATGCATTGGAAAATTCTAAGTCTAAACCCAATGTAATCATGAAATTATTTTATGGGAAAGATAAATATGGTTTAAAAGTGAAGTGAAAATTTTGTAAAAAGATGGTATTTGGGCAACCGAACATTCCCCCCAACTGAAGGTGTTGCATGTACTCATGCAACCTTGCATTGGATATTTTGACCTGTGTGATAGAGTCTTCTTTTATGATGTGTAGCAACATTTTTCTCTTATAGTTGGTTCTTATGTGATAACCATAAATATTGCAAGTGTTTGTTCTTGTGTGACAACACTTTCCCTTTTACTCTTGTTCTTACTACAATTAAGAATTATCTTGAAAATTCAACCATATGAATACATTCAAAATGATGATTAGGTAATGTGTGCATCAACCATGCAACATTTTCAGCCTCATTTTCTTGAAATTGTTGTGCAAAATATGCTATGTAAATAGGCTATGTATAACTTATTGAAACTTTATGCTTGTATGACAGCAAAAATTATTTGGAACATCCTCCACATGGCAGTTCTTCTTAGGAATGTATGCATCATATGAAAACCAATGATGCATTATGGAGCTCAATCAAGGTGTTTATAAGAACACCCACTTTCAATTGGGAAAAACATGTTGGTCAACAATATATGAGGTTATGAAATATGGGATCGACAAATAGTGTAATGAATATAAGAAATGATGAATAATCCTCCCCGCTCCCCCCCCCCCCCCGAACTGAAGGTATTTTCCATATTTGGAAAATGTAGCAAATAAAGAAAACATAGAATGACATGAAATAGGGAAAGATATGAAAGGACAAATAGATAAATTTTCCAATACATGTATTTTAGCATTCAAGGAATTATTGATTAAAGAGTGGAAAAAAACATAATTTCACCTACCTGAGAAGGTCTTGAGCTATAAATATGAGAGATATGTGTATGGCTGCTACTGTTGGATAATCAATCTTGAAGTAAAACAATTTGATTTGCTTTGTTGTATGAACATAGAATGAGATCTGAAATTGGTACATTTGTACCATCATATTGTTGGAACTAATCTATTGGTGCTTAAATATGGAGCTAAATTTTGATTTAGTGTAACACTGCTACAAGTTGATGTGAGTTTCATGGAACCATATAGTCTTCATTCATATCCGCATCATGGCATAGTTCTTTTCTATGTGAATTAATTTTGTTGATGTCGAACATAGAAATAAATTGTTGGATTACCGACCATTCATGAATGTCATTAACCAACATAAGACTACTCACCATTAATGTCAATGAGAGTAAATATGCCCAAGTAAATCTTACCAGATACAAATAAATGAGTTGAAGTCGAGTCACCTAGAAGATTCGAAAAATAGGGGACATTGATGTATTCCCATTGTTAATTGGCGGGAAAACTTGCCATTATGGCATGCAAGCATCAAAGTACTAAAAATACCTCTAGTATCAAACCCAGATAATGTGTTGAAGTCGATGGGTCAATAATTTCTATAAGGAAGGCCTTAATGAATCCCCCATCATCTAATGTGAGTATAAAGTAATGATTTAGAGGACCATGGATGGAAGCTTTATGTTTATGAAGTAGGTTTTATTTTACAAAGGAAAAATGATAGTGGGGGTGACTCAACATTGTAAGTGATTTGAATGACTTTACTCATGGGTTAAAGATGAAATGTAATTGAGATAGGAAAGTGTGAAATTTTCAAAGGGAAAATAGTTTTGCAGTCATGATCTAGTAGTAAGAATATGGAAATTCATGGATGGAATGTAAGCTTAAAAAGAAGAAAAGGAATGAGTAGCAATGGAACTATGGATGTGATTTTATATGGACTTGAATTCTTCATGTTCTTCTTGAAAAAGAAATTGGTCTTTGAGAACCAATAGTAAAAAAAATGATCTTATTTGATCATCCTAGAACCTGCAAACATTCAGCACTAAGCTGCAATAAAACGTAATATTCTCGAAGGAGAGAGATGGCTAGTCTCTCTTCATACGATATATATATATATATATATATATATATATATATATATATATATATATATATATATATAACAAATTCATAAATAATGCTAATAAAACAAATTTAAGGAAGACAAAGAAAAATGAAATGCACTTTTAATTACCAGGAAGTGGTACCTCGGACAACTTGTCAGTATTTTGTTGATAACGTCTTCATTTAATGCCCAATTTTAGTGATGCAAAAACCAAGTTAAAGTAAATTCATATCAGAAACATGCTTTTAATCACCATTTTTTTATTGCATCAAATTCTAAGTAAAACTAAATCATCACGTAGCTCTTGTCAAGATCTTTCCAATGACATTTGAATCGCCTCAAACGGACATTGAATGTGAAAGTTATGCTCTTTTGAAGTTTTAGAAAAACACTGAAAATGGGGGCATCGGAAAGTTATGCTCTTTTGAAATTTTAGAAAAAACTGAAAATGGGGGCATGGTTTCCACGTGGCAGCATTAAAGTGTGCCTAGTGTGCCTAGTGGTAGTGCCAGGTGGTTGTTGATGTGGCTGTTGATTGGTCAATATTGACTCGACAATTTCATGACTAGGTGGACGAATGTCGACGTGCCACGTGACAGCAAATTGTCGAACAATTAATGTTAAAATGATATTTTGTTTAGGATTTGAAACTGTGACCTTCTATTCACAACAACTTGAGCACTTTACCACTAAACTACAAGGCACGTATTTCACTTTTAATAAATAGATTTTGATTTAAGTTAAAAAAAATTAACAATGTGGACAAATTAGCTAAGAGTTTGACAACATGACCAATGACGACCAAATAAATTTCGAAATTTTTACTTATCAAACTGATTTTTGACTATTACGCCACATGCGTTCACTTGTAAAACAACCACCGAGATGCTTGTTTTCCATTCGAAATCATTCTCTTTCATAGAAAGATGGATCTTCCCATGAAATTGAGCGCTGACTTATACCAATTTCCATTCATTGATCCGGAGCAAGCTTGAGAGAGTACAGTTTTTATTTGCAAGTTCGATGGGGGGCCGAAGCCATGGAGAATATTGGGCATCGTTTCATTTTTTACCTGCGTGTCAGGATTGTTCGTTGAAACCCTCTTTGTAATGCAGCGTTCTTGTCCTCTAACGTGAGCTTTATTGATGTGTTGTTTTATTATTTTTTGTGTTTGTTTTTAATTATTCATGTTTTATTTTATAAGTTTCCAACCCACCTTCGTTGGTTTGAATGAATTGGTTTGTTTTGTTTTTTTTTTTTGGTTGTGGTATTCTTTAGTATTTAGTATTGGTTTCTGTTTTTTTTTTATTTGGTATTTTTTTTTAGTATTTTTTTTAAGTATTTTCTTTTGTGTTTTATGTGTTTTTTTTAAATGTTGTTTTTTTATTATTTAATGTTTTTCTTATTTTATATTTGTTCTGACTTTGTTTATTTTAGTTTATGTTCTGGTTTATTTTTGTGGGTTGATTTTTATTATTTTATTTTATTTATTATTGCTTTATTATTATTATTTTTATTAGTTTGTTATTTAGTTTTGATTTTTTTTTTAATTGGGTTTTTTTAAAGAAAAAAATGAAATTTTTTAAACTTTTAGAAATATCTAATCAAGATTTTTTTTCATAAGTTTTTTTTAAATAATAAAAAAACGATTTATTTATTTTCAGACAAAGTTATATGAGTTGGAGATGAAAATTTCAATACATTTTCAGAATGAATAAATTTAGTTCTCTTAGTGATTTTTTCAGATTTATGAATTTTATTGTCAAATTTAAAAGCTAACTTATCCAATTTTTCTTTTACATCTTTCACATCGTAAACGACCCAAGAAGAGAGCATACTTAGAATATCAAATCAGTCTAATTCGTAGTTGATGTGGCCGATGAAGTTTTGATAAGACTAATTTGTAGTCGTAGAAGCACACCAAAGTATATGGATCTTAGTTCTAGCTAGTTTTATCTTCTATCAAAGCATGCAAATCTATTCTATGAAATCATATGACAGGTGAACAATGATATTATTCAACTTTATATAACAAGGAAGTGGCTCTTGTCTCAGAGGTCCTTGTTGTCCTTCCTTATTGCTTCTAGTCATTCAACAAAAACCATTTTCACTTATCTAAATTACCAAAGCATAGAAATAAAGCATATAAATCTAATCTAGGAAAGCATGTGAAAAAGTAAACAATGATTTCAATTCAATGCTAGTTAACAAAGAAGAGGCTCTAACTTAGAGACCAGATTTGTCCTTCTTTATTTGAATCTAATCATTTAAAATAAACCATTTTCACTATTTGAAAAGCCATGGCATGAAAGTGAGTTTATAAAATAAATATTCACAAATGATTAAAATAAGAAATATAGTCCTAACACAGAAAATGAATATGCTAACATATATTTAAACAATGCAAAAATGTAAAAATAATGCTTCCTTGATCCATTTGGAGTGAGCTCAATTCTCGTAAGAGAAAAGTAACAAACTATTCCATAAATTTATACATTACATTAAATAGATTTACATCTAAAACTATAGAATGGAAATTTATGCAAAATAATTCTTTACTCTATTTCATCATAAGTTGGATGTATGATCCAAGAGTCCTCTCCTTGGAATGGAGGCACTCCTATTTATACCTAAAATTGAGATAACTAACAAATATTTGAGATCCACAAATCTCTCCAAGCTCCACAAATATCTCATGTGGTTACAACCATGTGCTAACACTTGGCAAGTAACATATCTACAAATCCTCTCACAAATCTCTAATATCTTTGATACCAAATCTTATTAAAACTTCTAAGATTCTTCTCCATGAAGTATGCTTGAAGGAATCTCCCAAATCTTCATGAAATATAGAAATTCGAATTTGAGGCTTGGTGGTCAAATATCACTCTGTTGAAGTCTTCAATTACACCCACAAACATCATGAAAGTCATCCCAATTTCATATATAATTGATCACATGTTATTTTTCAATATTTAATCATAAATTCACTCAAAAACACTAAAACAAATGAATTGGAAAATTATAAGTCTAAACCTGATGTAATCATGAAATTATTTTATGGTAAAGAGAAATATGGTTTAAAAGTGAAGTGAAAAATTTGTAAAAATATGGTATTTGGGCGACCCAATAGTGATTTTTCTTGTTGCATGTCTATGCATGTTGTTCGAAATTTTGATTTCCATTTCATAGAATAATAGAGTATAATTGTCTCCCTTCTTTTTCAGTTTGAAATCTTGAGAACTTGCATTTTCAATCAAATTTATATATGGTATCATAGCTCTGAAAATCACATTTTAACCAATATTTGAAACTTTCCTCTCAGGAATTTCGATTTCAGTGCCACATTTTTTCTTCAGGATTGGGAGAATATCTTTCAACATACCAGGATTGGAGTATGCCCGAGAGGGTAGCTTGAATCTCATGGTCTAGAAGGATTGAATAGAAGCAGTGCTTGATGATAATGGTGTGTTATAATATATTAAAAATGATATTGGAAAAACCCAACAGTCGGATGCACAAAAATTAACCCAATGGAAGAAGAATGTTGTAAAGGCGAGGAGAATTCTTCTAGGAGGTGTGAGGGACCATGTGGTCTCAAATCTCCATGGAAAAGTGACATCATTTGCTATGTGGAAGACATTGACTGAGCTATTTGATAATAGTAGTGACCATAGAAAATTGGCCCTAAAAGACAATATTTGAAACATTAGAATGAAAAATAATGATACTATTCCGCAATATATCTCCATATTTACAAGAGTTTATGATGAGCATGGAGGGGTTGGGGTGAATGCTAAAAAATATGGTTTGGTGATCCTAGCTCTTCTAGGAATTCCAAAATATTAGCACAACTACTAGGACTCTATGAATGGAAGGGGAAAATTACTTAAATGGGAAAGGTTGTGATCTAATTTCGTACAAGAAGAGTTTAAGAGAAACATCATAGATGGAGCTTCATCCAGATCTGAGGTTGAAGAGAATTTTTCATTGGTTGGAAAGTGGAAGGGAAAAGGAAAAAATAACCTAAGGAAACTTGAATCCAACAAAAATAATGGAAAGAATAAATACTTGAGCAAGATAAAATGCTTCCACTTCCATGAATTCATACATTATGCAACAAATTGTCTGCACAAGAAGTCTAATAAGAAGCCTTTAGGAGGAGAAGGAGGTGACGCACTAGATTCACAATTCAAATTAGACTTCACCCTAATATAATGCATGGATAAAACTTTTATGGGGAGTGTGTGGTACCTTGATGTTGGTGCCTCATTCCATATGACATGGCGAAATGATTTTTTCAATAGCCTAGAGGAGAAGGATAACCATATGCATTTCAAAATGGGATATGATGGAAGGTAAAATGCTATAGGAATTGGTATTGTCACCTTTGAGAGGGAGAAAGCCTCTCCTCTTCACCTTAAAGATGTTATGTTGGTACATGGGCTAAAGAAGTGATCTCTATATCAGTTTTGGAAGATTGTGGCTATGATGTTATATTAAGTAAAAGGAAATCCCTTCGGAGACACAAGCTACCAAGAAAGTGAAGCATATCAGGGTTCAAGTGAAGAACCTATTCAAACTTGAGGTGGTAGATTTCACTACATTGAGGAGTAAGGCAGAAAATGTGCAAAGTCGAGATGTTATTGAACTTTAGCATAGGAGATTGGGTCATGTACAACATGGTTCCTTAAAAATCATGAAGCAAATTACCATCAGTCTCCTTAAAGGATACCTTGACAGGTAGGATGTTTGCAAGGGTTTCACATTGGGGAAATATGTCAAATCCACATTCCATGGCCGAGATAGCAGAGTAAATGCAATCTTGGAGTGAGTCCACTCTGATGTTTTTTTACTCTTTTCTACAGCCTCCACAGAAAAATATAATTATTATGTTATTTTTATTGATGATTTCTCTAGAAAATGTTAGATCTTCTTCATGCGGAAGAAGGATGAAATTTTCTCAAAATTTGTTGAATTCAAGGCATTGGTTGAGAAGGAGACTGGGAATAAGGTTAGGGCTCTGAGGAGCGACAATGGAGGTGGATTTATTTTTCATTCCTTAAACGATTTTCATACCGAAGAAGGTATTCAAAGAGAACTGATAGCACCCCATAACCCACAACGGAATGGGGTAGCTTAAAGGAAGAACAAACACATATTGGGAAAAACCTATGGGAAGAAGCATGCAACACTGTAGTCTACTTTGAAAACCAGAGTCCTCATAGAATACTTAGTATCATCACATTAGAGGAAGATTTATTTGGGAGAAAGCATGATGTGTCTCATTTTAGAATTTTTGGAGCTTCAATTTACTGTCATGTCTCCAAGGATTTGAGGAAGAAACTTGAGTGTACAACAGAGTCGAGAGTTTTTCATAGGATAAATAAAAAATCTGGACAATTACCGGGTGTATTTACCTTCACTAAGGATGACAGTGGTGAGGAGAGATGTCAAGTTCGATGAGGAGAAGGCTATGAGATGCTATCTATAATGAGAGCTAAGTATCACACTAGAGCAAGATATTCTATCTCCAAATTAGGAGCCTCAATATGAGCTTCAGGAGTTTTTGGATTAGCCACCTGTAGAGGAGTATGTAGGAGGCAACCACTCAACCAGAATCCTCTAGAGAGGGAAAAAAGAGAACCAGAGAAGCTGATAGATTGTTGTAGGATGATAGGAATAATGTTGGAGCCCCTACATCATGGTGCAGGAAGAGGAGGTCACCTAATAGGTACACTGGTTACATGGATCTTGTGATAGAGCTCAATGAGATAAATCCTTATTCATTTGAGAAATCAATTTCTCAACCTGATTGGTTTGATGCCATGGTGGAAGAATATGAATCCATCATGAAGAAAAATGTAAGGGAGGTGGTACAGAGAAAATAAGGGAAAGTGATGGTTGGTTTGAGATGTATCTACAAAGTGAAGCACATAGTAGATGGGAGCATCGAGAATTACAAGACTAGATTTATGGCGAAAGGATTCTCTCAGGTAGTGTGAGTGGACTATGAGGAAAATTTTGCATCGGTTGCAAGATATTATTCAATCAGATCCGTTATAGCATTGGCTACATAGATGAGGTGGAAAATCCACTAGATGGATGTGAAAATTTTCTTTCTCAATGATGTTTTCGAGGGGGGAATTTACATAGAGAAATTAAAAGGATTTGAGACACATGATCGAGAGTCACATGTGTGCAGAATCAAGAGAGAATTAAATGGTCTGAAATAAGCATCTTGACCATGGTACACTTAGATCGATAGTTATCTTAGTGGAATTGGCTTCACCAAAAGTGAAGCAGATGAAAATATCTATCACATTGTGGTATATGGTGAGTTGCTTATTCTAGTTTTATATGTTGATGATTTAATATTTACGGGTGATAAGCAGTTGATCCGCTCTTGCAAAGAGGATATTGCAAGGGAGTTTGAGATGAAATCCATGGGATTAATGCATTACTTCCTCGAGTTGGAAGTATGGAAACATGATGGTGAATTTTTTGTGTCTCAGTGGAAGTATACCTTTGAAATACTTCAAACATTTCACATGGATAATTGTAAGCCCATGGACACACCTCTATCTACAAATTGGAGGAAGGAGAATGCCACTTCAGGTGAAGAGGTTGATGTTACCATTTACATGTAGCTTGTGGGGTCTTTCATGTTTCTTATGAAAACAAGATCTGACATGTACTATGCAATAAAATAGTTTATTCAAGCTATGGTGAAGCCTACCAAGTTGTATATTAAAGAACAAAAGCATGTGTTATGGTACCTCGAAGGAACTATTAAGTATGGATTATCATACAGGAGGATAGAGGGAGTGAATCACCAATGCCGATTGTGTAGGGAGTCCATAAAATAGGAAAAGTGCTATCTTCAGTGTCATGACCACAACAGTTTCCTGGTACAGCAGGAATTAGATGGTTCTGGCACTCATCTTAGCAGAGGTTGAATACATGGATGCAAGTCAAGCAACTTGTGATGTAATATGTGTTATCTCTCTATAATTTATAATATTGGCAAGACTAAATTATAAAGAACAACATCAAAACCACTTGAAGCCTAAGATATAGCCCTCCTAGACTTAGAGAGGGATCTCTCTATATAATATTTAAATTTGGTTTAAGCTTTCTGATATTATGCTAGTTAAATTAATTGCTAGAGTTGTTTTTGTTTGATTGTTTGTGGTTGGATTTGGGAGATTTCTTTAAATAGTTTCCATTGGGATATGGAGTAAAAATAGGCTCGGTGTATGCATCAATTTCCAGAACAAAGGCAAGGCAAGCTAGCTATGAATATTGGTGTTTTATAATGGGGTGAAATTATAAAATGGAGAATAGTGTTTCCAGTAATGATTTAAGAGCAACTAAGAATTCTTAAACCATGCATCAGAAAGAAAACATTAAATTTTAAGAATAGTCAGAATTAAGGTACTCCGAACAATAAATCTTAATCTAACTTTCCTTTTTTACAATTAGAATTTTAAACGATGCACATGAAAATATGAAAATGGAAAAACATTAAATTTGATAAAGGAAAAACATCACCATGATAACACAACACATGAATCTTGTAGATTGATATTTTTATTGATGCTCCAACTTGAAAATTACAAAAGCTCCCAATCAAAAGCTCTTAAAAACCAGGGTAACACCTCTAATTTTGAATAAAATGCTATATTTAGACTATTTGCGACTGATTTTCTGTATCAAAAAAGGCAATCTATTCATTATTACAAAATAACTAAAATTTGACATGTGTGTCTCATGCATGGACACGTTGTAACGAACTTTTTAATAGATGTATAAAATCATTATAAAGCATTTATTCAGTGTAACGACATTTTTAACAGATGTCTAAAGTCATTATAAAGTCATTATTCAGTGTTGTAGTGGTCTGTTGTGTTGTAAAATTTGATACTGCTGAGCTGTTCTGATACACTACATCTGTTGATGTAGATAATTTGCTGAGCTACCTATTTTGTCATTTTGCTGAGTTTTCATCCTCCCAGGAGTCCACATAAATTTTCCCATTCCTTTTAAGTCAGAATCTTAGTTATATTCAACTTTCTATAGACTTCATCAGTCTCGGTGTACTTCACAAATGTTGGACTCAACTAAAATATGTGCCTAATTTCGTGTTGTATGAAGACATCATTGTTGATAACTTCGTAAAATACTTGCCCTGTCATATTTTTCTTCATATTGGTATCCTTGGACGTGTCTTTTGAAATATCTATGAGATTTTTGACATAATCTATCCTAATCATCAGCTTATCATTGATAACAAATAAGGAAGGCAATCATTTCTTTTTCAGTGGCTCAATCCTATTGAAAAACCTACTTACTCCAATCTCCAGTTGATGGAATATTTCGTCTAGCTGTGTAACTAGACTCTTCTTGTTTAACACCTTCTTTACCTCAAGTATCATGGTTGTTCTGTTTGCTACTTGTATTTTCTCCAATTCATTACCGCTTTTAGAATTCAGGAACCTGATGATGTTGTTGGCAGTTTGGGGCTTATCCCCAAGTTCATGATTTTATTTTTGAATGGAAACTTTCACCGAATCAATTAAATCCCTCTGTTAAAAAATTATTTGAATTGATGGCCATATATCATTCATATATTCAATTATATCCAACCAAATAATTTGTTTAACACTTCCTACCATACTTCCAATTGAGGAATTCTGAAGGGAATTTTGCAAACCTTCATTTAACTTTTTCCTTATCTTAAAATTTTTGGCACATGTTCTCCATAGCTTTATCTAACTTCTCCATAGCTTTTTCAGTGCCTTCACCTGGTCTACCTGTTGTTGATGTAGATGCTGGAATCACTGTAAGAAGGACTACCTGTAGTGGAATCATGGCCTTAACTACTTTTTTTTCTACTTCCTTCACTGCATATCTTACTTATTTTTGTCTTTATTTTGCCATTTTCTCCATCACATTCTCCATTTTCTTGAGTTTCTCTTCTTGTTCGACGATCAATTGCAGAATTTCTGCCTTTTGTGTTTCATTAGCTTCTATATCCTTGGCCATAGGATCTTCTGTCACTGGCATCTTCAGCTATCTATTCAAAGAAGCTATGTCTGCATTCTTTTTCTTTACCAGTGTTTCTGACGCTGCCAGGTTTGATGGATTGTACCCAATTTGCACCACTAAATTCTCCAGGGATTTAATCCTTGAGTCTTTGGCCACAGAGGAGATATTTTCCATCTACAACTGTGACTGCGTGTTGGATAATGTCACTTGAAAATTTGAAAAACTCGTGGCTATACTAGTTAGTGTATAGGAGATCATTTCTCCTATCTGCTTGTGCATTTTCATTTCTTCTATTGGATGAATGTTTTTTATATCAAAATCATAAAAGGTCTTCTTGTAGTCTGCTACAATTCTGGGCTGAGGGATTTGTGCTTCTAAGAAGGCCATCTTCATTCTCCCCTTTTCAAAGTCGAAAGATGAAAGAAACCTTCTTTTGGAGCTATTTTTTTGTTTCCAAAACTGATTATATGTGTTGGTCTTAAGAACCTCATTAATTATTTTTAACTCCTTGAATGTATCATAGATATTATCCTCTTGTTTCCCTACAATGGTAGTAGTTGTTGGAGTCTGCACATTCTATTGTTGGAAAGGTAAAGTGGAAGAGGATGTTGACAAAACTATTTGGCCACCTGCTGGAGATTGGCTTGGCGAATCTCTGATTGTGATAACTATCTGATGATCTTTCTCACTGCCCTGGTCAATGTCCATGTGGATTTTATCCCCCTTCCTATATTTCATTTTGAATTCTTTAGTGGAGGAATCAATATCCATGTCTGTTTGATCTTCCCTGGTCCTCTTGCTTCCTATTCCCTTTTCTGGTTCCTTTCCTTTGTCATCTTATTCTCCTGCACCTTTTCTTTCTTTTGGATTTGGTGTTTGAATTCTTGAAGTTGATATGACCTTCTCTTCTGCCTCATCGAGTGTGTTAGCTACCCATTACTTTTTATTAATATACTACTCTAACTCCAAACTGCGGGTATGAATGTAGCTGTGGACTTGTTCTCCACCCTCTTCTTGGAGATGATCCCCATTGGATCATAAGACCAAGTGAAGCTATGTGTGAACTTCATCTCCTTCTACATTTTATGTGCCTCATCCCCTATTGCTCTTTTGTTGCCAATAAATGGACCAATTTGTGATTTGATCTTGAATTGCAACTTCTTCTTGGCAGAGAAAAAATGCACCTCATATGTATTTATCCTTTGTCTGATATATTCTAGTGCAAAAATTATCATAGAGAGATACTTGGGAAATTTATGGGGGGGGATTCACTACCCTAAACCTTGATATTTGTGTAGTTTTGGTAGAGGTTCCAATCTATTGTTCTAATTTTCTCTGTCAATTGCATCACCTTCTTTATTTCCTCACTAATCCTTGGCTTTATAGTACTGCTGCGTGCATTGATTGCTAGATGAATAAAAAAATCTACAAAGCTATTGTAGGAGTAATTATTCTGCTCCTTCATCAATAAAGTACTCTAGAAAATCATAGTTTGGGGTTGAGAATCATCATTCAGCTTCATCATATCAAACTGAAACCTATTGGATTGGAAATAAACAAACATGTACATCAACATAGAGGTGTATTTTAAAACTTCTTCTATATAAAACTTTAGGAAATGTTAATGAATTTCATAAGCAAGAAACTGAGCATAATTGAACATCATTGTGGGTTTGGCGTCTGAGGAAATAATAGACAAAAACCAATCATGGCTTCATCTACCCACTGATCATTGTGATACCCCAATAAGTAATATAAAACAGTGATGATGTGTTGGGTCCTATCAGGGAATATGGATGATGAACAGGAGGGATTCTTGGTTGGCATTGGGGCATTTTTGGCCATGAATAATTGTAAGGTTTTGGCCCTAATAGAAAATTCTATCTTCTAGAATAATTCTCTCAGGGATTCAGATGAAAATGGAATGGTATTCTGAACAATGGGGGCCTACATCATCTCTTGAATGGATTGGGAATTTATAGAAAATATTATTTCTCCTTCAGGGTTCACTATGGCTCTCTGGTTTATGTCATAACATGATTCACATTTTCTAATCGGCTCACGACAGCTATGGGTTTTGTGAAAAATAAAATAAGGAAGCTTGGTGTTTTTTTTTTTCTAAGTAAGTCTAAAATCTATTATATGAACATATAGTACAGAGCGATACTAGCATTAAGCAGGCATATTGTCAGCAAAATGACAAAAATAGAGCTGCCCTGTACGGGAAACCAGCTCGAGCAGAGTGTAAGAGCTGCCTCTTCCGAGGAAACCAGCTTTAGCATAACGGTTATAAACAAAAAGACAGAGTCGCCCACGAGGGGAAACCGACTCATTCTATGTTTGTAACTGAGAACTGAAACAACAGTATAAACCAGAAAATCAAAGAGTCCTAGCAGGATTACATGGATTTGCAGAACTGCTAGAGGCCGTAGTCGCCTGAAGCCTGCTCCTCTTCTATCCTGCACCATCCTGCGCTTTCATCAGTGTGGGCCGGGTTGCTCTGAAAAGCATCTGGTTCAGCATCTTGAACGCCATCCTGTGAGTCTTTAGCATGCTGGTGGGCAGAGCTGCCTGCTCCAGCTTCGCGAGCCTCATCAGTACCTGTAATGAGGGTGAATTGCGGAGAGGGAGAGGGCACAGCCTCGTTCGGGATGGAGGAAGGCGGAGGGGCGGGAGTGGTCTCAGCTACCTCTTTAAAAGAGACAGTGACAGTAGCGATGATCAAAGGCTTGTTGGTGTTACTTTGAAAGTGAAAAATGGCGGAAGAGGGACTGTGGAGAGGCGCAGCAGGGAGGGGAGCAGCAGGAGATCTGGAAGAACCTGGACGGGGCCTGCGCGAGGCAGGGGAAGTGCGGTTGCGCAAATTGCTGGAATGTCGCCTCAGTCGAGGCCTTTCGAAGCTATCTGCAGGGGAAGACGAATCCAAAGAACTAGAGGGAGAGCGCCAACCTCTGGAAGAAGAAGCTCTCGTATTACCCCGCCGGCATCGAAGCCGATGCCTCAATCTGGGCATGGTGGGGCAAAAGTCGAGACTAGGGCCAGACAGGAGGCGAGGAGGCGGCGCGTTCCAGAGAGCAGACGAAGTAGCGTTCAGACCAGAGCAAAATGGACTGTGGGAGAAATGCAGGCCGGGATAAAGATCGAAACAGCAAGTAAGCAGACACCGACGGCCAACCTGCGTGCGGAAACTGGGCAAGGAGGCCTCCGCAGGGCAACTAAAATTGAGCGGCTTAACCTGCCGAGTCATGAAGCGCCGGAGGGAGTGACGGACAGAGAGGTATGGAGATTATCCTGCAGAGCAACCAGACGGAAATAGAAATGAAAAAGCCGAATGAACATTGCGTGAGGACTCGCGTTCAAGTAGGGCGGGTCGATTCCTCGTCGTTCCCACCATCGTAAATGCTGCGTTGGGTGGAGTAAATTCGCAGTAGGCATGGCTGCGAGGATTAAATGCTGACGAGCCCGAGGCCACGTGCTAGCCCGTGGCATACCATCCTTCCGGACGCCCCTAATCACCCGCATCCGGGGAAGGAAGCTTGGTGTTACACATGCCTATATAATCTATTTCATCAAGAAATTTATCCTCGAGCCAGCAGTAGACATTGAACAAGTCAAATTTTGACTGTGTCTCGTGGATTTTATAGTCTCTATCAGCCAGGGGTATGTGATCTAAATCTACCTTAGGGTATACCATGGGATTGAAAGGTTGTTGGTCTAAATTTGGAGGCATATTATGTCTTCCGTAAATTAGTTCTCTATTTACAATGAAGAATGGGATGACAGAAGGGGGAATAGAGAAAGGGAAATTGCCACAAAATAGAATTTGGGGAAGGGAAAAATTAAAAGGAAGAGGGGGAAGATTTATAATAGAAACTTGATTGAAACTGTGGAGACTTGATTATTTCTCCTTGATAAGCGCAGTCCTTTCTTCAATTGTGGTTCTCTGTGATCTATTTGTGAATTCAAAAACTGCAACAATTTGACAATAACAAGCAGACTAAATTTTGTTGTTAAGATGAATTTAAGTTATAATACTGTGATCTGGTGGTCGTTGATTAGGCATGGATCCGTTGGATAACGGACTGGCCATTATTGGCACAATGAATTTTTTGGCAGGAGGTTATGTGATTGGATGGAAGGGATAGGCAGGAGCAGACGTGGCAGTAACTGTCAGTTAAAAATTTGAATAAGTGTGACGGTTTTGTAAGTGGTAAAAACCACTTTTCGGAGGGGGCAAGAGCAGTGAACGGTATCGGAGGGGGGGGGGGGGGAGGTGCGAACTAGCATGAACGCACCATCTAGCAAGATTAGTGGTAATTGATACCACCCATTTAGGACACCACACCCCCCCCCCTGGTAAATTTAGAAGGTTGAGAGGAGGCTGAAAGGCGACATGGGTTGTTAGATGTGGATTTTCTGAGCAGAGATGTTAGGAAAGTGCGGGGAATTTAGTGATATATGTGATGTGAAATATGATGGTGGGGCCAGGTAGAAATTAATGATGGTGGATATTGTAGGACCTAGGACAAAAGGGAAATATGAAGATTCATGGGGTTGTGTTAAAGGGACAATATAATCACCAGGAGTTTAAAAAATAAACATAATAATATGATGATTTCATATAAATCACAATCTTCAACTTAGAGATAAATTCCATTCTCCAATATTTATAACTAAAATACCTTTTGTCCCTTTGATATTTTTCTTCCACCATGCGAAAATGCAATTTTGATGTTGTGCTTTGTGGAATAATCTTCACATTTTCCTTCCATTATTCCTCTTCAACATATCTACCTACACAAATTAATCATCTAACATTTTTTCTTCTTTTTTTCTGGGTGCATTTGGACTAGAAAACCCTTAAATCAGTTTCCTTTTTAATTTCTGACCTAGCACCTAAGCTTATTTCAGCCATTGACTCAGTTTAAATTGTTGAGTCAATTTCATTTTCTACCTATCTACTGATAAGCCAAGACTAAACAGTTTGGCAGATATTTATTTTCTAACCTATCAACAGAAATTGAAAACTGTCCAATCATGATTAAACTGTATGACTGGACAAACCTATCTAATGAGTAGTGGAATTTGAACTTGCAACACTTTTAATTTTATTTCTTTTTGGGGGTTTTCTCTTCTTTTTTTCCTTTTTTTCTCTTTTCTGTTTTTTATACCCTCTTTTCTTTGTTTTTCATATTTTTTTTTATTTGAAATCATTTAAATTTTTAAAAGACTTTCAATAATGAAAACTTACAAGAAATATGAAGTATCCAATCATCTTGAGATCCTATAATTTATAGGGTACTAACAGTGGCTCCAGTTGGGGATGTCACTTCTTGAAAATAAATGTCAAGAAATTGAGACCAGTAGCCTTGAATGCTCCTTTTTCTGCAACATCTTCAACTGATTTCTTTTCTGTTTTTATATCTTCTCATCAAAATGGGCTTAGGGCCTTCACTTCGGGCTTCAACCTTGTCCTATGAATTATTTAAAACCGTAAGACTATGGTATTTACAATGATGAAATTCAACCTAAACTTTTAAAATAAATAATGTTTCAACATCCTGCCTTTGATATGACCTCCATAGACATCTGTACCATCCAAATCTTTGAGAAAGTAAGCATTATTTACCCTGAAAGCATCAATGATGTATGGCCCTTTCCATATATTATCAAACTTTCCATGCTTGCCTTTATCCTCTCTTCTGGAATCCCATTTCAGAACTTTGTCACCAAAGTTGAAATCATTGACATTGGTTCTTTTTTCAAAGATATTTTTGATGTTCTCTTGAACTACTTGTGTTCTGTTGTAAACCTCTTCTCTAGACTGCTGCAACTGTATGGTGTCATTAATCCTCCTCTGAATGTCATTTGGTTCATCTTGAATCTGTTGGATTATCTTCATTACTGGAACTACCAAGGAAGAAGAAAAGACTACATCCATTCCATAAACCAATTGGTATGGAGACATGCCAATTGATTTATTTGTGGTAAGGCTATCATCCCAAAGAGCATTGATCAATTTATTGTGCCATGATTTCTTATTCTCCTCTAGAGTATTTTTTATGATGTTCACCATGCTTTTATTGAAGATTCAGCTAGTCCATTACCTTGAGGGTAATAGGCTATTGAATGCCCCAATGTTATATGATACTTGCGACAGAAATCAACCATATTTTTGGATTTAAAGGTTGCAACATTTTCTTTAATGATTTTTCTAGGAAAACCAAATCTAGAAAGGATGTCAGTTTCTAGGAATTTTATGATAGAGTCAGTGGAAATTCTAGAAGGAGTGACCTCTATCCATTTGGTGAAATAGTCTGTAGCAGTGAGGATCCATTTATGTTGGGCAGAGGATGGGGGATGAATTTCTCCTATGAAGTCGAATCCCCATTGATGGAAAGGGCTTTCTACATCAATAGGTTTCAGGGGTAAAGGTAATAACTTTCTCTTTCCTTCAAATATTTGAAATTTATGACAAGCAGTAACCATCTTATGGACATCAGGAAAAAAGGGTGGGCCAATAAAAAATAGCTCTCATGATCTCGTTAGCAGTGGTTTTCCAATAGAGATGGATACCACAGTCACCTCCATGGAACTCCTGCATTACTCTATCTGCATCATCCTTAAATAAAAATTTAAGCAAAATGCCTCCAATATCTTTCCAATACAAAACATTGTCCAAAATGCATAATTTAACAACTTTAAGTTTCAGAAATATAGCTTTTATTTTAGACAAACCAAGAGGAGCATTCAGATTTGATAGTACATACAAATTATCAGCATACCATGGAGAATTCAGGAATTCTTCATCAATAGGTGGAGTCGCCAGTTCCTCTTGATCATCTAATGAGTGTACCATGTTGATCTCTAGAGCATGAAAGTTAGATTATGCCATCAATTTAGCTAGTCCTTTGCCTTTAATCAACTTGGTAGGCTTTATTTCCAAATCATCTTCTAAGATCACTAAAATCCATTTTCCTCTTTCGCCATCTAGACCGTTCTGTGTCAAGATATATTTGACAACTGCATTTGGAACATAAGCAATGATATGTGAATGTTTAATGTAGAATCTGAAATATTTCAATGCTTTAACCAAAGCAAAAGCCTTTTTTTCCATAAAGTTGATTTTACCAATGAATTATTGGAGTCCTTTAAGATTTCTGGGATGGATTATTTTTAATATTCCTTCAATTTTGTTAGGGTCAATTCTGTGCTTTCCTTCTTCTAATCCAGAGAGATAGTGTAACTTAACATTTTTCCTTCCTCTAATCCAAAAAATGTCTTTTTAGGATTCAGGAAGATTCCAAATTTTCTTCATTTTTCAAAAAATCTCCTCAAGTGTGCTAAATGTTCTTTATCAGTTTTAGAAAGCATAGTGATTTCATCTAAATAAATTACAATAAATTGGCCAATTTCATCATCAAATGCAATGTCCATGGCCCTTTGAAAGGTAGCTCCATCATTCATTAATCCAAATGGAATTTTCACATACATGAAAGTTCCCCAAGGAGTTGTAAAATTTGTCTTATCTTCGTCATCAGGGTGTAATAACACTTTATTGTAACCAAGAAACCATCTAACAAAGATATCCTACTGGAACCCACTACCCTTTGCAATATGTGATCCATTTTTGGTAAATGGTAAATATCCTTAAGAGATACTTTATTAATATTTCTATAGTCAATATAGAGTATAATTTCGCTTGTTTTCTTTCTAGTTGGGACAATATTGGATAACCATTTGGAGTATTTGAGTGGTACTATGATTTTTGATTCATACATATTTTTAATTCCCTTCTCCACTAAAGGCATGAAAACAAAATTTATTCTTCGCAATTTATGTTTGAATGGTTTTTTATTTTCTTTAATTGGAATTTTATGTTGAATGATGCTTGTATCAGAAGACTTCAAATCCTCATAGCTCCATGCAAACACATCAATGAATTCTTTGAACAGGGCTATATATCTTCTTTTTGTAATAATAGGTAGAGACTTAGACAGTTTGATGATTTTGGGGTTCTGTTCAGTGCCTATATTACATTCCTCAATATTTGTTCCAGCTGGTTCCATTTTGGGTTTCTTCACCACATCATTAAATTCAAATAATTCCTCTAAAGGGACCAGCCCTCTAGGCAGATTATTGTCTTTGAGTTGGAGTATTTCAAATTCTTCTTCTTCTTCTTCTTCTTCTTCTTCTTCTTCTTCTTCTTCTTCTTCTTCTTCTTCTTCTTTTTCTGTATTATGTACAGTTTTGTTAGCTGGAATATTTGCATTGGTATTTACATCTAAAACAGAATTTTATTTTTCCTCAGTAATTTTTTCATCAATAAGACTGTCTTCCTCACAATCCATGTCTATATTATTGTCTTCAAGTTCATATTTAGATTGTAGGAATATGTCGATTTGTTTATAACTGCAAAAAACCTGCCAATATCTCATGTTATTTGGCACAAAAGGACGATGTTTGACATCAATTGTATGTTTTTTTTTTGGGTGAGGCCATTTACAGGCACTTGCTGAAAAAGCTAGGTCATTTGCTAGGACATTCTGATTTTTGGGAATTACTGCTAAATCATATTCATCAAAAGTTGTCAAGAAATCAAGTACAACATTTCTATAAGCTCTTAATCTAGGATTTTTTTCTACATACAGTCCTTTAATTTGTTTTATGACCAAATCAGAGTCACCATGTACATAGATCCTTTTTGCTCCTAATTTTTTCAACATCTATAATCCCAAAATCAAAGCTTCATATTCTGCAATGTTGTTTGTGCACTGAAAATTTAATTTGTATGAATGAAATTGTGCACTATTTTTTACTGCATTATATGCCCAAATGCCTGCCCTTGAGCTAGCTTTTCCATATGAGCCATCAAAAATCATGTTCCAAAGAGGTTCATTTTCTTGATATGGTTTTTGTGTTTGTATTTGAATGTCATTATTTTCTGTGGAATCAATTTCTATATGGGAAACTTGTGAATCAATGAATCCATCATTATACAAAATGAAAGAATCAAGTTGAGCGTGAACAAAGTATAGACGGTAATTGTGAGGTTTTTCTTAGCTACTTACCATTTAATTCATTAATTTTTCCCTATATAGTCTTCTTGATTGACCAAACACTCGAATTGTTGCATATGTCATGTCCATTTGCAGTGTCCCTTGTAATTTTTCCCCATGAGCGAGATAAAATAATTCCATATTTAGGGGGAATGTCAGCTACAACAATGTCCATCACTAAAATCTTTGCATGCATCTGAACTATAGTGACACAAAGATATTTAATTAGACATAGGCACCTAACTTTACTAGATTCAAAAGAGTATAAAACTTTATAAGTTCTAGTGATTTCAAGGCCAAGTTATTCCATGACATCATTTGGCATTAGGTTTTGTGATTTACCCGAATCCAACATGGCATTATGAAGAATCTTGTGATGGATGTTTAAGCTGACATAAAAAGGAGGGGAACCTCATTCCTCGAGTTTGATATCAACATATGGTCCAACCAAAAGTTTAGGCTGATCATCACTTAAATTGATAGTATCGTTTGTCTCCCCTATATTTAACACTTTTAGGACGTGAGATTTGTAGACATTTTTGTTGATTAATTTAGTGAGAGGGATAGATATCTTCACTTTTATAAGTTCGCTCTCAACACTGAATGGTGTTTGAGTTTTCAGTGGGTTTGAAAAATCAATTCTTTCAGCCACTATCCTTTGGGTAATTTCAGTCTATTTTCTTGTACTAGGAATGTATTTTTGAGAATTTCTGGCAGGAATATCTACTACTTTCTTGGTGCTATTTTCTGTGTTTTTATTTTCTAAGTTATTTAAATTTTTCTTTTTGTTTTCTGTTGTTTTCCTAGATTCATATTCAGATACTTTGTTGGCAAAATTTTCTGAATTTTTATTAGAATTATTTAATTTTTTCTTTCTTCTCAAATTGTATTTTCTGTGGACCTCAATGATGGAATTCTCAAAACCCAGTTTGTAATCAGCAGATTATTTGGATTCGAGTTCTATTTCGGTTATTGAAAACAAACATTGTTCTTCTTCTTTGAGAAAAATAGAATCATCTTCATTAATCCCCATCAAATGAATCTGATTTTGCTCAACTTCCTCCACTATTCCTTCATCTTCATTATCACAGTTCTCTCGAAAAGGAGATCTAATTTGTTGATCATGACCTATTTTCTCTCTCTTTCTAACTTGTGGAGGGTTTCTTCTTGGGTTCTGATTTCTATTTTTGGGTACTGATTTTCTCTGGGTATTTCTCTTTCATTCAGAGTAATTATCTCCATCATCCTTTCCATAGTCCTTACCAAATTGTCAATTTTTGCATCAAATGTAGAGGCTACAGGTTCTTCTCTTATTGTAACTCTCCTCTCATTCCTCATCCTAGCCCTTTTTTCTAATAAACTAGCTTCTACGCTCACATCAACTTTTTGCATTTCCTCTAAAATTGATGAGCCCCTTTCCGTAAGTTGATAGGCCATGTCTGGATCAAATCCACCTAGGAATTTAAGCACAACTATCCCTTGGGATGGTATCATATTAGGAGGGAGTGTGTTGTATATGATGTTAAATCTAGTACAATAGTCTTTCACTCTCTCCTAGGGATCTCTTAATAGTTTCATATTCTGACAAAATATGCAGTGGATTTTTTTTTACTTCTCATCTGTTTATAAATGTTTGGTGAAAAGCAGGGAGATCATGAATACTATTAGATGTTAAACCTTTAAACCATTTTCTGACTTCACCTCCTAAAATTTGAGCAAACATTCTCAATTTGACATTATCATCATCAATTTCTTGCAAGTCAAAACAATCATTCATTTTATCTATGTGTTGTTGGGCAGTCACAGGACCACTGCTATCAAAATTTGGAATCTTAGATAGGTAATCCTAGGGCATAGGGGGTAGAGTTACAAGCAGTGCCAATGGGGCATATCTAGCTACCATGATTGGTGGAGGTCATGGAGGGAGATGAATAGTGGATGAAGTTGGATGGGTAGAGGTAGTGGGAGAAAAATCTTGTATAGGAATTTGAGTATGGGGATGAACAACTATAGTGGTAGGGATGGTGGAAGTTGTAGGACTAACTGACCTAAGCGACACTATTTGGGATGAAATTGAAGAATATGCCATTAGGAGAACTTTGAGGTCTAAAATGGGCCTCCTAAGGAAATTATAAAATAATATTTAATTACATCATCAAATTTTGGAGGGAAAAAAGAAAAAAAAATACTTTTCCAATTCATATTTTCAACTTATCTCCCAAAGTCTTTACTCAAATTTCGAGAGGGAGTATTCATTGGATGCAGAATTTAATTCCTAATCTTAGGAGTACCCATTTTGCATACTTTTGATGGACCCTCCTACATAAAAAATGAGAAATACATGAAAAATGTGATTGCAATCACGTTTTTCATTTATTTCTCATTTTTCATGTAGCAGGGTCCATCAAAAGTATACAACATGGGTAATCCTTGCATGATGAATTAAATTTTGCATCCTATGAGTACTCTCAGTCGAAATTTGAGTAAAAACTTTAGGAGATAAGTTGAAAATACATGTTGAAAAATTAGCGTTATTATTTTATTATTTTTTAATCTTTTTACCATTTTACTTTAAAAGTGGTGAATCATCCCCCTTGGTTGACATCATCATCTTGAATCCTATTGGTTCTTATAAAGTTTATTTTGGTTGTACATTTTTCTTAGGAGGCCCATTTTAGACCTCAAAATTCCCCTAATGTATGGTTAAGGTAATTAACTCTACAGATTGATGGAGGTAGGCCTCATCAATAGTGGAAGTAAACTCAGTCACTAGATATTGAAGAGTATCAAAATCCTAGGGAAGCTGGATGTCAGATTGAAGTTGGAAGTAGGCTTCTCTTACTGGTCTTCGATGAAATATGGATGGATCAAAAAATGTATGGTTAGTCCAATTCTAAGATTTGGTTCTGAATAAAGCTTGCTTAAAATGCAAATCAAATTAAATGTCTTGGAAAGTGACAAAGTTATCAAATAAGGAGCTAGATCTGCGAAGAAATATTCTACTGGTTGGACTTTTTGTTCTAGTATTTTTCCTCAAGATCTTCTCAGGATTATCTACAATAGGAGGAGGATTTGGATCTGGATGGGATCTGGTGGATACCCTTTTGGGAGCCATAATTTAGTTCATAATCATAGACAAACTGATTATTGAAAACTAAAAGAAACCAACATTTAAAAAAAAATTGTATCATGCAGTGCTTTTCAGATGAGGTTTTCTGAATTTGGATGAAAATTGAAAATTTTCAGTTATGTCCCCAGTATGGTCACCACTATGTTAGTGATCTTTAATTTATAAGATTGGCAAGAATAAATTATAAAGAACAACATCAAAACCACTTGAAGCCTAGGATCTAGCCCTCCTAGACTTGGAGAGGGATCTCTCTATATAAGATTTAGATTTTTTTTAAGCTTTCTGATATAGGGCTAGTTAAATTAATTGTGAGAGTTGTTTTTTTTTGTATTCTTTGTGGTTGGATTTGAGGGATTTATTTAAACAGTTTCCACTAGGCTATGGAGTCGAAATAGGTTGGGTGTATGAATCAATTTCCAGAACAAAGGAAAGGCAAGCTAGCTATGGATACTGGTGTTTTATAACTGAGTGAAATTATGAAATGGAGAAAAGTGTTTTCATTAATGATTTAATAGAAAATAAGAATTCTTAAACCATACATCAGAAAGAAAACATTAAAATTGTAAGAACAACTAGAATTAAGGTACTCTAGACAATAAATCTTAATCTAACTTTCCTATTTTACAATTAGAATTTTAAATGATGTACATGAAAAGATAACAATGGAAAAACATTAAGTTTGATAAGGGAAAAACATCACCAAGATAACACAACACATGAATCTTATAGACTAATCTTTTTATTGATGCTCCAGCTTGAAAATTACAAAAGCTTCGAATCAAAAGTTATTACAAACGAGGGTCCCACCTCTAATACTAAATAAAATGCTATATTTAAACAATTTGCAACTGATTTCCGTATCAAAAAAGGAATTATGTTCATTATTACAAAATAACTCAAATTTTACGTGTGGATCTCATGTATGGACACATTGTAACAACCTTTTTAACAGATGTCTAAAGTCATTATAAATTCGTTATTCAGTGTAACAAATTTTCTAATAGATGTATAAAGTCATTATAAAGTTTTTATTCAGTGTTGTAGTGGTCTGTTGTGTTGGAAAATTTGATACTGTTGAGTTGTTCTGATACACTGGATCTATTGATGTAGATAATTCGCTGAGTTGCATGTTTTGTCATCATGCTAAGTTGTCATCCTCCTTGGAGCCCACATAAAATTTCCTACTCCTTTTCATTCGGAATCTTAGTTCTATTCAAATTTATGTGAACTTCATTAGTCTCGGTGTACTTCAAAAATGTTGGCCTCAACTAAAATATGTGCCTAATTTCATGCTGTATGAAGACATCATTGTTGATAACTTCATAAAATGCTTTCCCTATCATAGTGTTCTTCATATTGGTATGCTTGGGCGTATATTTTGAAATATCTATGAGATTTTTGACATAATTTTTCCTAGGCATTAGCTTATCATTGATAACAAAGAAGGAAGGCAATCCCTTTTTGTTGAGTGGCTCAATCCTATTGAGAAATCTACTTACTCCAATCTCCAGCTGATGACATCTTTCTTCTAGTTGTGTAACTAGACTCTTCTTGTTTAACACCTTTTTTTACCTCAAGTATGGTGGGTTTTCTGTCTGCTACTTATAGTTGCTCCAATTCATGACTTATTTTAGAATTCAATAATCTGATGATATTGTTGGCAGTTTGGGGCTTATCCCCAAGTTCCTCATTTTCTTTTTCAAAGGCAACTTTCACTGAATCAATTAAATCCCCCTGTTAAAAAATTATTTTAATTGATGGCCATATGTCATTCATAGATTCAGTTATATCCAACCAAATAATTTTTTTAACTCTTCCTACCATGCTTCCAATTGAGGTCTCCTGAAGGGACTTATGAAAACCTTCATTTAACTTTTTTCTGATCTGAAACTCTATGGCATGTGCTGAATATTTCCTTTTAATCTGATCTTGTAGGTCACTACCATGATCTTGCAACTTTTTAATTTCTTCTATCCATAAGGACATGTTCTCCATATCTTTATCTAACTTATCAGTGCCTTCACCTGGTGTACCTATTGTTGATGTAGATGCTGGAATCATTGTAAGAGGGACTGCCTGTATTGGAATTGTGGCCTTAGATGCTTCTTTTGATACTTCCTTCATTGCATCTATTACTATTTTCTGTCTTTCTTTTACCATTTCTCCATCTCATTCTCCATTTTCTTGAGTTTTTCTACCTGTTCTATGATCTATTGCAGCATTTCTACCTTATGTGTTTCATTAGCTTCTATCTCCTTGGACATATGATCTTCTATCACTAGCATCTTCAGATGTCTCTTCAAAGTAGCTATGTCTGCATTCTTTTCTTTACTAGTGTTTCTGCCACTGCCAGGTGTTTCACAACATTTTGTCACTATCCCTACCATCCCCATCCTGCACATTGGAGGACCATTTTTGTGACTTATATGAAGTTTCATGCCTTGCAAAAAGTGTCATTGCGTCCCCTTCCATGAGAATAACATTTCCTCTATTGACTATTCCTGGAACAAACCATAAAAAACACATGATTTTGGGCTGGCGCTGGCAGGTAGTTCTGGCCTTGCGCTAATAAAGGAAATTAGCACTAGGCCCTATGCCCATTGGCACTCTGTCTCAGTGGACTACCCGCGCCAACCTATTTTTTGAATTTTTTTTAAATATAGAAGTGAATTTTCCATTTCTAACCACTTCGTGAGCGAGTCAGCATGGGTGGTTCGACTGAATAACATTGAGCACCCTACTTTGGATTCTTGTTTCCTACATTTGGGGAAAACTATCAAAGAATAAGGTCTCCCTTCCACCATATGAGGGATCCCAACCTCCTCCTCCCCTTCTATAAATAAATATCTCTCACATAGATGCAGCTATCTGAATGGTTTGGATAGTTGAACATTTTGGAAAATAGATGAAACAATTTGATATAGATAGTGTGAGATAGAGCATAGAGAGACCCCTCGTCGAGAGAGAGTCCATGCTGATTACCTCGCCAAGTCCAAATTCCTCAAAGAATGCTCAAGACGTGTTTTGACTGGACCCACTGAAGCAGGCTACGACATCAAGGCACATTTGGTTGTAATCTCTTTATTTTTCTTACTTAACACATGAATGATGTTTTGGTTCCCATCTTGTGTTGATATGATAAATATTACGCAATACGTTTAATTCTCCTTGACCAATTAGATAGTTATGAATGCAAACATTGTTTCATATGCTGCTTTTGTTCTCTGATCCTTGTGCAGGCACCTGAGTATCGTTATTGAAGGACCGCAACGTGTCGGGACGAAGACCATGAGAGTGCTGCCACAGCTGCACAATTGGGCTAGAACAAAGGTAGGACATATATCCCGACTCAGTATCATTCATTAATAATGAATCTATTCATTAGCATGTCCTCTTACTGCTAGACCCACCCTAGGGCTAGAGGGATTGCCTCTATCTGTAGAGGGGATTTGCCTACACAACACCACGTTTGATGGATTATACCCAATTTGCACCACTAAATTCTCCAAGGATTTAATCCTTGAGTCTTTGGCCATGGAGGAGATATTTTCCATCTTCAACTGTGACTGTGTGTTGGATAATGTCACCTGCAAATTTGAGAGACTCATGCTTGTACTAGTTAGTGTAGAATAGATCATTTCTCCTCTTTGCTTATGCATTTCCTTTTCGTATATTGGATGAATGCTCTTTATATCAAACTCAGAAGAGGTCTTCTTGTAGTCTGCTGCAATTTTGGGCTGAGGGATTTGTGCTTCTAAGAAGGCCATCTTCATTCTCCCCTTTTCAGAGTCAAAATTTGAAAGAAGCCTACTTTGGGAGTATCTTGTTTGTTTCCAAAACTGATTATATGTGTGGTCTTAAGAACCTCATTCCTTCTTTTTATCTCCCTGAATATATCATAGATATCATCCTCTTGTTACCTTGTTGTAGTAGTAGATGTTAGATTCTGCATATTTTGTTGTTGGAAAGGTACAGTGGCAGAGGATGTTGAGAAAATTGTTTGGACACTTGCTGGAGATGAGCTTGGTGAATCTCTGATTTTGATAACTGGCTGTTGATCTTTCTCACAACCCTTGTCAATGTCCATGTGGATTCTGGCCCTCTTCCTGTATTTAATTTTGAATTCTTTGGTGGAGGAATCAATATCTATGTATTTTTTATCTTCCTTGGTCCTCTTGCTTCCTATTTCCTTTTTTGGTTCCTTTCCTTTATCATCTTCTGCTCCTGCACTGTTTCTTTCTTGTGGAGATGGTGATTGAATTCCCGAAGTTGAGATGACCTGCTCTTCTACCTCTTGGAGTGTGTTAGCTTCCAATTACTTTTTATTCATATACTACTCTATCTCCAATCTGTGGGTATGAAGGTAGGGTGTGGACTTGTTATCCACCCTCTTCTTGGAGATGATTCCCATTGGATCATCAGACCAAGTGAAGCTATGTGTGAACTTCATCTCCTTCAACATTTTATCTGCCTCATCCCCTGCTACTCTGCTGTTGCAAATAAATGGACCAATTTGTGATTTGATCCTAAAATGTGACTTCTTCTTGGGAGAGATAAAATGCAACTCATCTACAATTATCATTTTTCTGATATATATTCTAGTGCAAAAATTCTCATAGAGAGATACTTGGGTAGTTTATAGGGGGGGAATTCACTACCATAAACCCTGATCTCTGTGTTGTTTTGGTAGAGGTACCAATCTGATGTTCTGATCTTCTCTGTCAACTGCATCACCTTCTTTATTTCCTCACTAATCCTTGGCTCTATAGTATTACTGAGTGCACTGATTGCTAGATGAATAAAAAAGTCTACAAAGCTCTTGTAGGATTAATTCTTCTGCTCCTTCATCAATAAAGTAGTCCATAAAATCAATGATTGGGGCTAAGAATCATCATTTATCTTCATCATATCAAACTGAAACCTACAATATTAGAAATAAACAAACATGTACAAAAACACAAAGGTGTATTTGAAAACTTCTCATGTCTAAAACTTTAGGAACTGTTCATGAATTTCATCAGAAAGAAACTGAGAATAATTTAACATCATTGTGGGTTTGGCATGTTAGGAAAGTATAGACAAAAAACCAATCATGTCTTAATCTACCCACTGATCATTGTGATATCTTAATAATTAAGATAAAATAGTGATGATGTGTTGGGTCCTATCAGGGAAGATGGATGATGGATATGGGGGATCCTTAGTAGGAATTGGGGCATTTGTGGCCATGAATAATTATAAGGTTTTTGGCCTTGCTATCAAAGTCTAGCTTCTAGTATAATTCTCTTAGGGCTTCATATGAAAAGGAAATGGTATAATCAACAATGGGGGCCTGCATTATCTCTTGAATGGATTGGGAATTAATAGAAAATAGTATTTCTCTTGTGGGGTTCACTATGGCTCTCTAATTTATGTCATAACATGATTTACATTTTCTGATCAACTCATGGTAGCTATGGGGTTTGGGAAAAATAAAATAAGGAAGCTTGGTGTCCCATAAGCATATATCATCTGCTTCATCAAGAAATTTATCCACAAGTCAGTAGTAGACATCGAACAAGTCGAATCCTGACTATGTCTCATGGATTTTATAGTCTCTATCAGCCAGTGGTATATGATCTAAACCTACCTGATGGTATACCATGGGATGGAAAGGTTTTTGGTCTCCCTCTGGAGGCATATTATGTATTCTGTAAATTAGTTCTCAATCTGCAATGAAGAATGGGATGACAAAAGGGGGAACAGAGAAAGGGAAATTGCTACAGAATATAATTTGGGGAAGGGAAAAATTAAAATGAAGAGGGGGAAGAGTTATAATAGAACCTTGATCGATACTATGGAAAATTGATGATTTATCCTTGATAAACACATTCCTTTCTTAATTGTGGTTCTCTGTGATCTATCTGCAAATTCAAAAACTACAACAATTTGACAATAACAAGCAGAGTAAACTCTGTTGTTAAGACGAATTTGAGCTATAATACTACAATATGGTGGCCGTTGATTAGGTGTGGATCCATTGGATAACGGACAGGCCATTAATGGCACAAAGGCTTTATTGGCGGGATGTGATGTGATTGGATGGAGGGGATAGGCAGGAGAAGAAGTGGTACTAACAGCCAGTTAAAAATTTGGATAAGCATGGTGGTTTTGTCAGTGTTAAAAACCACTTTCCGGGGGGGGTGCGAACTATCATGGATGTGACATGTAGCAGGATCAGTGATAATGCATACCACCCATTTCAGACGCCCCCCCCCCCCCCCCTCCCCCCCCACCCCCCCCCCCCCCCCACCCCCCCGTTGTTAAATTTTGGAGGTTGAGGGATGGCTGAAAGGTGACATGGGCTGTTAGATGTGGATTGCTGAGCGGAGATGTTGGGAAAGTGCGGGGAGCTTAGTGATTGATGTGATGTGCGACGTGATGGTGGGGTCAAGTAGAAATGAATGACGGGGGGTGGTGTAGTACTTAGGACAAAACGGAAATATGAAGATTCATGGGGTTGTGATAAAGGGGCAACATAATTGCCGGGAGTTTAAAAAAATAATCATAACAATATGATGATTTCATATAAATCACAATATCCAATTTAGAGATAAATTCCATTCTCCAATCTTCTAAATAAAATACCCTTTGTCCCTTTGATCTTCTTCTTCCACCACGAGAAAATGCAATTTTTATGCTATGCTTTATGGAATAATCTTCACAATTTCCTTCCATTCTTCCTCTTTAACATATCTACCTACCCAAACTAATCATCTAACATTTTTTCTTCTTTTTTAAGGGTGAATTTGGATTAGTAAACCCTTAAATAATTTTTATTTTGAATTTATAACCTAACACCTAACCTTATTTCAACCATTGACTCAGTTTAAACTGTTGAGTCAATTTCATTTTCTACCTATCTACTGATAATCCAAGAGTAAACAATTTTGCAGATCTTTATTTTCTAACCTATCAATAGAAATTGAAAATTGTCCAATCATGATTAAACTGTATGACTGGACAAACCTATATAATGAGTAGTGGCATTTGAACTTGATGCACTTTTAGTTTTATTTATTTTTGGGGGTTTTCTTTCTTTTTTTCCTTTTTCTTCTCTTTTCTATTTTTTATACCATCTTCTCTTTCTTTTTCATATTGTTTTATTATTATTTGAAATCATTTGAATTTTGAAAATTCATTCAATAATGAAAACTTGCAAGAAATATGAAGTATCCAATCACCTTGAGATCCTATAATTTATAGCATACTAACAATATGGATGAGTAAATTACATGTGGATATTTTCAGTTATGAGATGGATCTGACAATGATATATTCTGATAACTACAGTGTCATTAAGCTCTCTAAGAATCTGGTATTTCATGATGGGTCCAAGCACATTGATATCTTATGTCATCATTTGCGGGATAGTGTGCATAGGAGTATTATGTGGATATAGTACATTCCAACTAAGGAGTAAGATGTTGCCATCTTGAAAAAGGAATTTTCAAGAGGTAAATTCAAATTCCATAGGTGCAGGATAGGGGTGGTGAAAAATCATTATCTTGCTAGGAGGGAGTGCTAAAAAATGTACCAAGAAAGGCTCAATTTGACTTTAGCCATAGTCAAATTTAGTAAATAAAATTTCCACATCAACTGGAAAACTTGGAGGCAATTAGCTAGTGTGAAATGGATCCTGTCACTCGGTTAGCTTAGTGAATTTGAGTTAGTGGGATTGGATTTCAATCAAGCATGTATTATTGCTAAATTTTAGTAATCCAGTTTATTTATTTTCAGTTGCATTCAGTTAACTGACCTCTAACTATTGATAGAGTCAATTGAAGGTCAGTTTGGAGGAAATTCCTATCTTTTAGGGGCTAATTTCATCAGGAATTGTGTAAGGAAATAGGAGGCTAAGTGAGTAAATAATTGGCTAAGTGTTTGCCAGAGTTCCTCATTTAGCATAGAGAACAATTATTCTTTTGCAGGTTGAGCTCAGAGCTGGAGCTAGAAATTGTAATAGTTTCACTATTAAAGTTAATGCAAAGAGGCTCGAAGGGTTTTCCTAGTTTGGTTGCACTAGAAATCAAAGTGTACCTGTGGTTTTTCTTGTTGCACGTATACGTATGTTGCTATAAATTCTCATTTCCATTCCACATATTAGTAGAGTATAATTGTGTCTCTTGTTTTTCAATTTGAAATCTTGAGCAATCACAATTTCTATCATGTGTCTACATGCACCTATTAGGAAAGTTATCATTGTACTTAATGATATATGTTCTACTTGTGTTCATTTATGTTGTTATGAAAATACGAGTTAGATCAAATATAAAAAAATAATAAAAATAAGAGATTCTAACTTCATAGCACGAAAGTAATTCAGACATACGAACTATACAAAAATAATTCATTTTGTGTAAACATGTTTAGTATTATCACATTACCCAATTTTCGAACTTTGTACATCATTGTTATAGGACCACATATTGTATATTGTATGAATGTTCTAACTACTTTCTTATAGAGAAAAGAGTACATTCATTAGGGGAATTTTGAGGTATAAAATGAGCTTCCTAAGGAAATTATAAAATAATAGTGGAAATAATAAAATAAGATTTGATTACATCATCAAATTTTAGAGGGAAAAAAGAAAAAACTACTTTTTCAACTCGTATTTTCAACTTATCTCCCAAATTTTTTACTCAAAATTTGAGCAGGAGTGCTCATTGGATGCAAAATTTAATTCATCATCCAAGGAGTACCCATGTTGCATACTTTCAATGGATCCTTCTACACGGAAAATGAGAAATACATGAAAAACATGATTGCAATCACATTTTTTCATGTATTTATCAATTTTCTTGTAGCAGCCATCAAAATTATGTGACATGGGTACTCCTTTGATGAGGAATTAAGTTTTGCATCCAACAAGTACTCCTGCTCAAAATTTGAGTAAAACTTTGGGAGATAAGTTGAAAATACGAGTTGAAAAAATAGTTTTATTATTTAATTACTTTTTAATCTTTTTACCCTTTTACTTGAAAGATGGTGAGTCATCCCACATGGTTAACATTATCATCTTGAATCCTATTGGTCGTTATAAATTTTATTTTTGTTATACATTTTTCTTAGGAGGCCCATGCCCATTTTGGACCTCAAAATTCCCCTAATGTTTTATCTATCAATAATGTTACATTTTCACTTTTGCTCCAAATGAACTTGCAGAGATAATATCTCACAATGTGCAACTAACAGAACAATATTGTACAACCCACATCAGGATTATATTTATAACCAACTCATGCATAAATTAATTTAACATGCATTCGTAACGTGTATGCGAAAAACATCGCATGATGAACAGGTGGCGAACGCTTCTATGAATAGCACAACCAAAATTAGTGGTTAAACAATTGTCATGTTACCTCATAAATAGATAAAATGTGTATTAAATAGTTAATGGAGTTTGATGTGCAAATAAGAATAATTGTAGTAAAAATAAGTCGATAAGAAACATATTTTGACTATGAGGCAATTGTTATATTTTCTAGCGAAGCA
This sequence comes from Pinus albicaulis, assembly GCA_034641835.2. Lineage (NCBI taxonomy): Eukaryota > Viridiplantae > Streptophyta > Pinopsida > Pinales > Pinaceae > Pinus > Pinus albicaulis. The sequence goes on along the minus strand of CM076576.1, from coordinate 665,349,000 downwards.
TGAAGTTATTAACACATTTCATTCATGAACAAAATTATACCAATAATAAAGAAAAATATCATTATTAAATATATTTGATTTAATGTATCGTTGTATAGTATGAAGAATTTTTTTCTTCGAAATTATTATTAATGTCATATTCGAAAGTGTCATTAGTGAAAAAATATGCAGAAGTAGCTTTGAAATGTTAATTTAATGTGGAATATGGGAAAATGAGAGCAAAAGCTAGTCAAACAAATGACCACCCCCCTCCCCCCTCGACCCCCCCACCTAACAGATGCGAAGACCTCTTCAAAACATAAGGTTTGGACTATGAGGAGGTAAATCCCCTCTGCGGACAGAGGCGATCCCTACTAGCCCAACAGGGGTCTAGCAACAAACAAACAATGCTATGACGCAAGCTCCTAGTTACGAAATGAAAGACTTGGGATAAGAGCCTACCTGGATTCCAACGCTAGATCTGAAGAAGAAGATGCCCCTGTCCTTCAGCCCTGGCAGATCACAATCCTTCCACGATCTCCGTGGACGAACACCTGCACACAGAAGAGACGAACAGATACATGCATAGGAACCAGCATACGTAACTAAATATCGGTCAGAAAAGATATTACTCGCATTAACATGATTGCAAAGGGAGTGGAACCATAATCATAGTCATCTATTAAAGTGATAAACGAATAGAAGTTACAACCGAGTTCTGACGTCGCAGCCTCCTTCGTACGGGTCTCCGGTTGTCCACGTCTCGCAAAGCTCGCCAAGGAAAGGGAAACCTCTCCAGAGTCTCGTAACAATGATCTCCTTGCTTAATGGGCCTTAAGGGAAAGAAGGGATTCTTTACAGCACAAAGGCACTGGGGAAATAGGGAGATGCAAAGCTTCAGCACTTCAAGACTAGCTTGCCATGGATCTGAGCAAGCTTTTATAGATGGGGAAGGAGGGAGTTGGGATGCCTATTATTATGGGATTGGCCCTATCAACAAGGAAGGTTCCATAGAAGGTGGCAAAACTACTTCCCTTCCATGGAACTCCCGTAGCCAAACCTCCCAACTCAAGATAGGCAGTGGTTGTGAGTTTGTTTGAACTCAACTTCCGCCATCCATATATAAAAAACAGTCCTTAAAATGGGTGGCGCGATTGCTGCTCTATGACAGAGCGCCAAGTGGCGCGACCTCTTTACAGGATTTCCCTGAGTGGCGCGAGTACTGAACTGTCTACCCGCGCCAATGCAAAAAGAGCCGTTTTTCATGGATTTTGCAAGGAGATGTCTCAAGGGGAAATGAAGCTCATACTCAGAGGGATGCAATGATGATGTTTTCAGTGCATGACAGTGTTCACAAGTCACATTATGGGTCCTCCATTGTGCGGGACGGGGAATGGTAAGGACGGTGACAAATTACTGTGTAACAGATGCCCCCTAAAGCATGAGGCCCGAGAGAGAGAGGGGTGAAATGCTTTACGAGAACATGTCCAACCGAAGGCCCGCCGTCGGAAAACCTGCACAGAAAGATACAACTGATATCTCAAGTACATGATGTATATATATGGTATGGACGCAGCCATCCGAACAGAGTATGCTATAATCCGGATCTAGGGTATGGGCGCAGCCATCCAACTAAGATCAAATAAATAGACTCAGGTATGGTCGCAGCCATCCAATTATTGAGTCATGTACATAATGACAATAATCCACAATCGCAGCCTGGATTACAACAGACACAATCCAGGGTCTTGCGCTCCATCTCGACCCAAACAAGTACGAGTTCTAGCATGCGAATGTGTGAGCTGATGTCGAACATGCAAGAACATCGTCTGATTACCAGCCAATGATGAAAGCCGTTAACAGACGCGGGAGAAACCACCAATAATGACGATGGTTCTCAAGGTACTACAGGTACAATCCACGACGTGTGAATAAATGAGCTGACGTCGAACACCCGTAGAATCATCCGATCGGAGGCCAATAACGAAAACCTCTCGTCGAATGCGACGAACCTGCCATTAAGGCATGCAGGCTCCAAGGTACCATCAGGAGTCTCTAGACCAACTTCCTGGATAATGAGTTGAAGTCGACAGGAAGTGACCTTGATCGAAGGTGGGCCATAATGATTCCCACATCATCGACACGAGACAGAGGAACATAATGTTTTGTTGTGAATCAAGATCATATGAGAAACAGAGGAAGGTTGATATTCGCAGAGGCCAACTTCTCTTGAACATATAAACGGCACGACAATGGACTTGGCAGTATTTGAAATCAACAGATCAAAGGTCATGGCGACGAGGCAATGAGCAGAGGAGAGGTAAAAAAATATTACCCAAACCCATGAAGGCAAAGTGAAGCAACGAGATGAGATGTCCCCAACCCGACACGAATGCAGACAAGTGCCATGTTCAAGAGTGACATACTGCCGACGACAACGACGATGGTTCCATCTTTCCCCCACCATTTCTGGCGAGTACCCCAATTATTTTTGATAACAAGCTTGAAGGGGATAGCATATGCTTGTGATATAAGTCCGCCCTTCGGGCGAATCCATCCTAGTGCATTTAACGAGTACTAGGAAGGAGAAACTCGGAGAACGTCATTTCGACGGAATCCAATGTCATCAGGGTTTAACGAGTCCGACAAAGGAAGAACTCGGCGTCTTTTCATGTTTAGAGAGTTTGAAAAGACAGCGGAAAAGAAAACTCCACAGGTCCCTTTTCGTAAATAGTTCCCCAGATCCGAAAAGGTAGAAAACAATATCCGGGAAAACCTCCTAGTCGCGATAGGCTAGGGTATTCCTTTTTCGTAATCAATCCATCCCGGCCCGAAAAAGGGTTAAACTTATACCGGGTGAATGTCGATTCGTGTCCATTTTAACGAGATCGAAACGATAAGGGCCTCGGCGATCTTTTCATATTTAGAGAGTCAGAAAAGAGCTGAAAGATGACTCCGGAGTGACTTTTTCGTGTATTTACCGAGTCCGAAAAAGTATAAAATACAACTCGTTTCCACCTTCTAAGTCGCAAAAACCTGTCACTGCACATACCCAACAAGCGTAAAATCCATTTTTCGACATAATACATGCAAATATTTGACAAGAAATAACTTTAAAAACTCATTTTAACGTCGAAAAGTTATAAATATGTCCAATGGTAAAAAATGAAATTACTTTTTACTATTTACCTTGTGGAGAGTAGCAGTGGTCCATTTGGAGCAGAATCTTCTGACAGCGATTGCGACCGATCCAGGCAACCATTCAGCGTCTCGTCTGTGACAGGTAAGAGGCGCTCCTTTTCTCTTTCTTTCCATGTATTTTTTAATGAATTTCCCTTAGAAATCAGCTCTGTAAGGGCACTCTTGAATTTTTAGGGCCGGCCCAAGTGGCGCGGGTATAGGGCACGGACCCGCGCCACTGAGCTCTTTTTATCAAAGGGCCCACGCCACGTGGCGCGACTGTCAGCAAAACAGTCGCGCCAGCGGCGCAACCCAAATTTCCGCCTAAAAAACCTCTATAATATGCCAAATTCTTGAATTTTTAAGCTTACAGAAGATCTAATCAAGGGCTTTGAACCATGTGAATGCAGATAAACAGTCAGAATGGCAATTGAATGGAAGGAACGGGAACACGGAGATGAGGACGAAGAGGCCATGCAAAATGAGAATTGCATGAACGCTCTAAGGGACTATGGCCTAAAGAAATTCTTCCTCACGCCATGCTTACGAGCTCAGCCTGAGCTCCTCCAATATTTGATCAACCTCTGGGATGAAAACGACCAGGTATTCAGAATACGAGACCAGGTGTTGGAATTGGAGGTCACCGACATTTACTTTATTACCGGATTATCCCGCAGGGGTCCAATCCCTGTACTGACTGGGAGCAGACCATCAGGGGAGAAGATGGAAGAAGTAATGGCGCGGGTGTGCCGTGGGGCACAAACAGGAACAGGGAGTAAGAAGGTGTACATCTCGACCATCCTCGACCTAGCACTGAGAGTCGTACTCCACACCATTACGCGGGCTTCTGGATCGCAGGCACCGCACGAGGCTTCAAAGGCTCAACTCTTACTGGCCTCAGAATGCATGGGTCCCCGACTGTATGACTGGGCAACAGCTGTCACCATTAACATGAAAAGGCAGCTCACAAAGTGCAAAAAGGGCAAACTGAAGCAGTTTGGGTATGGTTCCATCTTGGTGTCGTTCATTCTGGAACGCATACCAACCTTCCAGGGCCAAGAGGCCTCTGTGGCGAGTCCAGTACCACGAGAGCCGAGAATGGCTCGCTGGGCAGCACTGATGCCCAGATCTGGAGGCGGGCAACAGATGTCCTGGAAGCCCGAGTTCTTCAGATGGATACGGCGCCAACTGATCGTTGTGGAAGATTGGCCCTATGCGGGAACTGACTTTACAGGGGACCCGGATCTCCCGCTACCAGAAGGAGACCACTGGGACGAAGAGCTGGGTAAGACCTCATATTTTTGATTTTGTGTTTATATGTTTTTTTTGTTAATACACATTCGTCTTGACACAATTATATATGCATGCAGATGTAGGACCTGAGAGACCAGCCGGGATGTCTCCCATCTCCCGGAGGACACAACTCGCCCCTGAGATCCAGGGGGAAGGCACCGGAGGAGAGGAACTGATCCAGAACCTCTAGGGGATTGCCCATGGGATCCCAGACTATGCCCGACTATCAGATGTACCGATGGCATACCAGCGCCATACGGTGGGAGTTCCGAACCGGATCCACCGAATCTTGAGGCGCCTAGTGCGTGCAGTGACGTGCTATCATGAGCACCATGCGGATTAGTCTCTAGGATTTAGCCACACCTATTTTTTGAGAGACACAGTGTCTCGGGATGTATTAAGACAATTATGTATATTTTTTGAGTTTTATGTGACACACTCTTATGTAAACATTTCGATATCTATATATATATGCATATCTATTTCTGGATGAGTCTTTCTTTACATGTGATGATGTTTTTATATGCCATGCAAATATCTAACACAATGTGATCTAATGTATCAGTTGCATAACAAACGACCCAATGAAAAGGTTTACACAATGTATCTAGTCACACATTTTATTTTTACGCAAGCTTAAAAGCACACATGAGCATACACATATGCAAACTATGCTTGAAACGAGTTTTATTTTTACACAAGCTTAAAACACAAACTATGCTTGATAATAAGAAAGACAGGCATGCCCCCCAGCATGTTGTCTCAATTCGAGGTGCATGCCCCCCAAGCTTCAGTCCATTGATTATGGAGTGAAGGTTCAAAACAAAAAGTTGAATTGAACATGCTGGTGTTTCATTATTTTAACGAGGTTGACACACTTAAAAGAACTATCCTCAAACAACTTGTTTCATGTTTTAAGGAGCTTGACACAAATGAAGGAACTATGCTCCGAGATCCTGGTTTCATTTTTGAAAGAGCTTGACCTAGGGAGGAAACCATGCTCTAACCGGCTTACATCAAAATGAACCAGAAGGCGGTGCTTCCAAGAGTTCCACTCCTGATGGAAGGGAAACATCCTGGAAGTCAGGACCCAATGCCCCCAGCACATTATGCACAACGGCATCATCACTGAGCACAGGTACGGGGTAAGTAGCCACATAGTTGACCTGCGGTGGGGCAGATACAACAGGTGGATAAAAACCAGGAGGGGGTGATGGCGGACCAGTTGCCACGTTAGGACCAAAGAATGACAGCTGATCAATGGTCACGATCCTTCCTTCATGCGGAAAACAGGCCACACGAAAGAGGGAGGAGACGAGTGCTCCCATGGCATAGGTGTAATCACGCCCCAAAAGCAGATTGAAATCCAAGGGGCCTGGAACGACCATCACGTCCATATGGACGGTTTTACCTCCCAAAGTAACAGGTAACCTTGGAAGGATCCCCAACGGTTGACTCGTCCTTCTGTTAAAAGTGAGCAGATTCTGCGTAACAGGCGCAAGCGGTGGCGAACCGAAGGCTTGCCAGGTAGTCGAGGATAGAATACTAACAGAGGCACCTTCGTCTATAATGGTGCTGGGTACAACCAGACCAAGAGCCTGTACTGTGATCTCGAAAGGCACATAAGACGGAAGGCGAAATCCTGCAAATCGATGCCAATCAAAGGAAGCGACCAAACTACTCGGAGGGGTTACCATCGAAATGCGAAGGTCTTCCCCTGATGTTACGGAAGCAGAAGCCTCCTCCATGACCTCCATCTCGAAGGCGGGAGGAATATCCTCTGGAGCCTCCATCATGGGAGGCGGAGGAGCGGCTTTTTGAAGCACAGGGACAGGAGAATCTTTCTCCAAGTCTAAAGAATCTGAAGAAACCAGAAGAACATGAGGGTTATGGGGTCCACTCTCAACAGAAAAGACCTGGTGCACCGCAGATGGGGCCAGTTCAACCGATCCCACGACCAATGGTTGGTCGGGAACGGATTCCTGAATCTGAATTTCTGGAGGAGTGGGATCAACCAAGGATGACCCTTGACCAATCACGGCATCAGCCGGTGGAAGACTCAAAGAAAGTTGTTTATAACCAGCCGGGAGGCGTGGTGTAGAAACAGTCAGGTTGTCCAAGACTCGCTTGGCTTCATCCATATAAGGAAAAAGGTGAATAGCATGGTGCCCTTCACACAACTTACAGGGATTGGTGATCTTACCCTGCTTCTTAGGAGCCTTACTAGTGCCCCCAACCTGACTCCCGGAAGCCAAAGACAACGGTGGGCGACCGTTGGACCATACTTCGAGTACCTTGGGAATGCCAGGGCAGTCTCGAAGAAGATGGTCTCCCGTGCACAACATGCAGGGGAACTTGACTTTCCGAGGAGGGTTGGAAGGTTTATCAAGAGGAGATTCCTCATGGACAGTAGTTGTACATTTAGCCTCTCGCTTATCAGACTTCTTCTTCTTTGTCTTCTTCTTCTTCTTCTTAGCCACCTGGTTACTCGAATCCAGGCTTTCACCAGGCAAAGTAGAAGATGAGGACGTAGAAACAGGCGAAGAAGGGGAGAGGTCCACCTTGGAATCAACATGAGGTTGTTCAGGTGGAGGAACTGATTGAATAGTAGTGGAGACATTCGGGACAACAGAGGTTGAGAACAACCAAACAGGCAACCCAACAGTTAACCCAGGAAGGGACAACGTCGCCATGTAAGGAGCACCAACATTTCCAAAAGGAGGAAAATGACCAGGATTCCCTTCTGAGGGGATTCCTTGGTTGGTGAACTCTGAAAAAGTTGCCATCAAACTCAAAACCATAGACGGGCTGAAAACGAGTTAAGACACACGATCAAACGGTCAACAAGCAATGTCTAAACAGGAGTGTAATCGTGGGCGATTAATTTTACCACATCGGGAAAGTAAGAAATTCTACCGCTTCATGTTTCAAGAGTCGAGAAACGATAAAAAGATGACTCCTATCTTTTCGTAGCTGACAAGCGTTGAAACATCAGCAGCTTTGACTATTTTTCAAGTTTAGGGAGTCGAGACCAAATGACTTATTGTGGAAAACTAGGCACAAAGGGTGTGCCTCGTATATCCGTAGAACCGCAATATACACCTGTTTCAAAATGAAACAAATCGACCAAGGACTTTCCTCACAGACAAGTGTGTAGTCTCCCGAATGTCGTGGCTCCTGTATCACTGCAAAGGGCTAGGCAGACTCGCCTTCCTATGGATGTGCTGATTGAAACCTATAGGCCCCCTTATATACGCGACGGTACGGGGAGCGCAAGTCCGTACTAGCGCTGTCTAAAGCCAACAGGCGAACGACAGCTGCTAGGTTTAACGACGCCGGAACACGTCTCTAGCCTAGACCTTCTAAATATGTTGCGTTAAGTTCCAATGTTGCCTTAGGTTAATTGAATGAATTTTACTGTTGATCTTCAATTAAGTTTCAATTTCCAGGCCTTATCGTATGTAGTGTCTCCTAAATGCAAGCTATATGCCACGATGCAACATTTCGTTCGATGAAAACTAGCTAAATGAGAGTTGAGAGCTTTTATACAAACGAAATGAACGGAATACAAACAAGAATGTCTCTAATGCAACTAATGCAATTGCACACTTTTCATTCAAATACTAATCACTAGTAATACGGAAAAGATGACAATTTGCACTAATTAAAAAACAAAAGAGATTATATATTTTTTTTTTTTTTTCAATGTTTAATGGCTAATGTGCACTGAAAACAAAAGGAACAATTGGAGAAATGATAACTAAGAGAGCGAAGCAAACAACATTCACTCAACAAAGCAAGCAACCAAATCTCTAAATCGACCCAAAGTCTCTCGAATCGAAGAAAGACTCGAAAACACCCAATGGACCGTGTGATCTGGGTCCAAAGCAAGGGCAAACGAATTCTGAATGAAAGAATGAACAATCACTCAAAAGACGCAACAAAACAACCAAAGACTGCTAAGAGGGCGTGGAGAATCAATCAACAAGTTGACAGGACAATCAAGACACCAAAACTCCCAAGGAGGGCTCGATTCACTATGCCACTAGATGCCCTAGGGCTCAAATCGTGAAACCGATAGATAAAGGCAAACAACCAAAGGATAGCGGTGAATTCCAGTCAAACCAGACTCCAATACACTCAAACAATCAGGAAATCAAGAAGAAAAGTACTGGTCAAGCTCAGAAAGCCAAAAATTGAAGAAACTCAAAAAGTCACAGGAGTGGCGCGACTGTGGCCTTGAAACTAGCGCCAGAGGCCGAGTGGCGCGAGACAGACAAATGCAACACGCGCCAAGTGGCGCGACTGTCAGGTAAAAACCCGCGCCAGTCGAGTTCTTCAATGAAAATTAAAAAACAAGCTAATCCGAAAAGAGACCAACACAAGCTAAGCAAACCAAGAGGCTAAAATAATGAAAGAATCCAACCCAGAAGGTTCATCAAGCAAGGAGAAACAATCAAAGCGAACCAATCATAAACGGGACAAGGAAAACCGGACGATCCCCAACGGAGTCACCAATTTGTTGAGGAGGTAAATCCCCTCTGCGGACAGAGGTGATCCCTACTAGCCCAGCAGGGGTCTAGCAACAAACAAACAATGCTATGACGCAAGCTCCTAGTTACGAAATGAAAGACTTGGGATAAGAGCCTACCTGGATTCCAACGCTAGATCTGAAGAAGAAGATGCCCCCGTCCTTCAGCCCTGGCAGATCACAATCCTTCCACGATCTCCGTGGACGAACACCCGCACACAGAAGAGACGAACAGATACATGCATAGGAACCAGCATACGTAACTAAATATCGGTCAGAAAAGATATTACTCGCATTAACATGATTGCAAAAGGAGTGGAACCATAATCATAGTCATCTATTAAAGTGATAAACGAATAGAAGCTACAACCGAGTTCTGACGTCGCAGCCTCCTTCGTACGGGTCCCCGGTTGTCCACGTCTCGCAAAGCTCGCCAAGGAAAGGGAAACCTCTCCAGAGTCTCGTAACAATGGTCTCCTTGCTCGAATGGGCCTTAAGGGAAAGGAAGGATTCTTTTCAGCACAAAGGCACTTGGGAATAGGAGATGCAAAGCTTCAGCACTTCAAGACCAGCTTGCCATGGATCTGAGCAAGCTTATATAGATGGGGAAGGAGGGAGTTGGGATCCCTATTATTATGGGATTGGCCCCATCAACAAGGAAGGTTCCATAGAAGGTGGCAAAACTACTTCCCTTCCATAGAACTCCCGTAGCCAAACCTCCCAACTCAAGATAGGCAGTGGTTGTGAGTTTGTTTGAACTCAACTTCCGCCATCCATATATAAAAACAGTCCCTAAAATGGGTGGCGCGATTGCTGCTCTATGACAGAGCGCCAAGTGGCGCGACCTCTTTACAGGATTTCCCTGAGTGGCGCGAGTACTGAACTGTCTACCCGCGCCAATGCAAAAAGAGCCGTTTTTCATGGATTTTGCAAGGAGATGTCTCAAGGGGAAATGAAGCTCATACTCAGAGGGATGCATTGATGATGTTTTCAAGGCATGACAGTGTTCACAGGTCACATAATGGGTCCTCCATTGTGCGGGATGGGGAATGGTAGGGACGGTGACAAATTACCGAATTAATTTAACATGCATTCGTAACGTGTATGCGAAAAACATCGCATGATGAACAGGTGGCGAACGCTTCTATGAATAGCACAACCAAAATTAGTGGTTAAACAATTGTCATGTTACCTCATAAATAGATAAAATGTGTATTAAATAGTTAATGGAGTTTGATGTGCAAATAAGAATAATTGTAGTAAAAATAAGTCGATAAGAAACATATTTTGACTATGAGGCAATTGTTATATTTTCTAGCGAAGCATGAAGTTATTAACACATTTCATTCATGAACAAAATTATACCAATAATAAAGAAAAATATCATTATTAAATATATTTGATTTAATGTATCGTTGTATAGTATGAAGAATTTTTTTCTTCGAAATTATTATTAATGTCATATTCGAAAGTGTCATTAGTGAAAAAATATGCAGAAGTAGCTTTGAAATGTTAATTTAATGTGGAATATGGGAAAATGAGAGCAAAAGCTAGTCAAACAAATGACCACCCCCCTCCCCCCTCGACCCCCCCACCTAACAGATGCGAAGACCTCTTCAAAACATAAGGTTTGGACTATGAAACATTGTAAAACTAACCAAATATCATTAGTTCAAAGTAGATGTTTAGTGAGGAATGAAAGCAACACAAAATTTCTTTATATATTTGTTTAATTAAATATGTGCTTGTAAGACAAGTGTATTGCATGGTATCTAGAAAAGTTTTTTATGTGTTGAGGTTGAGGTTTTCCTATCTGTAAAAGGGGAACATGAGGAAGGAGAAATAAATATAGTTATATAAACTTAGGGTTTTGAAAACAATTCATTGATGTTGCCGAAGTTTTTTCTAGATACGTGTTTGTTTCTAAATTCTATATAAATATAGTCATTGGCTAATTAAATTTGAATAAAAAAAATTAGAAATTTATAGTTCTTCAACGATATGTCTTGGAGACTAATGTTTTTTCTTTTTTTCCAGTAGCAAAATACATTAAACGACAATTTTAAGGTCCGTCAATTTTTTAGGAAATGTTGTTACAACAAATCAATCATATCATGACTTGTTTGTTCATGCGATGTCATTCAATATGGATTTTCATGAAAGCGTTTAGTTCACGCTTAATTTTACTATGCTATTGGCTCATGATTTTGTGAATGCTTTGATAGTGTGTTATTGCTATTCCCAATGGTTCTAGAATTGAAGCATTGGTAGGTCCTTTGCAAAGGAAGCATGAGGGGGGAATGTTGAAGCCGGTGTGGGAGAGTAGTTGCAAAGAGCTAAAATTTCAAGAAGCTATGAGTATTTGTGGATGATGAGGTGTGTGGGAGAACGAATATGAAGACCAAATGGTACTTACGTGAATGAACCTATTTGTTCCTTGCATCATAGATTGATCCAATTTCTCATACTATCTCTAGACCAAATAGTTTGACACTAATTTCCATTGTGTTGTGCTTATATTAAGGTGCGACATGGAGATGGATAGTCAATTTTCATGATTTTTGACTTGCGGGGTACTATATAGTTTTAGTTTTTTTATAATGTTTGGAGAAATTTTTTATGAAGCTTTGATTTTGTGGAGATTTTAATTTGCATAGGATGGGTCATGTGCATGAGATCAATTGCATAGAGCTTTAATTTTATAAAGCTATGAATATTTGCAGAGCACAAGGTATGTATGGGAGAACAGGGTTATTTGTAGGAGAACTGGGTTGCATATGGAAATTAATGTTAAACTATTAATATTAATTTATTTGTGTGGAGCTGTGATTTTGGTGAGTTCTCTTATAGTGTGTTATGTTTCTTCCCAATGGTGTTGTAATTGATGTGTTTGTAGGTCCTTTACAAAGGATTTGGGTGGGGGGAGGGGGGCAGTGGGGGTGAGGGGGAGCTGAAAAAATATGCAAGAGCTGTGATTTTATATAGCTATGAATCTTTCCAGAGGATGGGGTATGTGCGAGAGAATGAGGATGCAGAGGGAACTTTAAATAATTTAACTATGAACAAGTTTTGAAATAATATTGTCATGTTTCATTGTTCATATCTTTGACTATGCAGAGAATAGGGTATGCGCAGGAAAACAAGGGGTGTATAGGGAACATTATTAAACATGAATGAAATTAATTTTAACCTATTAATGCTAATATGTTCTTATTATGTTTCAATGTGTGAAGCTTTCTTGTGCGGAGCTTTCCTTTTACATGGATTTTACTATGTGGAGTTTTTATTCCACACAAATGAAATTTATTTTAAACTATTTTGCATTTAAATGTTTTACAGATCTATCTAATAATGTTTGTACATCTCCATAATGTCTTGGTTTTGTTTATTCGGTTAGTGTTTTACTATGTAGAAATATAAGTGACCCATTTATGCATTGTAAGAGCTAGGAATTTCCATAGGCTTTAGTTTATTTCATGAAAAATATTTTCTACACTTGTGCGTAGCTTTTCTTGCGTAGAAATTTCATTGTGCAAAAATTTTCGCACAAGAAAGGCTTCACGCACTTGTTGTTCGCATGAGAAATGCTCCATGCACTGCTTATCCCTCTTGATAAAAGTTGATAATTACGATAAAGGTATTTATTTATTTTTAAATTCTGAAGTGAGAAATTTCATTCACACTATCAACAAGGTTTTACTGGGAACCCAATTCAATATATACAAAAAAATTGTTATCATCTAGCAGCATTATCTGACTTGGCATTATTTCAAAGCATTAAAATATTAATTCTAAAATAATGATTTTCAAAGCACTAAATATTAATATTAACGTATCTTTTCAAAATTAACACAAATTCATATATGCGGTAGTACTGATGAACCCCATTGTGCAGAGGAAGCTTTCAAGATTTCGTTATGATTCTGAAAGCATTAAATTGTTAATATTAATGTATAAATTGTTACTAATTAAATTAATTCACACAAAAAAATCTCCATTCAAATTTGAAACCACAACACCTCTAATATTTATTTTTATTAATAGTTTAATGTTCATATTTTTTTACTAATAATATATGTTAATATGAGTCTAATGTGGAGTGTGGGAGTGGAGTCAAAATTTTTATTGTACGAGACATTTGTTGCACTTTTTCTTGCCTCTTCATATAGCTTTTGTCAACAACTTTTCACTTCTCACATGTATCCACTCAAAAGTATGTATTATAATTATAGGGAAATGGGGACGTGTGAAATCTTTAATAATGTCACGGGAAAGTCAATTTTTTCAATCTACAGAGTGCAGAGGGACAACGAATTTCTTTCTGCAAATTTTTGACTATGCACAATGCATTACCCTATTATGAAAGAATGTGCCACAAGCAATATGTGCGGAAAATTTTCGTTCATCTTTTATGAATTATCTCCACACAATGAAATATCCCCACACAATGAAATTTCATTGCATAATAAAAGCTCTCCGCACAAAGCTCCACCATTAATTAATTGGTTAAAGTTTTTGTAATGTCGCACAAAACCAATCTAAATCAAAATTGCATAAAATCAATATATCAATTTCGTTTTGAAATATAGTAAATATATTCCATTATGTATAATAGAAAGATACTGTGGTATGAGGAAAAGGTAATAAAATCATTTTTCAGAGCACTGCAGTCTGCACAAATTTAAAATATTAAGGAAATAAAGATTATTCAAGTTTCATAGAGAACATAAATACTTTCATGTTTCATGTTGTTGGAATATATGTACCCATGAAATAATACATGATCTCAAAGCATAAGTATCTAATGTTAAGTAATAGAATCATAGTAACAAGAACTTCATCGAGTTTCAAATTTCAATCATCATAACTATTATTAAAATAAATAGAAATACTACATATGCATAGAATATCTTATTCAAAGCATTAATAACTCTAATTCTAACTAGAAATCACTTATATCAGTAATGAAAATACTTAATGGATCAGTTCTTTGGCCCATTACCTATGCTATTTTGGCATCCTCTATTTAACTACCCACGCCTACATTTTGGAAAAGTAAATGTATTAGTCCCAGTGGGAACTGGGATTTGGCTCCAGTAAATCGTAATATGGAAAGAATCAACTACAAAAGAAAACAAGTAACTGCATTGAGAAACTAGAATAGGTGACATTAATAAAATTAAAAAATCTTGATGACTGAAAACTAGTAAACAGAAAATGAATATGTGAATATTTAAGGACACTTACAATATGCGAAAGCCTATATACTAATTTTTTCACTATGAGTTTTTTTCTACATCCACGGTTTGTTGAACCAATGTGTCCAACTTAGCTTCAATGAATTCTTTCATTGAACCCATTGTAATTTTTAGCCTAACATGTTGATTGAATAACTTCTTTTCGATATCCATGGCCTCTTCTTGTAATTGAGTAGCTAAGACATACTAATGACCATTGATAATAACAAATCCAAATACTCATTTGTGAATTTATTATATAGTAAATTAATTGTATCATAAAAAATAATTTCATTGACTCTTTTATCTTTTCCAATTCAAATGTTAGTGTATCTTTTGTGGTAAATTTAGAATTATATATTATGTATAGTTCATCTAGATCTTGAAAAATTTGCATTGCCTCTATACAATCATTAATTCTTCTATTCTTTATGCTCTCACATTCAAAAATAATGTTTTATAGTGTACTTATTGTTGTGGACAATCCAACTTTGATTTTCCTCTTTCGATTAACATTTGGTAATTATTTGTTTTTCTTGTCTAGATCATAAAATAATTGAAGCCTTTGACTAAAAACATGTAATTCATTGTTAATGAAACACTTGTAGTCACTAATATTACTTCTCACCAAATCAAAAAATGAGTTGATTCCCTGGGCTAACCGTAGTAGATCAGAAACCACCTACCATACATGTACAATGATTTCTAACCTATGGCATATATTAGAGACAATATGATATTTCATTGCATTAACGAGTTTTCGAGCTGTAAGAGATCAATGAGATTTGCTAGCAGTTGGAATTGTAGATCACAGAGTCCATTTTACCACTATATACATCAACAAAGGACCCCGATTTAAAGCATTTTTCACCTATTCTATCATTGCTTTTAGTACTAGATTCTCCGCTTCACGTTGCTCAATAGACATTGCAAGCGCATTATTAGTAGATTCATGAAATACAATAACACTAACTGGTTGCAATTCTAGACATATGACAATTCGTTTCTACTTTATGACTATTTTACTCCATCCTTACTTTTTCAAGTCTCAATGTTTTACCATCCATGTTATAGTTTTCATCCTGAAAAGTGACAGAGCAATCATAAAAAATAGAAAATTCTTTCGAAATTTTCTCCATTATTTTCTGATTTTTGGTCAAAGAAGTACTGACCCAGTCAATAAGCAAATCGCTTTCAATTTCTGTGTTGATAGATTCTTGATTGCTTCTTGTTCTGAGATGACTTGGATTTTTCAACTTCATTCATGTGCATTTCCTTTGGAATAAATTTCTGACGAGGCTTGTTGCCATCCCCACCAGCTAATAATTGACCATGAATCAAATTTATAGTTTTAGTATACTTAGTTTTCATTTACTCGAATATGAAGCTAGAGCAGTTCTGAATGTGCAAATTGAAGATTGTGCATATTTTTTACCTCTTTATTTTCCCTTTATTTCAGTTTTGATTCTCTCTTCTTCAAAAATTTGTCTAGTACTCATTCTCAACTCTTGATTATTTCTTGGAGAATTGTGACTTGTTTCACTTTCATTTGCAAGTATTTTCAACAAGATCATGCATTTGATAAAATCTAGATGTGTGATAAATAGGCCTTCTAGATCAACATCTCAGTAGGATTCAACATATTTTAAATTAAAAAAATGTAAATACTTCACAAGCTCTGGAAGGTGGCTCCCATTCTTCATAGTTACTCATCCAACAGTAAATGGAAAAGAAATAAAATTGTTTTTTTTTTGTTCAAATTTAATATGCCAATCGTTGTATTTCTAGCAAAATTCAACAACAAAATATGTGTCCATAGAAATTCTTGGAAGTAATAGTGGTTTACCTCAAAACCCATAAACTTGAATAAACGTATTTTTTCCTCTTTCCTCATGTATCCCTCTACCCAAAAGGAAAACTTACACTTCACCAAATATTTGATGGGGCTCTTTTCAAGTTATAATTTAAACTTTCTTTATAAAAACATCTTCAACTAGAAAAAAAAATTGAAATAATTTCTTGAATCCACAAGATGTGATAGCATAACCACATCAATTCTTCATTAAAATTGAATTTAGGGTTATGCACAATTTATCAAAGAGGTGACTCGAGATAAGGATTTTTATTAGATATTTCATCTAAATAATCTACTGCTTTTGAAAAAATTCACTAATTAAAAATCCAATTCATTTGACATAAGTTTAGCCTAGTGGAATACATAATTTTTTTTTTATATGAATAATGGAGCACATAGAGAATAAATCTTGGGATAGCTGTCACAGTTTATTGACCCAATAAACATGCATAAAACTATAAAAACTCTCTAAACGGTTCTCTAAATAAAGTAATATCTAGAGAGGACAGGTCATGAGGAACCTTAGAACCTAGCGAAATGAATTCTTGTATGATGTTCCAGCCACCTACCTATGAATTTAAAAAATATTCACATTTGACAAATTTAAGGACATATCTAGAATTGGTAGCTTGAATATGTGCCTATATACCTCTGAAGTAAAATAAATATATGTATTTTCAGTTTCTAGTGTAATTGTTCTTGTCTTTAAATCAAATTTCTCTGCGCACAAATAAACAATTTCTTTGAAACCAAATATTTTTGGAATTCATGCAACATTCGCTACTCTGGTATACCAAATATTATCACCATTCTTCTCTTGCACAAACAGATTCACATATCGATACTATGCAATTGACCACTGAAAGCTCTGATCGATAATTGCAAGTGATTTAATCATATCAATGCAAATAGCTTCTTTCCTTTCTGTCGTAGCCATTTTTACTATGTTCTTTTAAATAATTATATCAATCAACAACACTTTCACTGCGCTTTAGGTATAGATTAATCGATACGCTAAAAAATAACCACCTGCTACTATTCTATGTGTGAAATATCTTTTACATGACACTGTCAATAAATACCAATTCTGAATAGCAAAGTCAACATTTACAGGAAATAGGAGAAATAATTCGCATAGCCTAATTGAGCTACAATTCTACCCATAAAACAATAGGAGTTCCAACATGATATTTAGAAAATCTAGCACGTATTTTTGTAAAACTAGATTACAGTTGGAAAGCATCAAGATTTTTAGTATTAGGGTGATTTTTGATAGCACCGAATTTTATGTTTTTCCAATTTCCATTATCTACAACTATTATATGTGTGAAATATATTTTATGGAACACTTTGAATAAATAGGAATTCAAAAATACAAAATCCGATTTTTGTAAGAAATGGTGGAAATAATTTTTTAAAAATATCAAAATTCAGAAACCATTTACTATATGAGACAAATTAAATGTGAATCTCTTTTAATAATGACAACTAGCTTATAGATTATCAATAATTGTATCCACTACTATATTGATGTTAGTTTATAGGTAATATAATTTACGTTCTCGATTACGTGTTGATTCATCTATTAGCCAAAAAGATACTGAACCGTTAATATCATAAATTATGTCATGTACGAAAGTGAGGAAATCACACCATTTGTAGTGCACCCCTCTCACATTTATTACAATTACCATATTTCATTAGCATCGGTTCCAAAGCTCCACACAAGCCTAGTAAATATTTTAAAGGTTTATTTATGAGTTGAAAAATATCCACGTGAATATATAATGAGAGAAACGATGAGGTTCTTGGATTATTGGTTTTTATTTATTGGAGTCATTAGTTTTTTTCGTTCGACACTTTTTACATTGTAATACCATGCTTATTCATGGCACTCAAATTAAAAACAGGTTTAATTGGTAAAAATATGATTAATTTCATTAATTTAATAAAATTTTAAATCTATAGTTTCAATAATTTCAATAGTAGTGTAAAAAATTCGTGAAAGTAATAGTCATATCTTACTTAGCTCCCCATCCAATGCTAAGAAATAAACCTTAAAATTATTTACAAGAATTGTGCAGAGCTTTGATTTTCTGGATCTTTCACTGTGTGGAAAGATTCGTACACTACTTTATTTTCAAAGCTCCGCACACTACTTATAAACTTTAAGAACAATGGAAACTTACATTTCAAGCCATGTACAATGAAAATTTTGTATAATGAAACACTGGTATGTGTAATTATCACTTTTGTACATGCACTTATAAGTAAATACAACTAAGATGTGTTGAAATTTGCAACAAGAAACAGTGATATTGGCATCTAGAAACAACATGCCATCACACACACTAGTGTGGAACCATAGGTCACATAGTGATGGGTCTTTAGTGTGAAAGCCAATTTATTAAGTAAATTGGAAATGTGTCTAATTTAATTTTCCCTTAAATAAATTGGACAAGAAAATGTAATATTATCTCATAATCACTTGTAATAGTTAACTAAGTGTGATAAAATCAGTTAGCTCATGAATTTTGATTTGAGGGTGCTTGGTGAGGCATGCAGAGTGATTATATGTGTTTTAGAGTTCAAGCTGTAGTTAAGTGCATGAGTTTAATGCATGAGAAATCAGTTAAATCATTTAAGTGAGTTAAAGTCAGTACAACTAGTTGTAACTGATTGTTGCACTAGTGAGAGGTCAAGTGAATTAAATCAGATTTAATTCACATGCAGTGGTCTGTCAAGCAACTGATGATTAACTATTAATAACTGCATTCATGTCAGTTCCAGTGGAGACCCAATTGAGACAAAGGTTAAAGCGAACACTTGTATTATTAGCAAACTACCCAGATGCAGTTAAAACACCACAGGATATCCCATGATACTTGCACAATTAAGAAAGGTTGAAATTACTAAGGAATAGGGATTTCATTCCTCATGAATTGCGTGAGTAAGGAAGGCCGAGCAGAGGCTGAGAATTGGCTAATTACTAGCTCGATTTTGTCTGGATGAGTGTGAGACGATTAGAAGATTACAGGAGACTCTTGTGAGAAGAGTCCATTGTAATTGTTTCATGATTCCTTTTGGAATATACAATAGTAAGATTTCCCCGAGAAAATATCTGTGTTGTGGTTTGATTTGTTTATTTCTTTACTTGTTGTGACCGGCGATCGTTTTTGTTTTCCTCAATTTATTTGTAGAATGATTCAATATCTAGATTTAATACATTTCTTGATTGAACTGAATGCATTGATATACATATGTTTGTATAATTTCTACAAGATGGAATAACTAGTGTTGCTCTCTGAAAATAGATTTTTAAAATTAATAGTTTTCTCTTACTTAGCTCCAAAACCCATGCTAAGAAATAAACCTTAAAAATATTTACTACACTTATGCATAGCTTTACTTGTGCGTAGCTTTCAGTGTGCGGAAAGCCATGCATAAGCGAAGCTTCACAAACTACTTTACCTTCAAATCTCCACACATTGTTTAGAAACTTTAAGCACAATGAAAACTTATATTTTAGGCCATGTACAATGAAAAATATATACAATGAAACATTAAGGTGTGCAATTTTCACTTTTGTACATGCATTCATAAATCAATACAGCTGGGACAAAATAACTAGTAATTAACAACCTTCCACAATAATCAACATAGTTACAACAACTGTAATTGTATTCAGATTCAAATGTAAATCACTAAAATGCAACTGATATTGGATATCAAAAATTTTTATAAGCATTCATTTCCATTGTAAACTTAAATTTAACAGAGTAATGAGTCTTTGTGCTTCAAAAACCTTGAACAACAACAAACACACTTACAACAACAATAATTGTATTCAAAATTGAATCCTAATGACTATAGTTATCATTAAAATAAACATCACAAATGAAATAGATATCTTTGAACCAGAACTCCTACTAAATGTTCATTTTCAATGTCATCAATTTCACACCTTTACATAGAATATAAAATCACAAAATCATAGTTTCATTTACTTCAATCATTGATATCGAGGAACACTAAAGAATTTAGAGTAATAGAGCTTTAAATGTAAAACATTATCTAAGAATTATTGATATACCTAGAAAAAAGTTTCAGTATTAGGAAAGAGTAAAGGGAAATCCATTTTATTTATCATACATTACAGAACATTAGTTAACATATAAAGGCTAAAAGCAAATACTAGAAAACACATGTTCAATTAGTGGTTTTTGCACAATGTTCTAGAACTCTGGTCTATACAACATCCCATCTGAAATATTATCTCATAATTATTTATATAATTGGTAAACATCTTGAGAAATAGAAAAGAAAATAATCAAAATTCAAACAACGTATGTGTTATCCTAGATAACAACTAGGCTTTCTTTGAGTCAATATGGTTAGGTTAGATAGGGTTTAATAGGGTTTTTAAGTCATTTTCGAAATAATCACATGTATAAAGTTCCTTTAGTTATTTTGAAAGGTCATTATGATTCATAGTGTGTCATCATAAAAGGAAAATCCAAAATTTCATGACCATCGAGCTTATCTCATGATCGTTATGAATTTGGCACTTTTTCCAATTTTTGTAGCAACTCCAGTTCAAACAAGTCAGGGTTTGCTACAGAAGTTCTTGATACTTCCATAGAATATTTTCCTTCCCCAACAAATATTTCTCTATGAAAGTCTATTTTTCTGTTGACGGTGCAAAAATAGTAGATAAATTTGAAAATTTGTATGGTCAGAGGTTATTGGGTCATGATTACTCCTTTTTTGTCTTTATCCACCATTTTCAAAACATGTGACCACATAGCTGCTCATTCATCCGCTGCTCATTTATTATGTTCCTTTTCAACCTTATATATATATATATATATATATATATATATATATATATATATATATATATATATATATATATATATATATATATATATATATATATATATATATATGTATATATATATATATATATATATATATATATATTCTTTCACAAAACCCATTATCATCTCCTTACGAGTTTCTTTTGTTGGCTATACCATTGGTCTTATTGTCTTGTCGTCTATCTAGCTATCTCAGGGTAAGCCCTATTAGTTTTAAAAGGTATTTTGTTGTCGTTAAATTATTTTTCAAGTGTTGGGAAGCTTCTCACTGCTTGTTGGAGCCATGGTAGCTTGAGGGAAGTAGTATAAAGGAGGGTTTGTGGTAAGGCATGAGTTCATGGAAATGGGGTTGCTGGAAGAAGACCCCATATTTACCCAAGCATTTTCCAATGTAGGGTGTCTTCGATTCTATCAAAAATTACAGGGGTATCATGGGAAAATTTAAAAATAATTTTCCATTAACTTTATAGGGACATGATATAAAGTTGGTGTAATAAATTTTGCAGTGTCCCCTGACACCATTTCTCAAGCCATACAGATCCCCAGGTTAGGAGAGTTATGGTTCATGGTGCATAAGTTCAAATTGTAGAACTGTGATGAGTTCCTAAAAGAAGAATGCATAGGCATTGATATGGCTTTAGGCATCCCCAAAAATTTCCTTAAAGAGTATTTTTCTAAGTTTCTAATGGTTATCCAGAAATACTTCACTTGTGAGGGTAGATTCCACATGGTATATCAATAACATTTTAAATTGTTTCTACACATCATAGTTAAACAACCCTTAGATATACCTTTCTATTTTCTTAGAAGCTTGGGAAGAATGGCTGGCAAGGTTCAGTCCAAACCTAATGCTAGTGACACATAAATTTTTCATCACGCTCTTATCAAATTGCCGGTGGTTGAAGAGTTAAATAGGATGAAGAGAGATTGACCCTAATTTTTATTTTTAAGTGGCTCTGAATTGGATGCTACCACACCTATAAGAACTCTAAAATCCAAATCTAGTACTAGAGGGGAAGATAAGAAATCTGAAGCACAACCCGTAATTGATTATGAGGTAGAGATGGAGCCTATAGCTTAGCGTATAGAACTTGAAGTTGAGCATATGAAGAAGCATGTGGTAGCAGAGAAATCTTCTACAAGAAGCCAAATAAAAAATTATACAAGGAGGGTCACTAGAAGCCAAAATGAAGGATGAGTTAAGCTATCAAATATCTTGGAGGCTATTGAAAAAGAAGAAAACCCCATTGTGCAGCTTGTTGAGATCAAGGAGGCAGAAAATCAAAAGAAAAACAAAAGAGACAGGAATTTGGATTTTTCTGAAGAAGATTCATGTTTTATTTCAAGCTCAGAAAACCTATCACATGATCATGGCAGCTAAAATAAAATATTCCTGAGTAACCATTAAAGGAGAAACTTCCATCAAAAGAAGACATACCAGAGTTGCCTCCATTAAAAGTAGAAATTGTGAAAAATAGGAAAGGTAAGGAGCATTTACAAGAGAAATTTGAAGTGGAGATGTTGTAATAATAGTTGATAGATGCTTGGAATGAAGTAATATAATTACAATTACTTTTTGAGTAATTGAAGGAAGACATATCAAGGCAACTAGACTTTTACAATGAGGTTGCAAATAGATATAGAAATATGTTAAAGAGTACATTAACTCAACACAGAATGATGAAGCATCTATGAAAGAGAAAAATATGGTTAAAAGCAGACAGGAGAAGGTTTTAGGGTCAATTCATAGATTTAGAAGAACATATGGAAATGATACAAGATGAACTTTTGAAAAGGGGCCTCAAATTTGTTACTATAACTCATGAATCTCCATGAGTATGATAAGGTCATAAATGTTTTCTCATACTATTGATAATGGTAATATAAAGGCTTATATAGGCTTCTAGAAGAATTTTGGAGGTGGAAAAATATTGAAAATGGAAAATATTAGAAACTAGGAACTTTCGTAGAAAATTTCCATCTTGAAGGCAGAAACTTTCTACGAAGCTGTTGTAGCTTTCCATGGAGGAAAATTTCAGTCTAAAATTCATAAATAAGATGGCTCATTGCATCTATTTAACTCATAAACCTTAGAGAAGACCCTAGAATAGTCATAAAAATCAAATAATTTGCATAAGGGTGATTTTGGCATTTGCTACTGAAGTTTGCTATGCTCTCTTTTTTCCATCGTTATGGAGCTTTGATGATTTTTGGGTAATCAAAAAATAAAGGAATGGATAAACCACGAGTCAAAATTATGCACTTCATCATATTATTTTTCAAGGAGACAAATCAGGTGGTCAACCTCCATGTAGCTTAACACTCATCAAGCCAACTTATTATACCATCTCATCACTACAAATCATCATTCCAGCTCAAGCCTACGAATTCCTAATTCTAGTTAATCAACTATATAACACCTCAACAATAAGTTATGTTCATTAAGGATGGCTAGCATATTCTGTTATAGTTTTGTTGAATTTATTAAATGATGATAGATTCCTTTTTGTATACAAACTTTCCTAAATAGAAAATATCCATACAAAATCGCCATGTGTTGTAATTATACTAGAACTAGGCCTCTTGGCTAAGGTATCGAGTCTATTCCAGGTAGAATACTATTGTAAATAGGCCTAACTCTATAAATGAGGTATTTTTTCATTTTGAAAGGGTTGGTGAATGTTATGAGAGAGCTACTTACGTAAATTTTCTTCATCATCTTATATACAGTTTGCAGCAGACCGTTTTGCAACCTAAGATTCTCCTTGGCTTATGTGTTTCTATCTCTTCATTTTATGTATTTTTATCAGTTTCATGGTAGTATGATTACATTGAATTCATGATTAAATGCTCCAATTTCCTTCATATGTTCTGTTTGATGTAATGTTTATGTTTAAGCCAATTTTCCTAAGCTTCCATGAATAAAGTTTTTTGTAAATTTAAATTTCCTTAGCTGACTCCATGCCCAATTGTGGCTATCATATGCTCTTTCACCTGCAAAAAACCACATAAAAATAGTACAGATTTAGCCATCTAAAAATTGGATTTCAGTTAGAATATTTCACTGTTTTCTTTGAGATAGCCCTCTCTTATTGGAAGGGCTAACTTCCACTCAAAATTTGGTTGAAATAGTTATCCTAGGTTAATATTTGACACAAAAAAACTTTCTCCAGCTTAGTGGTAACATTTTGGTGTGTTTGTCGGGAGTTTGAAAGTTATATCATCCCAGGTGATTTTTTTCAAAATAATTGAGCTCTTGAAGGTGGCAGGAGGTTAGACCATTTGAAGGTTGTATTTATACCTTGGTGACTCCACTGGTATATTCATCTTAAAAGTGGCTTCCAAGAAGATTCATATGACGAGAAATCGAGACCCTAATCCAACAGATATAGTTGATGATCTAGAGAAAATTCTCAAAGGTATTGGTAACTCATCAAAATAAGGTATTCCATATCTTGTAAGAGCTTCATATTTACCTTCCAGGTGTTCAAATTTTTGAATACTTAGAGTTTGATGACAAGTTTGAAGAATTTTTTTTATATCTAAATCAGAGAATGAATTAACAGAAATTGTCTTAGATCTACAAATGTTAGGAATTGATACCACATCTATTGTTTCAAAAGAAGATAAATAAGGGTTTTGGGAAGTTGTCACATCAGAATTATCATTAGAGAAGGAGTATTTATAAAAACTAAAAGAACTTTATCCTTTTTATTTTATATTGAGAAGAAGAGCTGGTGTCCATTTACCTGAGTGGAGTTCTTTTGTTACTGACCTGAAAATTCATGTCACTCAATTTTCTAACATCACATCCTCTCTCGCTAATACTTATCCTAATTTGATAACTACTCCCTCTTCTATAGTTTCAGTTAGTACTGTCACCACCAATATGGCTGGAGTTCATCCTCCACCTCCTGCAGGCCCTGTTTGATATGCCTCTCTTGTTTTTCCTTCTCTACTTCATGATATTCCACAAGGATATTCGTCTAGGATAAAGACCTTTGGAGGTGAGGAGGGAATCACTACACAACAGCATGTTGACCAGTTCAATGATTTTATAGACCTAGAGGAAGTATATTA
This sequence comes from Pinus albicaulis, assembly GCA_034641835.2. Lineage (NCBI taxonomy): Eukaryota > Viridiplantae > Streptophyta > Pinopsida > Pinales > Pinaceae > Pinus > Pinus albicaulis. The sequence goes on along the minus strand of CM076576.1, from coordinate 665,323,965 downwards.
TGAAGATGTCAAAACGGGGATGTTTGTGCAAAGTTTTATTGGTGAAGTGAGAAAATGGTTTAAAGCCTTAACCCCAGGGAGTTTGTAGAATTGAGACCAATTATAGGACAATTTCCTGAGAAAATGGGGAAGTAAGGTAAATCTTGTAGAAGCCTTGACTAAATATAATAATTTTAAGAAAGAAAAGAATGAGTGAGTTCAATATTTTTCAAAGAGATTTAATAAATTTTATAATTCCATTCCTCCTCATAGAAAACCTCCACCAAGGGCTTCCCAATTGAATTATGCTGAAGTCCTTGATTATGAATTTTCCATTTTTTTCAGGGAGAGGGAATCTTCCACTATAGATGATATGAAAAATGATGTTGTGAAGGTTGAGGTTAACATGGTTGTAGAAAAAAGGTCTAAGGTTGGAAAAGGAAGAGTAAAAGACGAAGAACAACCCTCTACATCTTGGGATGTGAAATTTGACACTGTGATGAAAACTACAGAAATAATTATGTATATATTAGCTCTTGGAAACAATCATCCTCGTTTTACACAACAAGAAACATAAATTAGAAATCCACATTATAGAAGACCTCAAATTCAACAGAGACTAAGAGAAAATAAAAATCGGCCTGATCAAAAAGTTAAACCTCCTATTCAGCAAAACTTAGTAGATGAGGAAGAAACACAACCAGAAATTCAAGATGATATCATTCACTTTTTGGATGAATATGAAACATGGATGTTCTCAACAAAATATGAGCATGATGATTCTAGTAATGACATAGGAAATCATGATATTGAAAAACAATTTGATTACTTGAAAGGCTATCATCATGCTATATTTTCTATGCAAAAACAATATAATATTAGGAATAAAAATGTTCCTGTAGTAGCCAATAAAAATCAGCCTAAGAAGGATGGTCCAAAGGCTATTGAACATAAGAAATATGCTCCTCTAGGGAAATAAATTAAAAAAACACAACCAATTTTCAGTCTAGAAAATGAAATTTCTAAAATAAAAATTGTTGTCCCCTTTGGTAAAATCATAAATGTCACTGAATAGAGAAGTTAAATTGTCAAGATGCTTGATACTCAAGCTAGACCCTCTGGTATTCTGAATTTGCAAGAAGATCATCCTACCATTTTCTTAGGACCAAGAGTAGAAGATGAGAAAAATGAGGAAGTTCCAACTTTTTATGTGAGCCTAAACATTCATGACATGAAATTATATAATGATATGTTAGATTTAGGGGCATCTTACAACTTAATGCCAAAGGTCATCAAGGAGAGAATGGGTTTGGACATAACTAGACCATATAAAGACTTGTTTTCATTTGATTCCAAAAGGGTTCAATGTATTGGTCTAATTAAAGATGTGGTTGCTGGTTTAGCTCAAGTACTTGCTATGAATATATTAATGGTCATAGTTGTAGTTGATATTCCACAAAAATTTGGCATGTTATTATCTAGATTTTGGGCTGCCAAGATCAAGGGAACCATGCAAATGGACATGACCTATGTCATTATCCCTATTTTTGGTGAGAAAAGGAGATTTTATAGAGAGTCTAGGATGGAATATATGGTCATCAGCAAAGAAAAACCTCAAAATTTTCTAGTTTATGCACTGGAAACTAAGTTACGATATTTTATTATTTTCAATGAAAGCACCAATGAAATAAGAAATCATCAAATAGAAAAAATCAGCAAACATAAAATCATCAAGTTGAAGAAGTTGATAAATAGGGTTGGTGGCACATGAATTTTGATGGCGTTGTAGGAAAATATGGAGCTGGTGTGGGCATTTGGATAATCAGCCCAAGAGATGAGAGTAATTTTTTCTCTTACAAATTAAATTTTGATTTCGCAAATAACATGGCAGAATATGAAGCTTTCATTTTCGGTTTAAAATTTTTGAAAAGTTTAGGTGCTAAGATAATTTTTGTCTTTGGTGATTCTGAGTTATAATTTTTGTCTTTGGTGATTCTGAGTTAGTAATAAAACATGTAAATGGAACCTATCAAGCTAAGGATGTTAGAATGAGGGCATATAGAAATCTAATCCTTGAAATTCTTGAAAATATTGAAGAACATAATTTCACCATCATGTCTAGAGATCAAAATATTGTTGCAGATTCCTTGGCTATCTCAGCTAGCTATTTTACCATTACTATTCATCCTAGCAAGAAATATGAAGTTGAAGTTAGACATAGGCCAGCCATTCCTGATAACATAACAAGTTGGCAAGTGTTTGACAGTGATCAAAAAGTCAGGAATTTTTTTGAATTCAAAGAAGATTTTGAAACCATTCAAGTTGACCAGAAAAACATGTTTTCTAAAAACTTAAGCTAATTCAGAAGTCATCCAACTGAAAAAAAATTGTATTCTTTTGATTTCTCTTCAAAATTTGTTTGGCCAAAATGATGTGACTAAGAGTCCTAAGATGAAATCTGATGATGAGGACGTTGAATGGTGTAATCTTGTGACTACAGAAAGTCTCAAGTTTGTCAAATTGTCCAAGTTACTTTCTTCAGAGCTAAAGCGAAAGTATTTTGATTTGATGAAGAGATACATAGATGTTTTTGCATGGAGTTATGAAAATTTTAAAAGATATGATCCTAAAATCATTCAGCATACAATACACATCAAAGAAAATGAAAATCCTTTCAAACAAAAACTGAGAAGAATGAATCCATTACTTATTCCATTGATTGAAAAGGAAATTAAGAAGTTGTTTGAAGCAAATATCGTTGTTCCATTGAGGTTTTCTAAGTGGTTGGATAATTTGGTACCTGTAAAAAATAATAATGGGGAGATTAGGATATGCATTGATTTCAAAAATTTGAACAAAGCATCACTAAAGGATCACTATCATATTCCTAAGATGGACCATATACTGCAAAACATTGTTGGATCACAAAGGATGTCAATGCTAGATGGTTTCTCAGGTTGTGATAAGATATTAGTGCATCCATATGACCAAGAGAAGAAAACTTTTACCACACCTTGGGGAACATTTATATATGAAAAGATGCCATTTCGACTCATGATTGTAGGAGCGAACTTTGAGTGGGAAATGTACATTGTATTTACATAAGAAAAGGACAAACACGTGGTTTTTTATTTGGATGAAATCATTGTTTTCCGAAAAAAGGAAGAAGAACATCTCAAGCACTTGGAAAAGATTCTTCAAAAATGCAGAAAATTTGGTATTTCTATAAACCCCACCAAAATTGTTTTTATTTTGATGGAAATTTATTCAGTCATATAATATCAAAAGAGGGAATTAAGATTGATCCAAGTAGGGTTGCTTCTATTCAGAAGATAGATATTCCCAAAAACATAAAAGAAATCCAATATTTTCTAGGCAAGGTGAATTTTGTTAGAATATTTATTCCTAATTTTGTAGAAATTGTGAAGCACATCACCAAGATTCTTATGAAATACTATGATATTAATTTGATATAAAAGGCTAAACATTATTTCGAAGAGGTAAAGAAAGCTCTTACTCAAGGTCTAGTAATCATAAACCTTGATTTTTCAAATGAATGTCTGGTTTTTAATTTTTCATTAGAACATACAATTGTAGGAGTTTTATTGTAGAGAAAGCAACAAGGAAATGAACAACCTATTTCTTTTTTTAGTGGGACACTTGGAAATTAAGAATAAAAGTACAACATTATGGAGAAGCAAGCCTACACTCTAGTGAAGGCACTCAAAGATTTCATAATTTGTGTTGTTCATTCACATATTGTGGCTTTTGTTCCTAATGTTGTGGTAAAAGACATATTAACCGAAGTTGATACAGATGACAAGAGGAGTAAGTGGATTGCCACTTTGCTAGAATATGATTTCAAGATCAGATGTACAAAATTGGTGAAAGGACAAGGACTAGAAAAGTTGATGACTCAATCAAATTTGACTACCTAGATATGAATTATATAGAAGAAATTTTAGATGTGGTTGAATATTAATAACTAATTCCCGTAGAATAAAAAATCATTATCTTGGACTGGTATAAGGATGCCATTTTTGTTTTACAGCATCATAGAGCTCCTCCTGAACTGAAAAAGTAAAAGTCCAGATTTGTTAAGCTAAAATCTCTAAGGCACTGCATCTTGAACAAAAAAATTTATTGGATAGATACTGGTGGGATACTCCTAAACTTCCTACTAGAATATGAAGGTGAGAAGGTGATTTATGAGTTTGATAAGGTTGACTATGGAGGTCATCATTATTGGAAAGCAACAACGAGTAAGATACATAGAGAAATTTTTTATTGCCCCTCAATGTTCAAAGATGCTTACAAGAATATTTATGCATGTCATGAATGTTAAATATTTGATGGAAAAATAAAGATGCTTCCATTAAATTTGAAACCCATACTTGTAGAATCCCCTTTCCAGCATTGGGGATTGGATTCTATTCGAGAGATACATCCTGAATATTGAGGCAAAAATCAATGGATCTTAATAGCCACTGATTATTTTACAAAATGGATTGAAGTAGTCTATACAAGGAAAGCTACAGACTCAGTGATCATAAATTTTCTAGAAAATAATATTTTATCAAGGTTTGGTTATCCCATGAAGATGATCACTGAAAGTTCTCAGGCCTTCAAGTCTAAGAAGCTGGTATGTTTCTGCAATCAGTATGATATCATCATTGATCACTCCACGGCTTATTACACTCAAGGTAATGGCTTGGTTGTGTCATAAAATAAGAGTTTAGTCAGGATTATCAAGAAAATTTTGCAGGAAAACAGAAGGTCATGGCATTTGAAGCTTAAATTTTCCTTATGGGCTGATAGAATTTGTACTAAAAGATCCATAGGGACTTCTCCTTATGAGCTGTTATATGTAACTAAAGCAGTGTTTCCTAGTTATCTTGGAGATCATGTGATGAAATTATTCTAAGGAATGGAGGAAGAACCAACTACAGTTCAAAGAAGGATTAATAAGCTCATTGCTTTGCAGGAAAAGAGAGAAGAAGTTTACACCAATTATCAGTAGTCTCAAAACAAAATAAAAAATACATTTGACAGAAAGACAAAAGAGGAAAATTTTAATATTCAAGATGTGGTTTTGAGGTGGGAGGCTAAGATAGAAGATAAATGGAAACATGACAAATTTGAAAATATCTGCAAAGGACCATATAAGATCTCATCCTATCATGGAAAAAACACTTTCTTACTGCAAAAAGTGGATGGACAGTTATGTCAACAAGGACCTGTTAATGGAAGGTTTCTCAAACATTATTATTCTTAACTCAATATGATGAAAGAAACGCCAGAGTGTATATTCCATTTTTCTTTATCATGTTTGCAATTGTGGGTGATATTTTCAACAAGTTTGAACCTGAGGAGAAGGCCATAAAGACTTGGAGGGGACATCATCAAAGTCATAATTTTAAGTTTTCAATAAGGCACTGGAGCTGATGGTTCTTTGCTACACCATAGGGGGGCAACATTCCCATTGGAGCCACTACTATCCAAGATAACAACTAGGTTTTCTTTGAGTCAAGATGATTATGTTATTTAGGGTTTAATAGGGTTTTAAAGTCTTTTGATTTTTGAAATAATCACATGTATAATGTCCTTTAGTTATTTTGCAAGGTCGCTATGAGTCATAGTGTGTGTCATCATAAAGGGAAAATCCAAAATTTCATGTCCCTCGATATTATCTTGTCATCACTATGAATTTGACACTTTTTTCCAACTTTCACAGTAACTCCAGTTCAAATAGGCTAGGGCTTGCTACAGAAATTCTTGTCACTTCTGTAGAAAATTTTCCTTCCCCAACAGAGATTTTTCTATGAAAGTTTGTTTTTTAGTTAATGGTAGGGAAACGGTACATAAATTTGAAAATCGGTATCGTCAGAGGTTATTGGGTGATGATTACACATTTTTTTGTCTTTATCCATCATTTTCAAAATGCATACACCACATAGCTGCTAATTCATTTCGCTGCTCATTAATTTCGTTCCTTTTCCACCTTTTTTTTTATACATTTTCTATCACAAAAACCATCATCATCTCCTTACGAGTTTCTTTTTCTGGATATACCATCGGTCTTGTTGTCTTATGGTATGTCTAGCTATCTCTGGGTAAGCCCTGTTAGTGTCAAAATCTATTTTGTCATCCTTAAAGTCTCTTGCAAGTGTTAGGAAGCTACTCATTGGGTGTTCGGGCCATAAGAGCTTGAAGGAAGTAGTCTAAAGGAGGGTCTTTGGTAAGGCATGATCCCATGGAAATGAGGTTTCTAGAGGAAGACCAGACATTTACCAAAGCATTTTTCAGTGTAGGGTGTCTTTGATTTTGTAAAAAAATTCAAGGGTATCATGGGAGAATTTCAAAAGAATTTACCATTAAATTTATAGGGGCAATATCTAAAGTTGTTGCACTAAATTTTTTAGTGTCCCTTGACACCATTTCTCAAGCCACAAAGATTACTAGCTCAAGAAATTTATGATTTAAGGTACAGAAGTTCAAATTTTAGAATTTTGATGACTTCCTAAAAGAAGAACACAGAGGCATTTATATGGTTCAGGCATTCCCAGATTCTGCCTTAAAGAGTATTTTTCTAAGTTTTTGATGGTGATCCATAAATACTTCATTTGTGAGGGTAGATTCCTCATGGTATATCAATACCATTTCCAATTGTTGCTACACTTCACAGGTAAATGCTGACTCTCCAAAATTTCATCCACCTTTACCCACATTTCCATCATTTTGGCCTCATTCCACAATTTTGTAGTTGCATAACCCTACATTAAGTAACCATTTTCATGATCATATGGGTTTAGCATTATATTTTCCAAAGTAATTTATTTTATGTATTCTAAGTGAATTTGTGATTAAATATTATAAAATTACTATTTTTTCATATATACATGAAAGTTGTATAAGTTTTGTGATATTGTAGGCCCACTTGGAGATTCTAGAAGGGTCCTACTTTTCCTTCTAACAACAAATTCGAATTTCAAAATCAAACTCATGAGGATTTGTAGAATATTTAAAGAATATATGGATCATTAAGGTAATCACATTCAAAGGAGAAGAATCATGGATTTTTGGATATGTTTCCTTATCAAAACTATGAGAGAATTTGGATAGGATTTGTATTTTATATTTTTAGGAGATTGGTTGTAACCACATCAGATAAATGTGGATTTAGGAGAGATTTGAGGATCTATAGTTATCTTCAATTTTTGTATAAATAGGAGTGCACCCTTCACACAAAGGTTTGTAGATTGTAGGGTAAATGGTTAGTTGTTAAAGTTTAGAGGTATATAGTGGCTAGTTCATAGTTGGAGGTTCGAAGTTCCATTCAAGATGTGATTTGTAAAGTGAGGAGAGATAATTCTTGTAATATACTATAATCATTTTATGAAATACATATTGCCAATTTGATCTTCAAGATGTGATAGTTGTTCATTGTGCTTGCTGAGGAATGGAGGCCCCCAATCAACCCCAGTTTGCATACCTTTGTACATATTGGTAACATAGTTTAGTTATGTTATTTCATTTCTTTTCAGCAAGTGTGTTTTTCCTTTCAAAAAAGTGTGATTTACTCTTCAACAGGTGTGAGTGTGATTTCAATTTAGAATTTCATTTATGCAAGTGTGGTTTGATTTCAATTATGTAAGAGTGGAGTGGTTTCAATTATGCAAGTATGGTGTGATTTTAGTTAGGCAAGTGTTGTATAATTTCAATTTTACAAGAGTGATTTCAATTTCATGCAAGTTTGATTTCCTTTATGCATGTGTGATTTCAATTTCTTTATATTGGATTTGGTATAGTTTATATTAGATTGATTTGATTTTTTTTGTAATTAGTTTAATTATATTAGAATAATATAATATGAATGATAACCACCTAGTACATATAGTACAGGTATACCTCGTCAGTTTACGAAACCCCGGGTTGACAATTAAATGACATGGATTTAACTAACCATTAAATCACCCAACATTTTGGCGTCATTGCCAGGGAGACATACATAGGTGTTTATTTTGAAGTTTAGAAAATTCATTATAGGTGCATTCATTTTTATATGCATAGTTAAAGTCATATTAAAATCATTTTTCATATTAAAAAAAAAGTGTACTAATTTGTGTGTACAACAAGAAAAATCAAAGAGTTGGATTAATTCATGGGTAATTAAGAGGTTGAAGAAATTTCTTCCTTCTTTACTTCTTAATTTCATTATCTACTCAATTGATTTTTCATGATTTGATGATTTTTACTGTATATTTTTCTAACCTTCGCATGAATATATGTTTACTCCTGTTACACACATGGTTACACTAGAAATATGCTTACACTTGATTGATTCTTCTATTTATAGTAAAGTAGAGTACATAATGAATAAAATTAAGTTTTGTAATGTTTTCATTTTAATTTTATTTTATTTTATTTTATTGGTGGTACAGTAAGATCCACCCAGCTAAGTAATAATTTACAGGAGGATGAAGAAAGAAAATGCAAATTTGAGAATAGAGGAGAATAGATAGAGTTTGAGAGCAAGAATCTTAATTTAGAGATATAATCTATATGTTTTTCCTTTTAAATTTCACATTCCAATTGAATAAAGAGCTTCAATATTTCTAGGTATGTTCTCCTCTTGTGCCTTATGTGATCTCGAAGAAGTCGCAAACGAAAGAAATAAACCATTATAAAATTCACTTACGCCGAGAATATTAAAAGGGTTGAGAACAAAGTGTCCTTGTTGAAGAATTCGAGAATGAAAAAGCCATGACTTCAAATCTTGGGTTCCAATCCATGTTTGATGTCGGCCTTGGTAAAACCTGCAATTGAAAAAAATTGATGATTACTGAACTGAAACTGAAATTTGTGGAGTAGATAAATTTGTTGGATCGATATGTTAATAAGGCAGATTCGCTTTGTTTGGCTTATTTTTTGTAATTAATTATGAATCGAATTTTGTGAATTAAATTGGTATGGTTAAGGGTCTTATTCTTTGGTGTTTTTTAGTGCTAGCAGAGATGGTATCATGGATTTAATAATAATTGGTGACACGTCCATACATTGGCGTAGATATCCGTCCACTCTGCCTCTTTTTCCACTAAAATTTTGAAACCGAATCGTAGTTGTTGAATCGTCACAATTCTGTAGCTGCAAAACAAATCGTCAACTATAGAATTGACGCAATTCAACAGATTTTTCATAAAAAACTTCAAACATTCATAAATATTTCATACGACATCAATTTTCGATGATCCAAACATTGTTGGAAATATATCGACGAGATATACGTGATGAAATAGTTTCAATCATAATTTGAAAAAGTAAAAAAATGAAGAAGTTACCTTGAAATTTTTTTATTAGTACTATTTCTGAGTTTTTTTAGTATATATAAATATGAACAAAGACTGATCACCTCTCCATCTCAATAGACTTACATTTTACTGTAGAAAAAATGCTAATTTTTTGCAGGTTCCAGGACAGAGTGAAAGAATATCACTATATGCACGAGAAGACCAAATTTATTTCAGAAGAACATGATCATTTAATGCCAAATCAGATCCATTACACCATTGCTATTAAAAAAATGCTTATTTTATCAACAGTACTCATTCCAAGCTTGTAGTCGATCCATAACTGTCCATCTCCCTACTACCAAAAAAAATCATTTCCATTCATAATTTTCATACTTTCCTGCATCATTTTCACTCACCCTTCCCAAAAATAAATTAATTTCAAATCCCTTATAAAGCTAAGTCACCCCACTTTCCTTTTCATTCATGTTCAATAAATATTGCTCCAATGCAAATTTTCATCCATAGTCCTTCAAAATATTATTGAACACTCACATTAGATGATGGAGGATTTCATTAAGGCCTTCCTTCTAACATGTTTTCACCCATCGACTCTGACACATCATCTAGGATAAAGGCTAGAGATATTTCAAGTACCTTGAGCCTTGCATGACTTAATGGCAAGTTCGCTTGCCAATAAACAGTGCGAATACACCAATGTCCCATGTTTATTAGATCTTCTAAGTGACTCAACTTCAACACATCAATTCGTACCTAGTAAGATGTATTTATGCATCTTAACACACATTGACAAAAATGGTGATTAGTCTCATGTTGGTTAATGCCATACATTAATGGCCAGTAATCCAACAATTTCTTTCTATGTTCGGCATCGACACATTTATTCACATACATAAGAATTATGCCATTGAGTGGGAACGAATGAAGATTACATGATTTCAATAGTTTGCAACAATACTAAATTCAGCAGCCATAGCAATAAAGATTCGAATTTCATCCTCAATTAATACAACCAATAGAAATATAAAGTAGACCAGATCCTTTTACTTCATATTCCATGATCCAGGAGTAGCAACCACAATCTTCTCTATATACATTGCTTGTCCACTTTTCAGGAAAGTGAAGGTATGTTGTTTTATAATATTTAATCATGAAATTCCTTAAATGCTAAAATTGTGATGTTGGAAAATCCCTCATCACATTCATATTCCCTTTCTCATTTGCAAGAAAAATGAAAACACCTTAAGTTGGGGGGAAGGGATATTCATATTTCATGTGACATGTCACTTTTCATTTCATCCTAACCAACATATTTTTCATAATAAACTATTATTTCATTTTGATTCCAAAAATTTTATATATTTTGCAAATTTATGAGCACATTAAATCGTTAACAGTCACTATGGGACTTTAAAAAAAGAAAAAAAATTCTTAATGTTTTCAAGTATTTTGATGCAATAGAAATAAAATAAAATAAAATAAGTATTATTACACAAGAACCAATACTCAAAAAATTTTGGTTGTCACATAATAACCAAACATACAAAATATGTTGCAATCAAATATATTTCAAAGTACACTTTGCAAAAATAATAAAGATATCAAATGAGATGATTATGCAAAGTTAAAAGAGAATCAATACAAAGCCAAAGTTCATAAAGAAAGCAAAAAATACAAAAATATTAAATTATGACTAAGGAAATCAATGCAATAGTTGCATGAGCACATGCAATATCTTCAATTGGGGGGTATTTTGAATCTCCAAAATGTCATCCAATTTTACCCACTTTTACCCACATTTCCATCATTTTACCCTCATTATGTAATTCCGTAGTTACATAAGCCTACATTAAGTAACCATTTTCATGATCATATGGGTTTAGCATTATATTTTCCAAAGTCATTTATTTTAAGTAATTTAAGTGAATTTTTGGTTAAATATTATAAAATTAACATGTTTTCATATATACATGAAAGTGGTATAAGTTTTGTGATATTGTAGGCCCACTTGGAGATTCTAGAAGGGTCCTACTTGGTCTTCTTACAACAAATTCGAATTTCAAAATCCAACTAATGAGGATTTGTAGAATATTTGAAGAAGATATGGATAATTAAGGTAAGAACATTCAAGGGAGAAGAATCATGGATGTTTTGATATGTGTCCTTTTCAAAACTATGAGAGAATTTGGAGAGGATTTGTATTTTATATTTTTAGGATATTCGTTGTAACCACGTGAGATAAATGAGGATTTAGGAGATATTTGAGGATCCATAATTATATTCATATTTTTATAAATAGGAGTGCACCCTTCACACAAAGGGTTGTAAATTTTAGAGTAAATGGTCGGGTTTCACAGATTAGAGGTAGCCAGTTGCTACTTGATAGTTGGAGGTTCCAAGTTCCATTCAAGATGTGATTTGTAAAGCGAGGAGAGATAATTCTTGTAATATATTGTAGTCATTTTATGAAAAATATACTACCACTTTGATATTCAATATCCCATCAACCCCAATTTTCATACCTTTGTACATATTGGTAGCATAGTTTAGTTATAATATTTAATTTCTTTTCAGAAAGTGCTTTTCCATTTTATGCAAGTGTGTTTTTCCTTTTAGTAAAGTGTGATTTACTCTTCAGGAGGTGTGAGTGTGATTTCAATTTATAATTTCATTTATGCAAGTGCAGTGTGATTTCAATTGTGCAAGAGTGGAGAGATTTCAATTATGCAATTCTGGTGTGATTTTATTTATGCAAGTGTGGTGTGATTTCAATTCTGCAAGAGTGATTTCAATTTTATGCAAGTGTGATTTCAATTTATTTATGTTTGATTTGATCTACTTTGAATTAGGTTGATTTAATATGTTTTCTAATTAGTTTAATTGCATTAGATTAATGTAATCTGAAAGATAACCACCTAGTACATATAGTATAGGTATACCTCATTAGTTTATGAAACCCTAGGCTAACAATTGAATGATAAGGATTTAACTAACCATTAAATCACCCAACATTTTGGCATTGTTGCCAGGGAGGTATACATAGGTGTTTATTTTTAAGTTTATAAAATTCATTATAGTTGCATTATTTTTTAGATGCATAGTTAAAATCATATTAAAATCATTTTGCATATTAAATTTAAAAAAAAATCTACTAATTTGTGTATGCAACAGGAATAATCAACGAGTTGGAGTAATTCGCGGGTAATTAAGAGGTTGCATAATGTTCTTCCTTTTTTACTTCTTAATTCCATTATCTACACAATTGATTTTTCATGCGTTGATGATTTTTAATGTATATTTTTATAACATTAGCATGAATATATTTTTACTCCTCTTACGCACATGGTTACATTGGAAATATGCTTACACTTGATCGATTCTTCTATTTCCAGTAAAGTAGAGTAGGTAATGAATAAAATTAAGTTTTGTGATGTTTTCATTTTAATTACAATTTTATTTTATTGATGGTGCAGTAAGAGTCACCCAACTCACTGATAATTTATAGGAGGATGAAGAAAAAAAAGAAAAATTTGAGAAATGAGGAGAATATATACTGTTTGAGAGATTGAATATGAATTTAGAGATAAAATCTATGTTTTTTACCTTTTAAATTTCACATTCCAATTGAATAAAGAGCTTCGATATTTATTAGTATCCTCTGTTCTTGCACCTTGTGTGATCTCAAATATGAGAAAGGGAAATTGAATAAGTTAGTCTTGAAATAAAATTTTCAATAAAACTCATAGATTTAAAATTGGATAGGGGATCTAAATTCATTATTCATTCTAAAAATACTTAAAATTTTTGTCTCCAATTCTCAACTAGATCTATCTCAAAATTTGCTATTTTTTTCTCAAACAAATTCTTTACTTTTGAATGAAAATTATAAAAAGAAGAAGAATAAGAAGAAGAAAACATCTAATTATATTTTTCTCTAAAAATTCAAAAAAAAAATTATTAAAAAAAAGGTTAGATTCTTTTTACAAAATAGTTTTTTTTTATTAAAAAGGAATTTTAAAATAATATATATATATATATATATATTAAAAAATTTAATCATTTTAACCATTTAAAAGAAATATGTAGGGGTAAAAACAATAAAAATCCACCCACGTAGGCGTAAAAGCTCAAGCCTATGAGTTCCTAATTCCAGCTCATCAACTATATAACACCTCAACAATTAGTTATGTTCAAAAAGAATGACTAGCATAGTTTGTTAGAGTTTTTTTTAAGTCATTAAATTCTAATAGATTCCTTTTTGTATACGAACTCCGCCAAATAGAAAATATCCCTAAAAATCTCCATGTGATGTAAATCTACTAGAACTAGGTCTCTTGGCTAAGGTATCGAGTCTAGCCCAGGTGGCAGACTATTGTAAAGAGGCCTCACTCTATAAATGAGGGATTTTTTCATTCTGAAAGGGTTGAAGAATGTTATGAGAGAGCTACTTCTATAAATTTTCTTCATCAACTTATATCAAGTTTGCAGCAGACTATTTTACAACATGAGATTCTCCTTGGCTTATGTGTTTCTATCTCTTAATTTTATGTATTGTTATCAGTTTCATGGTAGTATTATTACTTGGAATTAATGATTAAATGCTCTAATTTCCTTCATATGTTGTTTTTGTTGTAAATTTTATGTTTAAGCCAATTTTCCTCAGCTTCCATGAATACAGTTGTTTGTAAATTGAAATTTCCTTAGCTGACTCCATGCCCAATGGTGGTTATCATACGCTCTTCCACCTGCAAAAAACCGCATAAAAAATATTACAAAGCTACGCATATGTAAATTTAATTTCAGCTAGAATATTTAGTTGTTTTCTTTGAGAGAGCCCTCTCTAATTTGAAGGGCTAACTTCCAGTCAAATTTTGGTTGAAATAGTTATGCTAGGTTGATAGTTTACATAGCCTAACTTGCTCCATATTATTCATAACACTATGATTACAGAGACATCGTCCAGAAAATAGCCTTTATTGCATAAAGGATTTATGAAATTTTTAATAATTTAGTCACAAGAGTAAATGCATTTGTCCCAATGGGGATTGTGATTGGGATCTTGTAAACCATAAATTCTAAAAGTCATCTGCAACAAGTAATAAGGAGCTACATTCAACAACTAGATTATTCCATCATAACATAACCAGGAAATTTCAATAGGTAAATGCTTTGAAAAGAAAAATAAATGTTCTATTGTATTAAAACACGCATAATATGCAAAATCACAGCTTGATATTGTTTAGATCTCAATTATCTCTCAGAATCAAGGCTTTTGAAAAGAATTCCTTCACTTTAGGTTTAATGATTTCTTTCATCGGACCGACAGTAATGCATTTTTTAACACATTCATTGAATATCTCCTCCACAATTTCTATGGTTTCTGATTGCAATTTCAAAGCCAAGACATACTAGTCTTTTTTAATACTAACAAAAGTAAATATCCATTTACTAATTTCCTTTGAAGTCAAATTATTTATATCATCGAACTCTATTACTTGTGATTGTTTGAGCTCCTTCGAATTAGCCATCAAATTGTATTTCACAATTAATCCAGACTCATATGTAATGGATGGACCATTTAAATCCCAAATGATCACTATTGCCTTGAGATACACATCTGAGTCTTAAATTTTCTATGCCTCCACACTAAGAAAAAATGTCCTCCAATGTTTTGATATTCTCATACCATGCAGCTTTGATCTTCCTCATGTAATTGGCATCCCACAACCCTTGTTTATATTTTTCTAGTTTGGATAGTAAATAAAACTTCAGACTAAATTTTGATAGGTTATTATCTGAAAATTCCTTGTCTCCCTCGAGTCCACTTTTGACCAACTTGATAGAAGACTATTGTTTGCTTTTAATTTCACATATTGGAAGAACCTTTCCATGCGGATTCAATAATTTTCAACCTCTCAGATATATTACTAATGATATATGATTTCATTGCATTAAGAAGAGTGGTAGGCTTCTCAAATCTATGAGATCCACCAAGAATAGAAATTTTGTATGGTGATCCATGTATTTCTAGTGAAGTCTTCAATAAGGGACCAGGGCTCCAAGTATTTTCTAACTCTTTTATTTTTCATTTAGCTTAATATTTTCTACTTGTCCTCGACTAACATAATCCGCAAGTGCGTCGCTGCTATATTGATGAAATTTCATCATCCCTAGCATCACAACCCCAAACAAATAAACATTCATTTCTACTCAATCAACAACCTTTTTTTGGAAAATTGTAGCCTTTCAATATTCAGTCTCTTACAGCCCCTGCCATAATTTTCATCATGCAATGTGACCGAATGGTCATTGAAAGTAATGTCCTCTTATGAAATTTCCTCCATTATTTGATGTTTTTATTGCAAACAAATTAACCTAATCAGGTAGTACAACATTATCAACTTCCATGTTCATGGCCTCTTCAATTCTCCATTTTTCAAGTGGACTCATGGATCTAGTTGAGTCATTTGTGTGCGCTCTTTCTAGAGTTACTCTACGAGGAGGCTCTTCATCATCCCTATCACTTGATAGCCTATCTCTAAAAAAAAATTCAATACCAACACTTATTATCCCTCTTTGGATACTAGATGGAGTCACATCAATAATGTGTGTGAAATATTGAGATTTTCACATAGGACTTGTGCCTCTTTTTTATATCTTCCTCCTATATCGATGATCTATCTTTCAACAATCTCTTCAACATAAACTAGAATTTTCATTTTTTGTTTTATAAGTTCTGACTTTCCTCACTCTAGTCTCTATTTCTTCGAAAAAAGTTCCTGTACCTCAGAGACTATGGGTGGTCCATGAAAATTCTTCCTCTCTCAAATCCTACAATAGCTTCAGCTTGAGCTATGTTAAAAACATCTAAATACTTTGAAAGAAATTTAGCGTGAACCATATTATTCACAATGGCCTTCCCAACAGTGAATGAAAAATAAATAATTTTTTGTTCCTTTTTATGTTCAAATGTAAGTAACCAATGGCGATATTTCCTGTAGAATTAATCAACAAAATACCTATATGGAAAAAAATTTGTCAATAAAAATGACCTATATTCAAAACCATAAGTTCGTATAACCATATTTCTTTCTATTTCCTCATGTTCCCATTTTCTAGATAGGAAAACCTCAGCTTTTGTAGATATTTGAGGAGGCTCTCGTCAATATACCATGTAATACACTTGCCTTACAAACACATATTGATTCAAAAAAAAATTTAAAGAAGATTTGTGCTTCCAGAATGTAGGATACCATAGCTGCATTGGTTCCTCGTGCAAATTGAATTTAGGATTATATAATAAAATTTAAAACACATGCCTTGAAACGATAGTTGTTATCGGATGCGAAATCATAAATAATCTATTTTTCTTGGATAATATATGTAACTGAACAACTAATTCATTGGAAATGACAAAATCCTTGTCGAAAATAAAATCATTTTTGTATGTCTCATAAAGCACATAGAAAAATCATTTCAAAAAATTTATTGTACTTTCTTTCCCTACTACATAGTCAAATATCCAACAGAAATACTTAAATGGCTTCCTATACATGGAAATATCTACAAGATAAATATTGGAATGAACCACAAAATTTGGAGAAATGGATTCTCACACAATGTCAATCCCACCTCCTTCTGTCTTCAAGAAACTATTCGCAATGGGAAATTCTAAATGCTTTTTCAGTTCGAGTAACTTAAGTAACCATCTAAATGAATTAGGATTCAAAGGAAACATTTTCTCTCCTAGCTTAACTATTATCATCCTTAAATCAAATTTATTTGCATATAGATAAACGATTTCTCTGAAATCAAAGACCTCTGGAATACACCCTGCTTTCGCTAATCCGGTACTCTAAATATTGTTACTTGTTTTCTCATCCATTGACAGATTCACATATCGCTCATACATTTGAAACATTAAAGGTTATCATTTATGTTAGAAATTGATTTAATCGTATCACTACATATAATCTATTTCCTATTCTTGCTACGCATTTTCATTTTGCAGCGAAAAATACTCTATCAATGAATAACATATTCAAATCTCGTTTCAATTTACAATTCTTTGTTTTCTTCAAAAAAACTAGTTGTTTCTGTTACTCATGTGAAATTTGTTACACATAAAACTCCGAATAAACATAAATTAAATATACTAAAGCCATTTTTTATAGAAATTAATAGGAAAAAAAATCTGAACTTCCAAAAGCATGTTGTCCATTTATTTGTCACTTTTCACCTGCTTCAATATTATTGATATACTTGTCAAAATAGAGACTTATGATATAAAATTATAGACGTTTTATACCGAGGTGGAAAATTCTCCTACACATTTTTTGATAGTTAAAATGCATTCAACATCACCAAAAACCCCATAGGAAACTTTGCACTCACAACCAAAATCATTGCAATTCAACCATTTTTTTTCAATAAAATCCTAGCAGCATGAGTGTTTGAATCCTTCAGAAACCCCATCGACACCTAAGATCATGAAATTTGACAATTTTGACAAAAAAATCCATTGTTTTTCTACTCAAAATCCAAGTCTTGTAAAACAATCAACTTGAAACCTGGTCCCCACTACTATTTAAAACCAAACCAAATTTTATTTACAAATAACTTGACACACCTATTTCTCGCAAAAATTGGCACACATTTTCGATGTAGTGAGTACCTTAATCCATAGAAATGTATTTAATTCTAAACTCTTTGATTTTGTGAACGCGAAAATAATTTGATTACTACAAATGGAATTTTGAATCTGTAATGTAACAAGGATAATTACGAAAATCAATTTGCAAATCATAAATAATGAATATTTTATGCATTAAATACTCATTGCTATTATTAGATTAATTGTCCTTTTAATGAATTCCAACAAGTATTGTGCAGGAGAATGTATGTGTGCATAAAATACAAGAAACGTTGATACCTTGTTCGCATCGGTATATTGAATAAATACGTGCACACATATGTACTCGGTAAATTGGATGTCGAAAGCACTAATATTTACCTGAGCAATGTTTTCTATTAAAAAGAGAACATACATCATCATGATAAAAAATATGGATGATAGATTTATTTTCAATAAAAATATTTTGTGACATGTTTCAAAAGAAAAAGTAGTAACACGTAGTGATTTTTAGACAAAAAAATCAACAAACATTTGAAATTGCCACTATAGTAACGAAAAATGTAATTTAACACTAGAATTAATTCGAAATAAAAAACCATCGACTTCGAGTAAATTTCACAAGTTAGGGAATAGAAACTAACACTGTGTACATTTTCTTACATTACCCTAAATAATTAGCCATCATTTACAATGTATCCAAACCCCACATCAGTACCTTCATTATAAGTTTTGCACAAGGAAAATCTCCTATCAATACTATTTTTATAGATTTTTTAAAAAACCTAATATTTCCCATCTTCTATTGTTAACCTCTAATAACATACTCTTTCTATGAAATTAAATAATGCACATACAGAAAATATTCCTTGATTTACACACTCGTTCTCCTGTAATTGTTACTATTACATGTGTCAAAAATTCTACGCATGACATGCTCAATAACTAGCAATCAAACATACCGAAGCTACACTTTTACACTGATTTAATATCACGGTTATATGTGTCGTAAGAAACATAAGTTTACGGTAACACCTCTTCCCACATCTACCCAAGTAAACTGCCAACTAGGGTAAACATGATACAAGAAACTAATAATATGAGATTCAACCTCCTAGATGACCTTAAGGAAGTGGAACCAATGGAAACCTGACAAACAAACCTTACACAACATCAACAACACCTCCGGGAGGTAACCCAACCTCCGAGACCCCTAAACCTTGAAAGAGGGAACTGATTTTTGACCCTTTTGAACCTTAGCCGCGAGCATGTAAGGGGAAGGGAGTAGCTAGAAGCCTATATCCATAGGCATGCCAGGGAAAGGTCGTGGCCACAGCCCAAAAATTGAGTTTTGTGCCTGAAACTCTGGGATTTGTGCCACCTTTTAGACTTAGAGCCCAACAGCCCAAAAATTCATGAAACTTTAGGAGAGGATAAATAAAATTTAAAAAATTTATGGAAGAAATCACATCATCAGGAACTCATCTAGACCCCTCTTATCCATGAAATAAATTTTTTCAAACATATTAGAAACATTTCATCAACAGGTTTAAACAAAAAATTTAAACATAGGGGTCTCATACTTATCTAAGAATTGCTAAGAAGCATTTACCTCTTACATCATAAGCTAAAATACAATCTATTTTACCATAGATACATTATGCATTCAATTATAATTAAAAACATGGATAGATCCATACATCATCACTGATAAAATACGTTCTTATAAACAACATAATAACAATAGAAATACCATGTAAATAACAGCAATAGAATCCGCATAATAACTAATACATTTGCATACAAAATACCGAAGGAATGAGCTTCTCATTATTAGTGTAAAAACTAATCGTAGACGGGACTTCCATGTTCCACCCAACCAGAGATTGGTTGAGCCAAATCTAACTTCAGCCAATCATCCCCATGCCATATTCCAAGCATTAATGTGGAACTCAAATTAAAAAGCCAACAAGTGTATCCCGAGGCTAAATCACCTCACCCTCATCAACAGACACTAGGTTTTACCGTGATCCATCCCGAATCACTAGGCCAACACAATCAACATGTCATAATCAGCTTTACAGTGATCTACCCTGATCACTAGGCCAACACAAGCATGGATATAATTGTATTCTCTCTACCTAAAATATGAGGAAGTTTCATGTATCCTAGTCTCTCAGGCTTTACTGCAACCCACAATCTCAATTAGGGGTCACTAGGCCCTAAACCGAAAAAATAAATGATTCAGTTTTATAATCATTCAGATATCCACCTCACTTAGCTTCGAATACATCTGGTAATCTAGCTGAACCAAAACATGAGAACTCCACAATTCCATTGCTATCTAGAAATGGAAAGGCTAGGCTGAATACACTGTCACACCTAGCAAAATCCCATGCCAAAACAACAAAGAACCATATGCAATACCATGCATGCTAAATATAGCAAGGAAATCGCACATGCAAATCAATACCTGCAAAGAATCATGTTTTCGCTACTTGATTCATGCTTCTCCTAGATTTCTTCCTCCTGCTTCTTTATTTATTTCCTTTCTTGCTCCAATGCAAGAGTGATCCAAAAAATCTAAGTGACAAAGAGTGAGAGAGAGAGAGAATAATGAGAGAGCTCCAAAACTGCACTGAAAAAAGGTACCAACTAATCCTCAACAACCTTTTTATAGAAGAGGCCTCTATTTTCTTCATTTTCCATTATTTTCCTTCATTTTCCTCCTCACATGAAACCTACGATCTTTCATCTCCCTTTTCTCCTAATTTCCCTTATTTTAATAGATAAATGTGCCAAAAATGCCATTTTTCCTGTCCAAATCCTTTTCCATTGCCTTTTCCAATTTACTTAGCCATAATAAACCGAATTAACACCCACTAGGATGTTTTTCCCAACATTGAACTTGGAATATGTGTCCCATCAACCGTGGTTACTATTTTTACATTTATTACATGGAATTTTCACCAGGGTTGTTACATTTACCATACAAAATAAGTTCGAACTAGCTATAAAAGTGGAAAAGGTGAATCAATTGAAAAGCTTGCAGTATTGTAGAGATTTTGTATTTGTGCATTGTTGTTATCATACATGATTTAACATAAGCACCATTAAGACACCATTGAAGCTACAACGTCATCCTTGGATATAATATTTTATGTAATGAAAAAAAAACTCGAACAATACTCCAATATTTTAAATGCAACTTTAAAAGAGAAAGCGTTATAGAGTCCACTCTATCGATATCAATGAATAGCTTCTTTCCTTTCTCTGAAAATGATTTCAGAATGCTTGTTGACTCGTTTCCCTATAAATCACTTGCTACCTTTTTGCGTCTAACATATGTCACAAAATCTCAGTATCTGAGATAAAACTAACATCGAGATATTTCTATCATTCCAACATTTGTTCTATCATTAAAATTTACTATTATTATTATTATTATTACACAATTTAACAATTAGAACAGAGTGAGACGTGTTTCCCTAGAAATCACCACATGCTACAATTTTGCATCTAAAACACATTACAAAGAAAAAGACATCATCCATATTTTTGATCATTTCAATGTTTTTCCTTAGATTAATAGAAAACACCAATGCGAGGAAATACTAGTTCTCTTGGAATTCAATTCAACGAGTGCGCATGTGCCCACATATTTAGTCAATGTATCCGCATGTAGGGAGAACAAGAAAACCACAGAATACTAAAAACATCGAATCTAGAAACATGATTTTCAAAGCATTAAAATATTAATTTTAACGTACACTTTCAACATAACACAAACAAATGTGTGAAACTAAAAAGAAAATCCATTATGTGAAAGAAGAACTCAAGCTATCAAATATAGAAACATGATTTTCAAAGCATTAAAATATTAATACTAACGTATAATTTCAAAATAACACAAATGCATATGTACTCTCAAGCTTTCATTGTGTGAACCTACCAACCACTTCTCTTGTGCTTGAGAGTGAATGAATATTTCATGTTTTCAAAATCTACTAATATCAAATTTCACATGTACTAACTCCAAAAGAGTTAAAAAAATGTTACAATTAAAAGAGACCTATGCACATCCCTCATTTTTCACAAATTCAAATCTTAGTAAAAGCTTCACAGAAGGAAACATCATAACATTTCATATATTATCTAGTTTTGCACACTTCGTTTTACCACACAACACTTCTTCCTCACACTCATTGAAAACACAATTTTTTTAATATTACATACTATGATTAAATTTTATAGTCTAACTATTACGACAATTCTTATGAAAATGGAATAAAAGCGATCATTGTAAATAGTAACATTAAAAAAATTATTTCAAAACCAACAGGCTTACATATAATCTGTAAAAAAAGATAACATATCTAAGGTATGAATTGACATCTAAGATCTAAAATAAATTTATATTCTAAATAGCACACATACTCCATTCTCTCCTACATACTAATCTAAGATCTAAAATCACTTTATATTCTAAATAGCACACATACTCCATTCTCTCCTACATACTCCCACATCCACATAGCAAAAGCTTCACACATGGAAAGCACCTGCAACCACATCAATTCAGGCATAATTGAGTAGATCAGTAACAAAAATATCCCCATTCTCCCTCTCTGCATAAGAATATCTACGCACACTGTTTAAAAATTTTAAACACCACGTGTTAATGAATGTTTAACTTTACATAATTTGAAATAAAGGATTATTTCGTAAAGATATGATTAATTTCATGAAATTAATAAAACATTAGAGCTATAGTTTTAATAATTCCATCACCAGTCTCGAAATTAGTAAAATTATTATTCGTCTCTTACATAGCTCCCAATCCCATGTGAAGAAATAAAACTTAAAAATATTTACTAGAATTGTGCGAAGCTTACATTGTGAAACAATTCCACACAAGCACACACTAAATTCATGCAAAGATCTGCACAGTGTTTAAAAATTGTAAACACCAAGTGTTAACGAATGTTTAAGTTTACATGCTTTCAAATAGATGATTAACTAGTAAGAGTATGATTACTTTTATAAATTTAATAAAACATTAAAGCTATAGTTTCAATAATGAAATTACCATTGTGGAAATTTGTAAAAGTAATATTCGTTTCTTACTCGGCTCCCCAGCCCACACTAAGAAATAAATCGTACAAATATTTACTAGACTTGTGCAAACCTTTATTTGTGCGTAGATTTCACTCTGAAAAAAGCTCTACACATTGTTTTACACGCAAAGCTCCAATATACTCAACCTTCTAATTTATGAAATTTGATAGAAATTGATGTCATGATTTTGAATGTCCACATTCAATTAATATTTTAATATATTGGAATAGAATTTCCTTCTAATTTATGAAATTTGATAGCAATTGATGTCACGACTTTGAATTTCCACTTTCAATTAATAGTTTAATATATTGGAATAGAATTTATTTATGAGATGACTAAGATCCACGTGCACAAATAATGAGAGAAACGACGAGGTTTTTGGATTATTGTGGGGTCATTAAATTGTGGGGTCATTAAATGTGTATTACCATGCCTATTCATGGAACTCAAAGTACCAACAAGTTTAACTGGTAAAAATATGATTAATTTCATGAGTTTAATAAAACGTTTAAGCTATAGTTTCAATCATTTCATTACTAGTACGATATACAATCTGTAAATTTGTAAAAGTAATACTCAGCTCCACGCAAACAAATATTAATTGGATATTTGTAATATTAACATTAATAAATTACTTTCAGAACCAATAAACACACATATAATATGTCAAGAAAGATAACACATCTTTCTGAACAATGCACATATTCCATTCTTCTCCATATACTCCCTCCTTTGCACAGTAAAAGCTCCACACATGGAAATCACCGACAACTGCATCAATTTTGGTATAATTAAGTAGATCGGTAGCAAAACAACCCCTGTTCTCCTACTCCGCATAAGAAAAGTTTCCCATACTTATCTAATTTCATGAATTTAACAAAATTTTAAAGTTATAGTTTTAATAATGCTTTTACCATTATGGAAATTTGAAAAATTAATAGTCTTCTTTTACTTAGTTCCACATCCCATGCTAAGTGAATAAACCTTAAAAATATTTACTAGACTTGTGCAGAGCTTTCACTTTGCAGAGATATCTGCACACTACTTTACATGAAAAGCTCCACTATATTAAACATTTTTAATAATGTCATTACCAATATCATATATGATGTGGAAGTTGTAAAATTAATAGTCATAGGGGCTTTATTGGTGGAGCAATATCATACCAAGTGCATTCATATTTAGGGAAATATATTGAGGAAAAATTAACATAATATATTAATCATATAATAGGGGGTAAATTTATTTTATATCGGAAAGTATAAAAAATATAAGTACCATAAGAGTGTCAATTCTAGTGTTAATGTCAGAGCACTCACCAATGCAATAGCCACTCAGAAAACTAATTTTTTTTTTTTAAATGAATTTTCAGGAACTGAAAAATACAAAAAATAAAACACTCTGCACAAAAGGAATTATGTCCCATAAGAGGTCACTGAGCCAATATAAAATTAGAAATAAGATTTCTAGGAAAATTGAAATTTATTTTTTAATTTATGGAAAATAGAAATATTCAACATTTTACTGAAAATTTGGTTAGAATTGTAAAAATAAAATAAAATATAAAATACAATTACAAATCTATATTGACCATTAATAATAATAATATAACAATAATGGTATAGTAAATTAAACTTATATTTTATTTTTGTAAGCTTCTTCAAATGATTTATATTACTATAGAAGGATTACATCGTACACAAATGGTTTTTTGAGTCACAAAAAATAGTCGTGGTAGACTTAGGATTCATCCTGGTGTACCCTATAACCTGTTGAGACATAAGTTAGGTGAGATCTCGACTATTGTGAGTACATTTTTCCCATAAATTATGGATTATAACATCAGTTCAGCCCTTGGGTAAAATTAAAATCAGATTTTTCCAGAATAAAACCAAAAATATAGTAGTTGACCAAAAACAGAAAAACATAGAATTTGACCATGGCAACATCATAACAAACCACCACAGTCATTTCAGGTTGACATCAACTTCCATTTGAAAATAAGTGAGTGCTAAAAACATGGAATTTTCATTAATCAAAGATGATGACAGGACATAAGGGTGACACATTCCCTTGAGGAGAAGGCACAACATGAGGAGACGCATTGAGTGAGGGAGAATTGATGACAACATGAGTTTCATTGAGCTCCTTTGATTCAGTTTTAGGGTAAGAAATAAACTATTTCTCTATTCTTGTGAGTCGAGTTACAATATTATCCTTGAGTTACAATATCATCCAAGTTGTAGTGGCTATTCCTAAGGATATTCTTGATGTCCTCTTATCATGTGAACAATTTAAATTTATCCTCTTACTTCTCCTTGAGGACCATATGTAGTAGTGTGTCCATATACTCATGCCCCATGATAGAATGTAGGAAATGTAGTTTTCACTTCGGTAATTTTCCTAGGCATGGTATTCATTTTAGTGAAGCACCTTTAGCTTCTGAATCTAATAAATAAGTTGGATTTCCAAACTCCTTTTATTCAAGAAAGAAAACTTCCTTCTTGACCTCAGGAGGGACTATATCAAAGAAACTAGCCATCAACTCTCGTCTGAACAACTGATGATAGTAGGAAGAAGAGCTACTTGCACCACCTTGGTGACTCGACATTCTCTACTGAGGAGCCATAAAGTCCAGTGAAGACTAGTATAATTTACAAGAAGAATAGATTTGGAGCCTTTGTGAAAGAAAAGGAGAGACTAATAATAAAATTTTAGGACTTAATTGTACCTAGATACTGGCAAGACAGAAGTGCTAAAACACCTTTCGAAATTTTGTTGGGAAGACTGGAAATACAATCCAGATAATTATAGTGCTAGAATATATAGACCATAAAATTCACAAATTTGAAACCAAATAACAGGATTATACATTTACTGGACATGGAAAACCAAGGCAAAGAGACCACAGAAAAACCTTGCCAAAGATCAGAATAACCTAACTTAACATCGTTAGAACCAAATAAAGAAAGCGCCTAGGTACCAAACCCCAAAAACTAGAACCACATAGTTAAAATATATCCCTGTCGGGTGAAGGCCCTGAAGCAATGTAGTAGGGAGTATTTCCACCAACTTAAAGTCAGGAATGATTCTTGTACAATAAAGAAATAGAAAAAAAAACATGGACCCTCTCTTGTTGTACTAACACTGTAGATACCAAACCAATTTACTGTGGAAAAATAACGAGGAATGAAAGTATCCGGGTTCTGAAAAGGAGCATAAAATTAACCACCATAAGAGATGAAATATACCTAATATGGAGGCGAAGATAAATTAGATAGCAAGAAATTTTATATACCATGCCAAGTATAATTGCAAGGCCACTGCCCTATGATAGAATCCATGCATTTTCAAGAGATAAATGGCATATTCATGCTCGAATATAAACAACAAATTTCACTGCAGGTAAGGTCCAAGAATAGACAGGTGTGATGTGCAACACCTTGTTTGAAACCCACATTCCTTCCTTGATACATTTTCTCATCAATGAACTCACAATAAAGCCTCTTAGACTCCATTAAAATAACTAGTCTACCCACCATAATTTGATGCATATCTACAATTAGTTGAATGTTGTATTTCTATAGTAATGTAATCCCCGATGGGCATTTATCATGACGAGACTGGATTAAGTTAACCCTCTCCTAGAAACTAGATAAGTGACATGCAAGGACCGGGGAATGATAGATATAGGGAGTGGTACACTCCCCAACAACCACCATCCCTTCCTTCACTCATACCCTCTTCATGGTAATCATGTGGTTATCTACCTTCTCAGATGAATTAAATAACACTCCATTAGGTATGTAACTATTTTTTTTATATAAACCATTAGCTAAATATTAAAACATAAAAATATGAATACATTTTCCATATCATATCTACTCTTAACATTCATGAATAACTCATCTTGATCTATGTCAAAGAAATCAATGATAAGCTTTGAAATTAGTTGAATGAATCAAAGATTTCTTATTTGGGGAATTACATTCATTTGAAAACCGATGTGGTCCTAATCTCCATAAACTAATGGAAAGTGTTATGTTCATGTACATCTTCCTCATTTTCATCTAAATCTACAAATATGGATAGACGCAAATCAACCATGCCAAATAAAAATGTGATGTGATATGTATTTTTGTGTTTTTTAAATGCAACAAAAAATATTGAATTTATCAATTAACATATGATATAAAATTTGATTATAATATTACATAATTATATGTGATATATCTTATATAATTTTTTTATTAAATTTATGATAATTATCTTGAAAGGTTATAAAATTTATAATAGTAATAATTTGTCAAGCTAAGTTGAATGGTAGATATTTCATATCAAAGAGCATTTTTTTATCAATGGAAATTTAGTTAACCAACTTAGAGCTACTTATGAGAAACTCGGAATTATAGGTGCAATCCCTTCAACTCCACTTTGAGCCTCATCAATGACACACTATAGGTCTATCAATTCTCTTTATACCAGAAAAAAAGAAACAAAACAAAAAAAACACAAAAAGCTAGGTGAGTGAACTTCACCCACTTACTTCATTTTATAAGAGTTGATAAGTACAATTAACCAAAATTTCTAAAAGTTGAAATTTATTTACTAGAACCTTGTGTTTGGGTTTTATAACACACTACCCCATAATACTTGAATGGTTGTTATCTCACTATTATATTAAATTTCTTGATATATTAGCCCTTCATTATTAATAGTTAATTTTTCTTTAAATCCATTGCAAGTGTAGTTTATTTAACAAAATATGTTATGTAAAATATTATGAGGTCTTATATTTATCCATATGATTTATCTATTTCTATGTTAAGCAAAGTGTAATGCACGTAGTGATTACAATGAACTGCCCACTTGTCAGTTCCACTAATTATAATTTTAAAAATTCTTTCAATCTCAAAATTAAGATTTTAAATTATTATTAATTAAAAAATTGATGATTGAAATTGATCTCTAAAATTTTATTTTATTAATATATGTTGCTATTATGTTTAACTTTTTTTTTATTATTATGTTTATTTTTTATTTTTAAATTCAAAATTCTGTTTTTCTTTATAATTTTTTCAAATCACATTGTATTATTTGTACTTGATATAGTGGGCATTTTCATTTTGCATACTCAACAATAATACATTAAGTTTTTATTTTTTTCACTCGATTTTGAGCAAAA
Organism: Pinus albicaulis; assembly: GCA_034641835.2. Lineage (NCBI taxonomy): Eukaryota > Viridiplantae > Streptophyta > Pinopsida > Pinales > Pinaceae > Pinus > Pinus albicaulis. Next base: position 665,295,740 of record CM076576.1, on the reverse strand, counting down.
TCAATCAATGAGGAAATCTACTTAAAAAAACTAAAAAAATCATTTAGTTAAAACAGTATGTAAAATACATCTCATTTTTCTCATTTAAATAACATTTTTAAGTTACGTTTTAAATTGTTATCATTATATTATCTTAAGCACTCAATTCCCAATATGATGTAAAATACACTTTATACATCTCTTCGAACAATTGTAATTAGCTAATTATACTTTTATCCTAGAAATCACAAAATTTAATTTCAATTTTTCAAAAAAATAGTATGAGAAAATCCAATGGATATTTTTTCACATTTATTAATAATATTTCTAAGAAATTGACTATTACACTTATGGAAATTTAAATCAAACCCTTCCACTTGCTCATTTGTATACATGGTGAGTGTGTATTTAGGTTTTATTTTATATAGTTATAATATTATGTGTGTAAAAGACCATGAAATTATAGTTGAAGGCCATATATGGAAATTTTGGTATTCACTAATTTTTGAAAAAACAAAAATAAAATAATTTCAAATATTTTGAAACTAATTTTTTACTATTGCATTTCAAATTTTAATTTGAAAATATTAAAATTTAATTTTTATGTGTGATTTGTAGAGTATTATTTTTTAAATTTGAGATATTTTTTTGGTATAGGTTTTTTTTTCCAGAAATTACTTTTAACTAGTATTTTTTATAAAATGACATTTGTGTCTTTGTTTTTTTTAATAGGCTGCAACATTGCATGACTTTGTTTGCTTGATATAAAATGTATGTTCTTAAAAAAATGAGAAAATAGCTAGAGTTGTTTGACATTTGATTCATGTTGTATCAGATCAGTGAATAAGAATATACAGTAGGAAAGGCTTTTTCTTGATTATTAGTATTCATGAGTTTTATTGTTTATGTGAAAATTTAAACCAAGGTTTTGGTATGGGTTTCTTTGTAGAAATAATGTACATATGTTGCGATATTTGGAATAACGGGAAAAAAAAAAGGGACAAAAAGTCTGAGGGCATGGATTGTGAAACTAGGAATGCATAATTTGTGGTTAGGATGATATAGTTTATTTTGCCAGGAATAGAGTTGAGGTTGACAACAAGAATTAAAGGAGAATTGATTCATGGTGTAAAGGAGTTGGTTCCTGATATTTAGTGGTATGAGGAAAATATTTAGGGCCATTTTTATTTGGAATAATACAAAAAGAAAATGGGAACAAAATTTATGGACTGATTACGATCAGGAATGCATTAGTAATGAAGGGATAAGAAAGTATGTCTAATAGTTCGGATTAATGTGGTGTATTTAATTGTTGTTGTGATTGATATGGATAAATATCAATTTTTTTTGTTTCTCTTTGTACTGAGCTTCTAGAAAAGAAATTCTCACTAACTATGTTCGATCTGGAAAAGAAACATATACTAAAAACACTTATTTTGTTAGGAAAATAGCCTAATGACTCTGTGTTATATAGTTGTTGTTGTATTCAGAACTAAATACTTGAAATAATTGAATACAAGAACATAGTGATTGACACATTAGATTTTGACAAAATGTGTAAGTATTTGGTCAACTTTTTCTATTATGTTTGTGTATAATGACTCTTCTGTTAGAACTTTGGGCACACCCAGTGTGGAAGCGAGGCTCAACATGGAATATGCCGCCATGTTGTGTTTGATTTTATAGGTATAACATTTTTTATGTATATAATGACATACATATATTACAAAAGACAATAGTGCAAGGAAAACTAGTGGGATGTATTTCTTGAGGAAACATGTACAATAGTGCGCAAAAGAACATTAAATTTACTTTGCCATAAACAATCGTAAACATTTTAATAGGAAATAGATGAATTTGGAATATTATAAGAATTACCAATGTGAACAAAGATCAAGGTGGAACTAAAAATACAAGAATTGATGTAATTGTATTCAATTTACATTTAACAAGTGACAAGAATCCTCTTATGACAAGTTACTTTGTGCTAAACCAAAGTTCTATATATATATATATATATATATATATATATATATATATATTTATATATATATATATATATATATATATATATATTGGTGTGTTATGGTTGCATATAATTTATAACAAAGGTCCCGGTTATGGTTTTTGGTATGATTATGCATGAATAGATGTGTCATATGCTTGTATCCTGATCAGAGTTCCTAAATTTTTCTCAAATTTGAAAGCTATGGGATTGGGTTGAAACCAAGATGGTTGTGTAGATCTCGTCTTCTTGATTCTGATGCCGCAAATGGTTCGCAAAACCGATGTCATATGAGGGAGATATCACATTTTGATCGATTTCCCAAATAACTAAATTTTGTGATAGGTTGACTGGGATGCCCAATCAGCATGCAAGGTTTACAGTCAGAAAAAAGGAATATTTTGAAGAATATTCCTTTTCTCAGAGCCAGTCAGAAGTGGACAAGTGTCGTGTTGTGATTTGATGTTGGAATTGTACGTTATATTTGATGGACCAATGGAAGGGTGACATGTGGCTATCCATGAGGCTGCCACATGTCCCCTTAGTGGTAGTATAAAATTTATTTGAGGTTGGTAAGGCTCGACCTCGTGACCTATGGCATGAAATTTACATAACTTAACTTCCCATGCTATAATGGTTCTTAACTATATTAGACAACCAGATATATTTAAGGTTTAGAACTTATGCATATCGGGGTTGGGACTACTAGAAATCCCAACCTGCCAGTAGTCCATTGAACATGGTCACATGAAATTTTCAACCAACCTCAACATCAAACTATTAAGGCTATCCACTCGAGGTTATCACAAACGTTTCAAAGTTCAAACTTGTCACATGGCGGGGTTCTTGCAACGGTAACTCTGACAACATTATTCCGAAACGGTTTCATGTTTTAAACCTATCACATGGTAGAGTTTGTGCTACGACTACACAAGGTTAATGCCAACATCTTCAGTTAACACAACCTTTAACACGAGTTTAAAATGGTTCCACCAAGGTTATCGTCTACAGTTCCGCTCGACGTAAATGAAACGACGGGGTTTCAGGGGTTGGCATGTGGCCACCCCCTCCCCTTAAGAGCTAAACTTAAATGTTATAGTTTAGAACTAGCAGAGAATTAGCAGTGCCGCAAAATTTTCAAAAATTTCCAAATGTAACTATAGTTAGGTGGATTTCTCCACAGTTAGTGGAGGTTTTCTAGGAGTTACTGGGAAAATGACTTGGAGGGTCAATTTTCGCCCAATTGGGGTGAATGAAGAGTCTATATAGAATAATTGGAGCATTCTAAAGCCATTGGTGCAGAGAAAAAATCCATTAGAGGCATGTAAACACATGTATTTTCAAATTTTTGAGCATAATGAAAGATGGACATGCCATTGGGAGCTAGACTAGGAGATGTAGCCCAAGAGGGGTGAACTTCTTCATCATGCCTATTGTGTAAATGGTATGTGTGGTTTTATTTCTCTATTATACATTGTTTTTTAGTGTTATTTTCTCTTATTTCATGCTTATAATTCTCTAAAATCACTTACAATTCATTGTTAAAATCCTCAGTACTTAAGCAAACTATGGAGACAAGTATGCGCATATTTTATCACTGAAAAGACACTTAGCACATCAAACTAATACAATCCTTTTAGATCAAGTTGGCATCAGAGCTAGAGTTTATTCTCTGGTGTTGTTTTGTGAAAATATTTGTTTAACTGTTTGCAGGTGTTAGATGATTACTAGGCTCAAGCTCAAGAGAGGAGAAGGCACATTGGTTGAAGAAAGAGGGTCTCAAAGTGAGCCACAGCAAAGGAAAGCAAGATTTCCACAATCTCCACCACCTAGTTGACCTCCTAAGGAAGCAGAAGTAGCATTAATCATGCCTAAGGAGGAAGGAGAAACCCATGAAGAAGTTGATCCCAAAGAGGAGGAAAGAGTGTTCAGGAAAAAATTTCTTTACTTGACTGAGATGGTTAGAATCCTTTATCGAGAAAGGAATGAGAAACTGGAAGGAGAAGGATCTAAAATTCACAAGGAAGGATAAGGATCATCGGAGGTCACGATGATGAAGATAAGTAAAAGAAGGGCAATGGAGGAAATGGAGGCAGTGGAAATTCACCATCCTTAGCCTCATCATCATCCTCTACTTCATTTTCAGTACATCAGTCACACAAGTCAAAGAACACTGGTAAAATTCCTTTTTTAAAACTTGATGTTAAGTTTGAATTGCCAATGTTTAATGGTGATGTTAATGTAGAAAATCTTGATAATTGGATTAGGCAATTGGAGATCTATTTGAGAATCCATAACCTTGAAGATGATGATACCAAAATACAATTAGCTTCATTGATAATGGAAGGTGCAACACTTGTTTGGTGGGAAGCCAAGACAAAGGAGGAGATCAAGAAGCATCATAAGATTATTCTATCATGGACTGATTTCATTTCTACAATAAAATGAGAGTTTTACCCATTAGCTCATATGTAGAAAGCCATAATGAACTCGAAAAACTTTAGACAATTGAAAGGACATAATGTACAAGAACACACCCAAGGATTTAGGAGAAGAGCTCTCTTATTAGGGGTATATTTTTAAACCAAGATACTTTTCTCAAGTACATAGGAAGCTTACATAGCTACTTAAACATATTATCCTCATGTTTAACCCCATAATTCTAGATGAAGTATGTGTTCAGGACACACATCTAGAAGCTAGAGGGAAAAACATTTATGATGAGGCATTAGGGGTATTTTGAGGTCTAAAATGGGCCTCCTAAAAAAATTATAAAATAATATTTGATTACATCATCAAATTTTAGAGGGAAAAAAGAAAAAAACTACTTTTTCAACTCGTATTTTCAACTTATCTCCCTATGGGTTTACTCAAATTTCAAGGGGGAACACTCGTTAGATGCATAATTTTATTCATCATCAAAGGAGTTCCCATGTTGTATACATTCTATAGACCTTGATATACAAAAAATGAGAAATACATGAAAAATTTGATGGAAATCACATTTTTTCATGTATTTCTCATTTTTTGTATATCAGGGTTCATCAAAAGTATGCAACATGGGTACTCCTTGGATGAGAAATTAGATTTTTCATACAACGAGTACTCCCATTCCAAATTTGAGCAAAAAACTTGGGGAGATAAGTTGAAAATACAAGTTGAAAATTTATTTTTCTTATTTTCTTATTTTTAAATATTTTTATTTTTTAACCCCAACAATAGTAAATCATCCCCCATGGTCGACATCATCATCTTGAATCCTATTGGTTCTTATAAAGTTTACTTTTTTTGTAATTTTTTTCTGAGGCCCATTTTAGACCTCAAAAGTTCTCTAATGGTAGGAATAAACCTTTTAAGGGGAAAAACAAAAAGGAGACCTCAAAAGGTAAAAGAAAAAATAATGCATCTATTAAGAAAGAGGGAGAAAAATTGGTTTGTAAACATTGTTCAAAAGAAGGCCATGATGAAAATCGTTATTGGAAATTATATCCTGAGAAGAGGCCCAAATGTTTCAACAACAAAGGGAAACATAAAATTGCAGCTACAACTCAACATGATTTAGGAGAGGATTCAAGTGATGAATCTAAAATTACAGCCATGGGATTGAAGAACATGAAGGGGAAATAAATCGAAACTAAACCCAATACTAGTACATCAAATTGTCACATACATGCTCCAAATGAAGAAGAGAGAATTGAATTGTTTCATGTGAAGGTCATATCCAAACATACTAATATTGACACATTGTTTGACAGTGGATCACAGGAAAATTTAATCTTTGAAGACTTGGTCAAGAAACTTAATCTTAAGACCATACTAAATCCAAAACCAAATCCACTTAGTTGGATTTGTAAGGATGCAAATTACAGGTTTCAAAGAAGTGTATAATGCAGTTTGCAATAACTTCACATTTTGTTGACACAATTGAATTAAGTGTGGTTCCGTTTGACATAACAGGTATTTTGTTGTGGATTCCTTACTTATATGACAGGAAAGCGATCTTCCATCACCATGAGAACAAATACCATTTATTCAAAGATGGAAAGCAGTACATTGTTAGAGCACATCACAACAAGACAAATATTTCTATGGTAAATGTTGGATAGGTAAAGAGGTTGGTAAATTCAAGTAATAATTTTGTTCTTTTAATGATTAAGCCTAAAGCCGATGTTAATCATGAATCATTTGAGGGTTGTGATCCTAAGTTGAAATCAGATTTATATGATGTAGTTGATGCACATCATGAGATGTTTCAGGAGCCAACAGGATTGCCTCGAAAAAGGGAGAGTCAACATGAGATTCATTTCTAGCAAGATTGTCCTCTTCCAAAAATTAGCATGTATCACATGTCGATAATGGAGAATTCTAGAATAAAGAGGCAAATCAAGGAGATGTTGGACAAAGGAATCATAAGGCCAACCACTTTGCCATGCGGTTCACCCATAGTGTTGATTCTGAGGAAAGATGGGACTTGGTGCATGTGTGTAGACTTCAGAGCTTTGAACAATATAATGGTAAAGAATTGATACCCACTCCCAATGATATATGATTTTCTTGATCAGCTGAAAGAAGCAAAGTTTTTCACTAAGTTATATTTACGAAGTGGATATCATCAAGGAATAATTGTAGAAAGTGATATATGGAAAACTGCATTCAAAACCAAACAAGGACTCTTTGAGTGGTTGTTTATGCCATTTGGTCTTTGTAATGCACAAAATTTTAAGATTCAACAAGATGATGAGCTTAGTGAAAAGAGTCACCTTCACTAAGTGGGCCTGCAAGCTATTTTTGGCACAAGTCTATTTTTATACTATGTCTATTTTTAGACATGATGATCATATTTCAGAAGTTGTGGGATGATATTTGTGGATGGTTGATCAAGTTGGAAAAATAGATGAAATTATTTTTTTAGAATATTGGGCGAAGTCTATTTATAGATCGTCAATCTAAAAATAGATGCATGTCAATTATTATTAGCTCTTAATAATAATCAGACTCTAAATAGCAACTTACTCTCTTGGAGCACTTTAGTTCAGTGCACAGATGTGGCAGATCAGATGAAAGAATGAATTACACAATTCCTAAGGGTTTACAGGAGCTAATGCATGGAGGACTCAGTTAGAACTCAAGTGGCAGAGTTATGACACAGTTGGAAGAAGTAGTTATGGAGTTGTATTTAGTTTAACTCAGTTAGACTTAGTTGAGCTAGTTGTATCTAGTCTAACTGATTGATACACTAGTGAGAGTGGAGGGAATTAATTAGTTAATTAATTCACAAATAGTAACTCATTAATCAACTAAAAAATACATCGTTAACTACAGTGCATGGCAGTTTCAGTGGAGACTAGTGGAGAGATAGGTGAAAGGGCAAGATAGACTATCTGTTGTGACTATAGTGATGCATTGATTGCATCACACACACATTGGAGTTGCCAATGAGGATTGCACAGTAAATGATGGATTAATTCGAATTCATTCAGAGCTATTCTTTAGAAAATATTGCGCAGTGGAGGAAGGCTAGTAGGGGACAGAGAACGGTGCATGGATTTGCAAGATTGGTCTTGATTAGTGTATGACGATTGCACTATATTGAGAGCTTGTGATAAGATTTGTATGCTTGTATGAGATTGTAATATGATATCCATGTTACATAATATATAGTTGGGGTTTTTAGCTTCAGGATTTCCCGATTAAAAATTGTGTTATGTGCGATTGAATATTTTTGTTTATGCTTCACATGTGTGTGCAATTAATTTTTCCACAAAAGATTAACAAGTGGAATAGATTCAGTATCTTGCATAAAGTTAAATAGTGTAAGATAAAGTGGATATTGGACATATTCATGCTTAGTGCATATAATTTCTACATGGTATGAGAGCATTGTTGATTGAAGATTGCAATTTTGAAGTGAGTTTGTGCTGGTGGACAATTCGAATTTGCTACAGAAGATTCTTGGTGCAGAAATTAAGTATACATTAAAATGTCTTTCAACGGGTTGAGATTATAGTATGCCCTTGATGGGAGCTCAAATTACATAGCATTGAAGGACATGATGGAGGTGGTGCTGGAGGATAATGGGCTGAAGGATTTCGTCAATAGCGATGTTCCTAAGCCAGGATCTAGTGATGCTGCATTACTTGATGCATGGAAAAAGAAGACAACAAAGACGAGGAGAATTATATTGGAAGGTGTGAAGGACCATATTATGTCCAGCCTTCACAGGAAAGCCACTCCATTCTTAATGTGGAAGACTTTCAGATACTTGTTCCAAAGCAGAAGTGAGCAAAGGAAGTTGGCGCTTAAAGACAAGCTCAGAAAAATAAAAATGGAGAAGGGCGACAGTATTCCAAAATACCTCACGAAGTTTTTCCACTGCAAGGATGAACTGGGAAGTGTGGGGGTTACTATTGATGAAGAATACTTGGTGATCTTGGCTCTCCTTGGGCTTTCGAAGAGTTGGCATAGCTATGAAGACTCTGTCAATGGACAGGAGAAACTGCCGGGATGGGAGTGACTTTGGTCATATCTTGTGCAGGAGGAGATAAGGCGGGGTACCAGGGATGGATATTCATCGAATAATCAAGATGAAGAGAATTGCGCTTTGGCTGCCAAAGAAAGAAAAGGGAAGGGGAAGAAAAATCCTTCAAAATCCAGTGCTAAAGGCAAGAAGCAGGATTTGTCCAAAGTGAAGTGTTTTCACTGTCACGAACATGAACATTTTTCCACTAACTGTCCACAGAAGAAGAAGAATAAGCAGGTTGTTGGATCTGCAGCTGGAGAGGCCTTAGCCTTGCAATTTGAGCTAGATTTTTCCTTAATCGCATGCTTGGTTTCAAGCTACATGGGATCAGTGTGGTATCTTGATAGTGGTGGATCTTTCCATATGACGGGAGACAAAGAGTTGTTTAGTGACTTGGAGGAGAAGGACCTCTAGATGCATATAGAGATGGGAGACGATGGTCATTACAATGTGACTGGAATTGGGACCATTACCTTTGAGAGGGAGTCTGGTAATCCATTCTTGTTGAATAATGTCATGCATCTTCCAGGTCTGAAGAAGAACTTGGTCTCAGTCGCAATGCTAGAAGACAAGGGTTATGGTGTTGTTTTCAATGAGGGAAAAGCCTTCCTTTGACATAAAATAATGGGTCAAACCAAGAATATAGGGGTTCAAATTAAGAATCTCTACAAGCTGGAGGTAGATAGCTTCACTGCAATGGTGGGCAAAGCAGAAGAAGTGGTGAGCCAGGATGAGGGTGAATTATGGCACAGGAGATTGGGCCATCTTCACCATGGCGCTTTGAAGATTTTGCAGCAAATTTATACTAGACTTCCCAAGGGTACTCTTGTGCAGTCAGATCAGTGCAAGGGATGTACTATGGGTAAGTTTGTGAATACCACTTTTCATGAGAAGGAGAACCGTGCTTCGGAAATCCTGGAGAGAATTCACACAGACGTGTGTGGACCATTCTTGGTTGCTTCAACAGCAAAACACAGGTATTATGTGATATTTGTTGACGATTATTCTCATAGATGTTGGATCTTCTTCATGCAGAAGAAGAGTGAAACGTTCTCAAATTTCTATGAGTTCAAGGCATTGGTGGAGAAGGAGTTGGGGAAGCAAGTGAAAGCTCTACGGAGCGATAATGGTGGTGAATACATCTCAGGTGAATTCAAATACTTCTATAGAAAAGAATGAATTCGAAGAGAACTCATAGTGCCTCATAACCCATAGCAGAATGGGGTCGCAGAGAGAAATAACAGAATGATCGTGGGTGCTACACGAGCGATGTTGCATGACCAGGGCCTATCGACACACTTGTGGGCGGAAGCATGCAACACTGCAGTTTATGTGCAAAACCGTTGTCCTCATAGAGTACTTGGCATGAGTACACTTGAAGAAGCTTTTACTGGTAAGAATCCTGAGATTTCTCATTTGAAGATATTTGAATCACCTTTTTACATTCATGTGACAAAGGACGCCAGGAAGAAGCTGGAGCCGACTACAGAAGTTGGGATATTTGTGGGGTACACAAAAATACCTCATAACTATCGTGTGTATTTTCTAGAAAGTCGGATGACTATTGTGCGACGGGATATAAAATTCAATGAGGTGAAAGCCATGAAGTTGTCACTTGAGAGGGAGCTACACTTGCATGCGGAAGAGGAACTTCTTGTTCCCAAATATAAGCCTCTTGATGTGGATCAGCCACAGGAGGAGATTCATGGAGTGGAGGAGTCCACTCATGTAGAACCAAACATCAGACAAGGCAGAAATCGTACCACAGAAGTTGATAGATTGAATCTTGATGCAGCACAGAATGTAGGAGTCCCTACATCACAACGTAGACAGAGACAGTCACCTGAGAAATATACTAGATACATGGCTCTTATGAGCAAGTGTATCGTGACAGAGCCATATTTTTTCGAAGAAGCAGTGCAAGAGCCCACATGGGTAGATGCCATGGTGGAGGAGTATGACTCCATTGTCAAAAATAGTGCTTGGGAGATTGTTCCAAGGGTGGTGGGAAAATTAGTTGTAGGATCAAGATGGATCTACAAGGTAAATCAAGCTACTGATGGGAGTGTCGAGAAGTATAAAGCAAGATTTTTTTCTAGGTCTTCTCATAGATTGAAGGGATTGACTATGAAGAAACCCTTGCACCTGTCACACGGTATTCTTCCATACGGACCATCCTTGCTCTCTCAACGCATATTTGTTGGCACATTCATGAGATGGATGTGAAGACTGCATTCCTTAATGGGATCATTGAGGAAGTGGTGTACATTGAGCAGCCAGAAGGATTTGAGATCTTTAGTAGTGAGTCGCATGTGTGCAAGCTCAAAAGAGCACTGTATGGGCTGAAACAAGCACCCAATGCTTAGTACACTCGGATCAACAGCTATTTCACTGGACTTGGATTCACCAAGAGTGAGGCGGATGAAAACCTATACGAGATTGTGGTGGAGGGTAAGATTTTAATCATTGTACTTTATGTTTATGATTTAATACTAACAAGTGATGAGCATTTGATACACTCATGCAAGGCAGATCTTGCAAAGGAGTTTGAGATGAAGGATTTGGGCCTCCTTCATTATTTCCTTGGATTGGAAATATGGCAATGGGAAGGTGAAATATTTGTGTCTCAAGGCAAGTATTCTCGGGAGATACTGGAGAAGTTTCACATGCAAGGCTGCAAGCCTATCGACACTCCTCTTCCAGGAAATTGGAAGAAAGAGGATGCTACATCGGTAGAGGTAGTGGATGCCATTGTTTATCGATAGTTGGTGGGTACGCTCATGTATTTAGTCAATACCAGACTGGACATATGCTATGTGGTGAACCAGCTTTCACAAGTGATGGTTAAGCCTACAAAGCTCTTTTGGAAGGCAGACAAGCATATCCTGAGATATCTTAGGGGCACATCTGAGTATGGTTTATGATACAGACAGATGGATGAGGTGAAGTTGCATGGCTTCACGGATGCATATTGGGTAGGAAGCCCAACAGACAGAAAGAGCACATCAAGAGGGATTTTCAGTATCGGATCTACGGCAGTTTCTTGGTACAGTAGGAAACAAATATCTGTGGCACTTAGTTCAGCAGAAGCGGAATACATGGCAGCAATTCAAACTGCATGTGAGGCTATCTGGATGAGGAAGATACTGGTTGGTTTGTTCGATTCACATTTAAATCCCACAGTGATTCATTGTGATAATCAGAGTTGCATTAAACTCTCGGTTAATCCTGTGTTTCATGATAGATCTAAACATATTAATATTCGGTATCATCATATCAGAGATTGTGTGCAGTGAAAGATCATGTTGCTTCAGTAAATTCCTACGAAGGATCGGGATGCAGATATTCTAATGAAGGCACTCACCAGGAGAAAATTAAAATACCATAGAGGCAGGATCGGGGTGAAGGATAATCCCTATCTTGTTGAGAGGGAGTGTTGAGATTCAACAAGATGATGAGCTTAGTAAAAAGAGTCACCTTCACTAAGTGGGTCTGCAGGCTATTTTTGGCACAAGTCTATTTTTAGACTATGTCTATTTTTAGACATGATGATCATATTTCAGAAGTTGCAGAATGCTATTTGTGGATGGTTGATCAAGTTGGAAAAATAGATGAAATTCTATTTTTAGAATATTGGGTGAAGTCTATTTATAGACCGTCAATCTAAAAATAGATGCATGTCGATTATTATTAGCTCTTAATAATAATCAGACTCTAAACAACAAATTATTCTCTTGGAGCACTTCAGTTCAGTGCACAGATCTGGCACATCATCTGACAGAAGGAATTATGCAATTTCTAAGGGTTTACTGGAGCTAATGCTTGGAGGACTCAGTTAGAACTCAAGTGGTAGATTTATGACACAGTTGGAAGAAGTATTTATGGAGTTGTATTTACTTTAACTCAGTTAGACTCAGTTGAGCTAGTTGTATCTAGTCTAACTGATTAATACACTAGTGAGAGTGGAGTGAATTAATTCATAAATAATAACGCATTAATCAACTGAAAATTACATCAGTTAACTACAGTGCATGGCAGTTTCAGTGGAGACTAGTGGAGAGATAGGTGAAAGGCCAAGATAGACTATCTGTTGTGACTATAGTGATGCATTGATTACATCACACACACATTGGAGTTTCCAATGAGGATTGCGCAGTCAAGGATGGAGTAATTCAAATTCATTGAGAGCTATTCTTCAGCAGATATTGCACAATGGATTTAGGCTAGCAGGGGGCAGAGATCGATGCATGGATTTGCAAGATTGGTCCTGATTAGTGTATGACGATTGTACTGTACTGAGAGCTTGTGATAAGCTTTGTATGCTTGTATGAGATTGTCATATGATCTCCATGTTACATAATATATAGTTGGGGTTTTCAGCTTCAGGCTTTCTCTGTTAAAAATTGTGTTATGTGTGATTGAATATTTTTTTTTATGCTTCACATGTGTGTGCAATTAATTTTTCCACAAAATATTAACAATTGGAATAGATTCAGTATCTTGCATAAATTTAAATAGTGTGAGATCAGGTGGATCTTGGACATATGCATGCTTAGTGCATATAATTTCTACATCGAAAACTTTCATGTGTGTTATGGATAGTGTTTTGTGTACATTTATTGATGACTTTGTGATTGTTTATTTAGATGACATATTGATTTTTAGAAAAACAAGAGAATAACATGTCTTGCATGTGAATAGGGTGCTTGATGTTTTGAAGAAAGAGAAATTGTTTCTTAAGATGTCAAAGTGTGAGTTTGGAAAGACTTATTTGGTTTATTGGGGACACATTGTAGGAGGAGGCGAGTTGAGAATTGATCCTTCTAAAGTGGAAACCATTGTGAGTTGGTCCACTCCCAAAATAGTAACTGAGGTAAGAATTTTCTTAGGTGCATCTTAGTATTGGAGAAATTTTATTACTAACTTTTCTGCCATCGCAGCTCCTATGTATGCAGTGACAAGTGTGAAGAAAAGGCTTCCAATGGGGAGGAAAATAGTAACAATATTTCGGAGCTTTAAAATACAAGATCAATTCAGCTCCAATCCTTGCATTACTGAATTTGAGACAGCCATTCAAGATACAAAATAATGCTAGAGATTATGCCATGGGCGTAATTCTTTTGCAACATGGTAAGCCTATCGCTTTTCATTCTGAAACATTCAATGGTGTTGAAACTAATTATCCTACATATGGAAAATAATTGTATGCTTTGGTACAAAATGCCAAGAAGTGGAAACACTACTTGATGGGTAAAGAGACGATTATACATACTGATCACCAACCATTATAGTACTTGCAGTCGCAAACAAAATTGCAGAAATCATGACATTTTAGGTGGATGAGATTTCTTCAACAGTTTCACTTGGTTATAAGGTATGAGAAAGGTATTTTCAATAAATTTGTTGATATTCTTTCAATACCAATTATAAGTGATTCTACTTTACTAAAAAATTATCCCATTGTATATGAGAGATACATAGAACAATATGCACATGATGTTGATTTTCAAGATGTGTATGCTAGTTTGAGTGAAGGGAATCAAGTTGAAGAAAATGGTTATCACATGCATAACAATTTGATGTTTCATTTGGGAAAACTGAGTATACCACAAGGAGAGAGGCTAAGTGTCATGAGAGAATCTCATTCATCTCTTATATCTAGACACTTTGGGGTAAGAAAAATAGTGGCTCATCTACAGAGGTATTGTTATTGGCCTCGCATGATAGATAGTGTGTCACATTTTATAAGAGGTTGTTCTATGTGTGCAACAAGCAAGCCTAGTAATAGGAAGCTTGGTTTATACATGTCACTACCGGTACCATCAAGGCCATGGGAAAGTGTCTCCATGGAATTTTTTGGAGATCTACCTATGTCAAGAAAATAACATGATTATCTTTATGTAGTTGTGGATAGATTCAGTAAAATATGTATACTTATGCCATGTAAGAAAACCATTACTGCTGAAAAAAGTGTTGAACTTTATTTTCAACATGTATGGGTTCATTATAGATTTCCAAATTCTATTATTAGTGACAGGGATTCCAGGTTCATTGGGAATGTCTTGTCCAATATTTGGAGTATGATGGACACAAAGTTCAAAAAGAGTATTGATTTTCTTCCGCAAACTGATGGCCAAACCGAGGTGGTGAATGAAACCATTGTGCATCTATTGAGAGGATATTGCAGTAAACATCCCAATTTGTGGGATGATCAACTACATTACATTCAGCATGCTTACAACCGAGAAAAGCAATCTTCTACAAATACATCACCTTTTGAAGTGTGCTTTGGGTATTTTCCAAAATCGGCATTAGAATTCATCTTTGAGAAGGATGTTGCAATTGATGGGCATCGTGATATTGACAAGGCTCGAAAGTTCATTGAGAAAATTCAGATTATACATAAACAAGTTCAATAACATCTTGAGAAAAGTCAAAGAAAATACAAGGAGAGGCATGACAAACATAGAGTTGATCACATGTTTCAAGAAGGAGAAGAGGTATGGTTGCACATAAGCAAAGAAAGGATGCAAGGGGAAGGTAAAAAGCTCAAACCCATTCGCTGTGGTCCATTCAAGATCATAAATAATGTTGGTAACAATTCATTTCAACTTGACTTGCCTTCATATATGCAAATGTACTCAGTTTTTAATGTTGAAAATTTATGTTTTTATGAGCCAAATTTGATCGATGATCAAGGAATTGATGTTCAGCTGCCTTCTATTGAATATTTCTCACTAGAATTTCTAGATGAGCTCAAGGAAGGTACAATTCTTGATAGGAGGACAAGAGCATCCAAGAGCGGCAGTGTTGACTACCTTCGAGTTGGGCTCAAAGGCAGTAAGTCAAGCAAGGCAATGTAGATGGAAGTTGGAAAGGTGAGGGATTTGTACCCTCATCTACTGAACAGGTAATCATAGTATTTTGGGTTCAACCAAATTTCCAATGGGGAGGTGTGATTAGGATTTCATAAATTTTTCTCAAAATTTAAAGTTACAGGATTGGGTGGAAACTAGAATGGTTGTGTAGATCTCGTCTTCCTGATTCCGGTGCCATGAACGGTTCATAAAATTGATGTCGTATGAGGGAAATATCGTGTTCTGATTGATTTACCAAACAACTAAATTTTGCGACAGGTTGACTACAATGCCAGTCAACATGCACGGTGCACAATCAGAAAAAAGGAATATTTTGAAGAATATCCCTTTTCTCAGAGAAGTCAGAAGTGAACAAGTGTCTCGTTGTGATTTGATGTTGGAATTGTACATTATATTTGATGGAACAATGGGAGGGTGACACGTGGCCATCCCTAAGGCTACCATGTGTCCCCTTAGTGGTAGTGTAAAATTTATTGGAGGTCTGCAGGGCTCGACCCCGCGACATTCGGCATGCCATCCACAAAAATTAACTGCCCACACTATAATGGTTCTTAGCTATATTAGTCCATCAAATATATTTAAGGTTTAGAACTTATGCATATGGCTTTTGGGACCGCTGGCGGTCCATTAAGCGTAGTCACATGAAATTTGTAACCAACCTCAACATCAAACTGTTAAGGCTATCCGCTTGGGGGTTATCACAAATTGTTTCAAAGTTCAAACTTATCACGTGGCAGGGTTCTTGCAACGGTAACTCCGACAAAATTATTCCGAAATTGTTTCATTTTTTAAACCTATCACATGGTGTTGTTTGTGCTACCACTCTGCATGGTTAATGCAAATGATTTCAGTTAACACAACCTTTAACATGAGTTTAAAATGGTTCTACCATAGTTATCACTTGCAGTTCTGCTTGACGTAAATGCAACCACGAGGTTTCGCGGGTTGGAATGTGGCCACCCCCTCCCCTTAATAGTTAAATTTAAATGTTATGGTTTAGAACAGGTGGATAATTAGCAGCGCCCCAAAATATTTGGAAATTTCCAAATGTAAATGCAATTAGGTGGATTTCTCCATAGTTAGTGGAGGTTTTCTAGGAGTTACTGGGCAAATGACTTGGAGAGTCAATTTTTGCCCAATTGGGGTGAATGAAGAGTCTATCTAGAATAATTGGAGCATTCTGGAGCCATTGGTGCAGATAAAATAGCCATTAGAGGCCTATAAGCACATGTATTTGCAAATTTTTGAGCATAATGAAAGATGGACATGTAATTGGGAGTTGGACCAGTAGATGTAGACCAGGAGGGGTGAACTGCTTCATCATGCATTCTGTGTAAATGTTATGTGTGGTTTTATTTTTATGTTATACATTGTTGTTCAGTGTTATTTTCTCTTATTTCATGTTTCCAATTCTCTAAAATCACTTACAATTCATGGTTAAAATCCTCAATACTTAAGCAAACTATGGAGACAAGTATGCACATATTTTATCACTGAAAATACACTTAGCACAGCAATCTGCTATAGTCCTTTCAGATCATATCCAAAATAAAATAAGCTAATATAGTAAAATACAGTAATTACAAAGTGTTTGGAGTTCAGAATGAAAAAGAGTCTTATAAACATTTTTCATAAGTGTTCAAGGGTATCATCAGTAATTCCATAAGTGAAACTCAGCACCTCAAGAATCTATTTTCCAAAACAATATCTTTTTGTGATCATGAGCTTAGTATTTAGCTAAAACATGAAAGTGCTCAGAAATGCTTCAGACCTAAAAAACCAGATAGAGTTTGTCACCAGGATTCCAACACAGCTCGTTTGATCAAAATCCAAGTTTGTATGAGTGAGTTATAGTCTGTTGTTCATTTTCCCAAACAAGTAAAAATTGCTCAGAACAGTGACAGACTGATGAATTGGCAGGTCCAATCAGCACTTTAGAAATCTTCAAGGAATATTCTCCAGTTTTCATCCAGTGACACTATGGCAAGGGTTGGAATCAGATTCGCCAATGTTACTTGGGGAAGTTTAATTTTTCCTCCTAATCCTAATTTAGAAATTTCTACTATGGTTTATTATTATTATTATTATGGTGAATTATTTTGGGCCAATGGAGAACGGCCACGTGGTGTAGCCGAAGGCTGCCACATGCCCCCCCATGGCAAGGTTAAAAGGCGCATACAATTTTATTGCAAGGTCAAATCTTGGTCGCATATTTATTTTATCAAAGGTTGGAACTATTGGCCGAAACCATATTCGAATGGAACATATATATGTATCAACATATCAACATTATAATCCAAATTCTTATGTAAATTTTGAACTATATTATATATTCCACAAAAAATGCATTAACACCATGGAGGGGCGGAGGTCGGGGTCGACCTCGTGACCTCCCCCATACCACGGCTGAGCTTTACCAATAGAATACTACATGTTCCTCATTATATGAAGGAGCATGGCACTGTTTAAACTATAATGTATCCACCGTTGGGCAACCCCCTCTCCATGTGACTCTACTCCGTGAGCAAGCATCGATCTTAGCACAAAACGTGCTTGGCGCATTAAACTGTGCTTATATTAACTATAATCCTCACTTATCTTAAATTATCTGAGTGCTTAAATTGGCAATAGGTTTTCAGAGTGCACCAAATCTAGTGAAACTCCACATTTAGTGGAGTTAACTGGAGGCCTTCTAGATTTAGTGGAGAAAAAAGAGGAAAATTTGATTTTACCATAATAAAGGAAATTTTCTACCAATTTTTACTTAGGAAGAGTCATTCTTAGTATATTTTGATGTTTTGGAGCCATTGGAGTAGGTTGCAAAGGAAACAGGAGAATTTAAACAAAACGTTTTCACAATTGAAGCTAATAAAAAGGCCCACACTATGAAGCTAGACCAAGGAGATGTAGCCCAGGAGGGTTGAACTCCTTCATAAGAAACATGTGTATTTGTCTCTGTTATTTGTGCTTGTTGTGTTTTATTATGTTTTAGGTTAGCATTGAGTTTCCATGCTTTTAATTTCATGAAATACACTTAATCTCCTTAAGTTTAATGAATTGTCACTCATAAACACAGGTATAAACCATTGTATGGTAAGAAAACCAATGCACTTTCATGTTAATTATGAAACTAATATTAGCACAAAATTAACTAAAAATTAGTTTC
The DNA here is from genome assembly GCA_034641835.2 of Pinus albicaulis. Lineage (NCBI taxonomy): Eukaryota > Viridiplantae > Streptophyta > Pinopsida > Pinales > Pinaceae > Pinus > Pinus albicaulis. The sequence goes on along the minus strand of CM076576.1, from coordinate 665,277,192 downwards.
AGATCAATTTGGTATCAGAGCACAAGGTTGCTAAAGGTTTATTGCTTGATTTTCTTGATATTGTGCAAGAACGGTTTTAATAGTTTCAATTTTGTGATGTTGACAAGGTTGAAGTTGCAGAGAGGAGAAGGGAAGATATTGGTTGTTAGTCCTGAGATTAGGAAAAGGAGAAAGAGAGCTGAGAGAGCATCATATTCACCCAAATTTCCTTTCAAAACTACACTTGAAGCACCTCAAGTTCCATCTCCAACAGTTGAGATTGAAGAGGTACAAATTGCACAAGAAGCTGAAGTGATTGAAGAGGTACAAGCATCGGAGGTTGAGCTTGAATCCTTAGCTATTATTTCAGTGGTTGGAGAGACTCATGGACATTCAGAAGAAGAGGATGTCAAGGGAGACTTCACAGACATACAAAGAATGGTTAAAATCATGTTTGATGCATTCACTGTAGAAAGAGAAGGAGAAGGTTCTAAGCCTCCACATGGAGAAGGATCTTCAGATGGTAAGAAGGATGAAGAGAAGAGTTTGAAAGGTAGTGGAGGAAAGCCACCTCCATATCTACCATCATCATCTTCATCAGCATCTTCATCTTCCACATCCACCACAAAAACCACCCACACTCATTCAAAATTCCCAAAAGGAAAAACTCCATTACTCAAGTTGGACATCAAGTTTGAACTTCCCTTGTACAATGGTGAGGTAAATGAAAGGACGCTAGAAAATTGGATATGTCAATTGGAAGAATACTGTAGAATTCAAAATCTATAAGAGGAAGACATAAAGATCTAGTTAGCTTCATTAAGGCTAGAAGGAGCAACACTAGTTTGGTGGGAGGCAAAGACTCAAGAGGAAATGTGAATTCATGGTAAGATATCCATTTCTTGGGTTGAATCCATTTCTTCCATTAAAATACATTTTTGTCCATTAGCCTATATGAAAAATTCAATAATGAGTTGGAAAAATTTTAGGCAACTCAAAGGCCAAACTGTTCAAGAGTACACTCGGGAGTTTAGAAAGAGGGCTTTATTGTTAGGAGCAAACTTGAATTCACAAGACACACTCTTGAAATATAATGGCGGTTTACATTCCTACTTGAAACATACTATCCTTATTTTTAACCCAAACAACTTAGATGAAGTATGTGTGCAAACCACACATCTTGAAGCAAGGGGAAAGAAAATTCAGGAAGAGGGTAGCAAGAAGAAGCCATTCAAGGGTAAGGGAAAAGAGAATGGAAAAAAATGGGAGGGAAAGAAGAATGAAAGCATCAAGAAATAAGGGGAGAAAAATACATGCAAACATTGTTTCAAAGAGGGTCATGATGAAGCCCACTATTGGAAACTACATCCTGAACTAAGGCCAAAGAAACCAAATAATGAATGGAAACAAAACATTACTACAACCACACAACAAGATCTTGAATATGATTCAGGATATAAAACCAAGATAATAGCCATGGTTAACAAAGGAAAGAAAGCCATAGTAGGTACTAGTTCCTCAAATAGTCACAAAAACACTCCAAATGAAGATACATGGATATAATTGTTCTATGTTAAAGTGATTTCAAATCATACAAATATTGATGCATTTTTTGATAGTGGGTCACAAGCAAAATTGATTTTAGAAGACTTGGTCAAAAATCTTAACCTTGAAACTGTACCACATCATAAACCATACCCTTTATGTTGGATAGTTAAGAATGAAAATTTGCAAGCTACAAGGAAATGCATATTTAGATTTTCTATTACTGCAAACTTTGTTGATGAAGTCGATTTAGATGTGGTTCCACTTGACATTTCCGGGATTATCTTGGGAATTCCATATTTGTATGACAGGAAAGCGGTGTTTTATCCCCATGATAACAAATATAATTTTCTTAAGGATGGGGTGGATTATATTGTGAGATCTCATTGCAAGAAACTGAATATTTCTTTAGTTAATGCAGGAAAAATGAAGAGGCTAGTTAATGCAAGTAAAATTTTTGTGCTTCTCATGATCAAGAAAAAGGATGATGTTGACTATGAATATTTCAAAGGATGTGATGAAAAATTAAAATCTGATTTTTTTGATGTGTTAATTCAGCATGGTGAGATGTTTCAAGAACAAAATGGGTTACCTCCCAAGAAGGTAATTCAGCAGGATGTTCCACTTCCAAACATTGGTATGTATTGCATGTAAATTATGGAGAGTTTTGAAATAAAGAATAAAATTCAAGAATTGTTGAACAAAGGTATCATATGCCCATCTACTTAGCCATGTGGTTCACCAATTGTTTTGGTACCAAAGAAGGATGAGACTTGGCGCATGTGAATAGATTTCCATGCACTAAATAAAATCACTGTAAATAATTGCTACCCACTCCCACGCATTGATGATTTGCTAGATCATTTAAAGTATGCAAGATATTTCACTAAGTTAGACTTGTGAAGTAGTTTTAATCAAGTTAGAATCAATGAAGGGGACATTTGGAAAACCACTTTTAAAACTAGACAAGGATTGTTTGAGTGGTTAGTTATGCCATTTGGTCTAACAAATGCTCCAACTACTTTCATGAGAGTAATGAATGATGTACTTAGACCATTTTTATATGACTTCGTCATTTTTTACTTATATGACATGCTTATATTCAAAAAATCAGGAGAAGAACATGTCATGCATGTGAACAAGGTACTTCATGTCTTAAAAAAGGAGCAATTATTTTTAAAGATGTCGAAGTGCAAGTTTGGTAAGAATTATTTAATGTATTTGGGACACATTGTTGGAGGATGTGAGTTGACTATAGACCCTTCCAAAGTACAGGTCATTCTGAATTGGCCCAAGCCCAATACAGTTACAGAGGTAAGAAGCTTTGTAGGGGCAACACAGTATTGGAGGATATTCATTACTAATTTTTCTTCCATTACAGCTCTGCTACATGCATTGACAAGTGTCAAGAAAGTATTCCACTGGGGAGATGTACAAAAAAATCATTTTATTATTTAAATAAAAATATAAGTTCAGCACCAGTATTGGCTCTTCAGGATATTATAAAACCATTTGAGATCCAAATAGAGGTAAGTGATTATGCTATGGGAGTAGTGCTCATGCAACATGGTAAGCCTATTTTTTTTAATTCTGAAATTTTTAATGGAGTTGAGACTAATTATCCCACCTATGATAAAGAGTTATATGCATTGGTACAAAGTGTAAATAAATGGAAGTACTATTAGATGGGGATAGAGACCATTATCCATATTGACCATCATCCATTGTAGTGCTTACAATCACAGTCAATGCTACAACAATCAAGACATTTTAGATGGATGGGATTTATACAACAATTTCATTTCGTTTTCTGTTAAAAAAAGGGAATCTACAATAATTTAGCTGATATGGTCTCTAGGCCTATTGTAAATTCACCTATAATACTCAAGCACAATTCAATTATGCATGAAAGTTACATTGAACAATATGCATATGATAGTGATTTTCAAGATGTGTATGAAAGCTTGAGTCAAGGAAACCAAAATCAAGAGTTAGATTATCATGTGCATAAATTTTTTTGTATCAATTAGGCACATTATGTATACCATAGAGAGAAAGAAACATTATCATAAGGGAGGCACACACATCATTGATTGCTGGATATTTCAGTGTAGGCAAGACAGTAGTGAATCTCCAAAGGTATTGTTATTGGCCACACATGATTGATAGTGTATCTCGTTTTATTAGAGGATGTTATTTATGTGCAAAAATTAAGCCTAGTAATAGGAAATTTGGATTGTACACTCCACTTCTGGTTCCTTCACATCCTTTATAGAATATCTCAATGGATTTTGTAGGTGGTCTTCCTATGTCAAGTAAATTTCATCATTACTTGTATGTTGTCATAGATAGGTTCAACAAAATGTTTCTTCTGATGCCATGTAAGAAAAAAATTAAAGCTGAACAAACCGCTAATATTTTCTTTCAAAATGTATGGGTTCATTTTTTTTCTTCCTTCTTCTATTTTAAGTGATTGAGATTCTCGATTTGTTCGGAATTTTTGGTCAAAATTATGGGACATGATGGACACAAAGTTGAAGAAGAGTACAGAATTTCATCCGCAAATAGATGGTCAGACCAAGTTGGTTAATAGGACAGTCATTCATTTTCTTAGAGGTTTTTGTAGCAAGCATCCCAAGTTGTGGGAAGAAGAGTTGCATTACATTCAACATGCATACAAAAGGGTAAAGAATTACTCCACAAACACATTGCCATTTGAGGCATGTTATGGTTACTTTCCAAGATTGCCTTTGGACTTCATCTTTGATAAAGATAAATTTGTAGATGGTCAGAGTGAGATAGATAAGGCAAGGAATTTCATTGAGCAAATTTAGTTGATACATCACACGGTACAAGAGAAACTTGAAAAGAGTCAAAGCAGTTACAAGGCAAGGCATGACAAACACCATGTTGATCACAAATTCCATGTTGGAGATGAAGTTTGGTTATATATCTGCAAAGAAATATTGCAAGGGGAAGGTAAAAATCTCAACCCAAACTATTATGGTCCATTTAAAATTCTGGAAAAATATTGGTACTAATGCATTTAAGCTAGATTTGCCTCCTTATATGCAAATATATTATGTCGTTAATGTTGAGAATTTGAGATTGTTTGAGCCTCCTTTTATTGATGGTAAAGGAGAGCATGTTCATCTTCCATCAATAGATGATTTATCACCAGAATATTTTGATGAACTTCATCAATATCTCATACTCGACAAAATAATTAGAACTTCACGAAGAGGGAATGTCAAATACCTTAGAGTGGGACTCAAGGGACAAAATCCTTCAAAGGCCAACTGGATGGAGAGTGAAAGGGTGAGGGAGTTTTACCCTCAGCTGCTGAACAATTGATAGTATATTTTGGGGTCCAAAAGGCTTCTAGTGGGGAGGAATGATCAGGAGCTCAGTATTTAGCTAAAAAATGGAAGTGTGCAGAAATGCTTCAGACCTGAATGACCGGATAGATTTCATCACCAGGATTCCAACACAACTCATTTCATCAAAATACGAGTTTTTCTGAGTGAGGTATGGTCTGTTGTTCATTTTCCCAAACATGTAAAAATTGTGAAGAATAGTGACAAACTAATGACTTGGCAGTCCAGTCAAAACCTCAGGAATCTTCATAGAATATTCTCTAGTTTTTAGCCAGTGACACTATGACAAGTGTCGAAATTAGATTCACCAATGTTTCTTGGGGAAGTTGAATTTTTCCTCCTAATCCTAAGTTGGAAATTTCTACTATGGTGGCATATTATTATTATTATGGTGATTTTTTTTGGGCCAGTGGGGAAGGGCCACATGGCGCAGCTGGAGGCTGCCACGTGCCCTACCCCCCCATGGCAAGGTTGGAAGGTTCATGCAATTTTATTGCAAGGTCAAAGGTTGGTCGCATATTTATTTTATCAAAGGTTGGAACTGTTTGCCGAAACCATAGTCGAATGGAACATATATATGTATCGACACATCAACTTTATAGTCTAAAGTTTTATGTAAAATCAGAACTATATTATATATTCTGTAACAAAATGTATTAGCACCAAGGATGGGTGGAGTTCGGGGTCGATCCCGCGACCTCCCCCATACCACCACTGACCTTTACCAATAGACTACTACATGTTCCTTGTTTTTTTTCCTGAATAAGACTAATTATTTTAAGTGATCATATGGTACAAGGTGAGACTACAATCAAGAGAGGAAATAAATGGGTAAACTGGAAATGATAAACTATCAACCTCGGTCCCAAAGAGAGTAAGTGAAACAAGAAAAAGAGCTAAGAGGCGTGACTTGAAAGCAAGAAGATGGAGCTAGGTTCTACTCATAATGGGATGAAGCCTCCATGCAAAATTTTTTCCCTTTCTTTTTATTGACTTTGACACATTCAACTTGGTGTGGATGGGAAGGAACCACTTGTAGACTTTTGATGGCCATGGGAGGAGTCTCCTTATTTATATCGGAAGAGGAGGAATCATGAGTGTGCTTCTGAGAGATCGTTGTGACTGGAAGTCCCTCTGGGATAGTGAAGGGTGAATCATTCGTCTACTTTTCCTGCTCCATTTCTGCATCAATCTCTTCCTCATCTGAACTCAAGGACTCAGAATCATCCACTAGGTGCTGATAACTTGGAATCCATCTTTTGGATTTAGAATTGAGATTGTTTTCCTTTTTTTTGCAAGGAATGTGGGGCAGGAATTCTAAAGGTTCCTTATTTGGTGACAATGGTGGCAGTGAAAGTTAGTGTTCTCATAATCCAGAATCTGTATCCATAGAAAATTATCGATTTTGAGATTAATTTGGTCAGATAGACCTTTACTCATGTCTACTTCCACACATATTCTATTATATGCGAATAAACCGTGGTACTCTGTAAGGTGATCTATGGTCAGATAGTGGCCCAGAGTATTTCCTATTCCTTGGAAGACTGAGAGATGCCATAAATGGGCTGGTAAATTAAGAAGCCTGACCCAAATAGGAATATTGGTGATTACGACTGTGGATGTCAAAATCTGGGAACCAGGGGGTGATGAAGAGCCCAACTCTTCCCCAAAACCACGAACCTTCTTTTACGACCTTTTGATAATCCTTGTTGTGATCAAACATCACAATGAAGAAACCCTTGGAGAAAAAGTTGACCGTGTAGTTGTGGGTCCATTTAGCGTAGATCCACTTGAAGATATCCTTTTTGCAAGGCCAAAGACCATTGATTCTATAGATGATGGATTTTTCTGCAAAATTTTGAATCTGATCTGCTAGATCTGGGTGGGAAATCTCAATGGTGAGAACATCCTCTATTTTTTCAACCAAAAAAGGCTTGGGGGCTTCCGGGGATTGAGTTTATTTCTTAGGCTATGCGTGGATAGCATCCTTTTAGGAGAAAGCTTGAGCAGATGATGAATCTGCTGTGGCTCCCCCTCTTAATTGAAGGGATAAGACTAGAGTAGCATCTCTTTCAATATTATAAAATTAAAGGGGAAAAGAGGTATAAAATTGTTAACCTCCATATAGAAGTCTTTGAAGAGCTGAGGGAATCCCCAGCCTATGCTCAAGGGCTTGCAAGAGATTCTAGACTCTATCAATTGGGTGGACCCAAAGCAGCATGGATTTTCTCATGAGAAGTGAGACCTGGATTTGAAAGGCAAGAGAGAGTAGATCTAAGTAACCCTGGCTACCAAGATGCATTGTGGAAGCCAATTTGATGATGCTTGCCTTCTCACTAGTACCTGCAGCCCATTCTGATTTCCTAGCAGGAAGGCGCTTGACCTCTTTCTGAAGATTCGTGGTTCTAGAGGCCTTTTTTTCCCCGATATCATGGCAGTCAGGGTACTGCTGGGGAGGGGGGGGGAGTAGCATTCAGATCGCTTTCGGTGATCGCTCCTCTCACTGGGATTTTAGATCCAAAATGTGACCCATGTATCTGTGAATGGTAGCCTACAAAATATTTCTTGATCGGGGGCATGGCCACAATCCACTGGTTGCAATGATCTCCGTGGCCTGGTGGTGGCCTGACAGCATCGGCAGAAAGGGGATCCCTAGAGAGGAAGCTAGGGTTCATCTTGCCCACGTTTCCTTTCCGTCAAATTGCAATGACTTTACTTCATGTTCCTTGTTATATGAAGGAGCACGACACTATTTGAACTATAAATCATCCACTGTTTGATGGAGGAGGGGGCCAGGCCCGCGGACCAACCCCCTCTCAATGTGACTCTACTCCATGACCAAGTGTTGGGCTTAAGAACAAAATGCTCTTAGTGCATTAAACAATTTTTATTTTAACCATAATCCACACTTATCGTAAGTTAACTGTATGCTTAACATGGCGGCAGGTTTGGCGAAGTACGCCAAATCTGGCACAACTCCACATTTAGTGGAGTTAACTAGCGGACTTTGAAATTTAGTGGAGAAAAACTAGGAAAAATTGGTTTTTCCATAACTAAGGAAATGTTCGACCAATTTTGGATCAGGAAGAGTCATTTTTGGTAGATTTTGATGTTTTGGATCCACTGGAGTAGGTTGCAGAGGCAACAGGAAACTGTAAACAACAATTTTGCACAATTGAAGCTAATACAAAGGGCCACACTATGAACCTATACCAAGGAGATGTAGCCCAGGAGGGGTGAACTCCTTCATCAAAAAATTGTGTATTTTTCTTTGTTATTTATGCTTGTTGTGTTTTATTATGTTGTTGTTCAGCATTGAGTTTCCATGCTTTTAATTTCATGAAATACACTTAATCTCATAAAGTTTAATGAATTTTCACTCATAAACACATGTATAAAACCTTGTATGATAAGAAAACGAAAGCACTTTCATGTCAATTTTGAAACTAATATTAGCACAGCTTTAACTACTAATCAATTTCAGATCACTTAGAAGAACTGAGTTCTTATATAATTTGTATTAGTACCCAAATCTATAACAAAGACACTCTGTTTGGCAAATTGAGTTAATGTGTACACGAATATATATCTTTACAAAAATATTATCTTGGTGGGAGAACAATATACGAGAGAAAAATAAATGTTATCACCTGGATTATGTCTTATTGCTAAACTTTCATAGGCTTTAGCCTTTTTTATACACGAACCTCCATTCCCATCACAAGGAGCTTGGAAATGGGGGTCACAAGCCCCTGTCAATAGACAAATTCCTTGGTTACTCATGAGAAATATAGACAAGTTGTTGAGACAGTTCAAGAGAATATTTGAGTAGTTTGTGTGTGGCATCAATTTGCAGGTTTTATATGAGGTGATGGCAGAATTTTATTAGATAAGAGTTGCAGGAGCACCTATCATAGCATGCTAGGAATTTTCTATTCAAAGGCAGGGAAGTTCCTCGAGATAGTAAATTCATCAATGTAGCTATCACCCAACCTCAAAGGGGGTAACATCATGGAATGCATTATTATCGTTTCAACAGAGTGGCAAATTTCTCATCTATATCTAAAAGAAAAATCAATTCCTGAGACTAGGCAGTAATGGAGACAATCGATTGGATGTAGTTCATGCAACAACACACTTTGTTGTATTTATCATGTAGATCCTCCTCTCTTCTTGGCAAGATTTTTCCCAATGATGAGTCTTGGTTAGACTCAAAACATAGACTTAAATAATGGATATTGTGGAGATTTTGAATTCCTCTTCTCAAAACTCACACCACAGAAACCTTCAAACTATCAGTATACAAAAATGTCGACTAAAGGCTTTGCATGTCATAGATCCAAAGATACATGATGTGTCCATCCTTTAATAATAATAAGATATGTTCATTGTGAATCAATTGGGATAAATGTTGAATTTATAGAAAGATTTAGATAAGGTTTATCCTCTAGGAGTTGGAACCATGGGCGGGAAAATTTTTGATGGGTCCAGTGGGGTTTCCCTTTTATACGGTTGAACATTATAGATGGGATATCTGCAAGTTTTAATGAATGAAGTTGGTAATCGAGAGTTAGGTCGTCAAGTCAGACGCTTTGTGTTCGTAGTTAGCTCATGTTTCTAGTCACATGGTCGGAAGGTCGAGTAGTTAGGAGAGCACTTTTTTTTTCGGAAAACTATTTTTTGATAGCTCTAACTCAGTTGTTGAGAAAAGAAAACAAAATTGTGTATTGTTTTTTGTTTTTTGAACATATTTTTATTCATGAAAGAGAAAATATTCTTGCACAGCTGATAACAGGAATGAAAATTATTATGTGAATTTTCAGATTATATGTTTCATGTCAAAAAATTCATAGAAGGTATAAATAAAGAAGACTTGATTTCAGTAATTGAATCTCAAAGCATATAAACTATAAAATTATTTTCTAGAATGTCAATGATATCTTTTTTATTTATTTTTTATCTTTTTATTTTTTAAATATTGTTTCAATCATAGAGTCGGGAGGTCAGGTAGTCGAGAGGTCATATAGTCAAGTGTTTTTGGATGCATAATTCATTTAGAATATGGGTGATATATATATATATATATATATATATATATATATATATATATATATATATATATATATATATATATATATATATACTTATATTTATATTCTTAAATATTGTAGTGATCGCAAAGTTAGGATGACAGATAGTGGGGAGATCAGATAGTTGAGTTTTTTTTCATTTCATAATTCGTTTATTCTATGGTGACCCCGACTCTAACATAGTCGATTGGTTTCATTAAGTGTTGTAGTTTGATTATTGGAGATTCTAAGGTCGGGTAGTCAGGTAGTTTGAGAGTCACAAATGATGGGGTTAGGAGCTCAGTGACTTTGACAGTTGGGAAATCACGAGGTTAGGAGGTCAGACCAATTATTTGTAATAAAATTCTAGTGACTCCGCATTTTAAGTCACACGGTCAGAAGCTCAGGTAGTCATAAAGGATAAGAGGGGATTTTTTTTTTTTTGGGGGGGGGGGGGGGGGTTGACTGAAGAGTCGAGAGGTCATAAAGTGGACTAGGTTTGTGATTGATTGATAGCATTGAGAACTCGATTACACTATAGTCACATGATTTCAATAGCTCGAGAAGTTTGATCATCAATAATGATGAGGTTGGAAGGTCAAAAGGATTATTTTAAAAAAATCATAGTTACGTTGTTTTCTTATTCGATTGGTTGAGAGGTCGAGTAGTCAGAAGGCTCTAAATTTTTTTCCCTCAAAAATGTTTCTGCATCCGACTTTTGTCTTAATTTTCAAAAAAAAAAAAAATTATGTTTATGACTTTAGTGTTTCATTCATTTCGTAATGTTAAAAAGTAAAAATTGCCTCTTGCAAACTTGATGTCAGTGATGCAAATTATTTTGTGAATTATTAGATTATATGTTTCATATAAAAAAAAACATATAACAAGAAAACAAATGATGTTAATTTTTTAGAAATTGATTCTCAAAGCACAAAAGGTACATGATTTCTTATGTGACTGCAAAGTTCTTCTTTATTAATTTTTTTTGAGGTAATCGTACAGCCTCGAGGTCCGAAAGCCTGACACTTGTTTGTTTTATTTTTTGATTTCATTTATTCTATTACAGGTTCAGCAACATCATAGTTGATTGAATTCATTAGGGCCTGTAGTTCCAGAATGTGACAATGCTAAGATCGGGAAGTTGGTGGTCGGGAGGTCAGGAAGGTTGTTTATAAAAAAAATGCACTCAAGTGCACTTGCTACTCATGTCATCAGAAACTACTGTATTGAACATTATGTATTATTTTACACAATTTTTCTGGATCCGGCGTGCGAATTAAGTTTTCAAAATCAAAAGAAATAATTAACTACTTTTAGATTTATTTATTTATTTATGCATAAAAGAAAAAAAATCATGTTGCAAACCTCATAACAAGAATGGAAACTATTATGTGTATATTTAGATTATAAATTCTATACTGAAATATTATAGAACAAATAAATATATAAGACTATATTTGTTGTTGTCCAAGATCTTATGAAAAGAGTTTGTTGTGTGCACACTGCCAATCATTTCCATGCTTCTTGGGTCAGTTACTAAAATCATGAGTTTTCATACTATGTGACACTATAAATTTCTTCTAGAATTTCAGTAATTGATTATCAAATACCAGATTTCATTTTTGTTTTTTTCTACATTTTTATCTAACAATATAGTTGCATGTTTTAATTTTTTGGTAGTAATAGGATTAAATTACAAGAGCTTTTTAGTAACATTTGTATTCAGATTTAAATATTTTAGGTGGGTGAATACAAGAACATAGTGTGAAAAGGAAACACAGATGCTCAATTTGTTTCAGATACTTATGTTGGAGCAACATATTGCAATTTTTATATCACGAAAATGTATTGCTCTATGACAGTTGTATTTAAAAAAATCCATGGAAAAAATGGAATATGTTGTCAAGACAACAAAGTTCAAGCTCTTCGGAAACTTGGAAACACATTGCTAAATATACAACAAATTTCAAGTAGAGAAAAAGTGCACATTGTTTTGTGTTTGTTCTCGTACTCGGCTTCTAGAAAAACAACTATCATGAGCTATGCTCCAATTGGAAAAGAAACATATGTTCTAAAATGAACTATTTTTTTAGAATAATAATCTGATTACTCTTAGTTGTTCAGTCCCACTTGTATTGAGAGCCAAATACTTGACATAATTTAATATAAGAACATAGTGATTGATAGAGTATTTTTTGATGAAATGTGTAAATATTTGGTTGACTCTTTTTGTTAGTTGTGTGTAGACTAACTCTTTTGAAACAAGTATGCGAAGACGGTGTGTGGAAGCCAGACTCAACATGGAATATGTTATCAAGTTGTACTTGATTTTATAGGAATAATTGTTTGGATGAACATAGTGACATACATATATTACAGGAAACAATAGTGCGACAAAAACTAGTGCAATCTATTTTATCGAGGAAAATTGTACAGTAGCCCTAAAAATAAGAGTAACATTATTGTTGCATAAAAAACTATAAACATTTTAAGAAGAAATATATGGTTGTGCTATAATATAAGTAACACCAATGTGAACAGGGATCAAGGCACAACTATGAATGCAAGAACTAATATGCTTGTATCCAATTTACATTATAAATTGTTGACAAGTGGAAAAAATCCTCTTGTACAAGTTAGTATGTGGTTAATAAAAGTTCCATGTATATTTTTTTTCTTAGTTTGTTATGACTTTATATCACCTGTAAGAAAGGTCCCATTTTTTTGCTAAAAGTAAGATTGAACAAGGATTTACATTTCAATGTGGACATTGATCCACATGAATATAATATTTTGCATCATAATCAAAATTATGTATGTGGTAATATTCGGCCACCCTTGTTACATAGGGCAATAGATATTTTAGCTTCAATACTTTAAGTGATCGGCTTATGTATTTGTCCATAGCAATTCTCAGCTGGACATGTTGACATATTTTCAATTGAGCAAATTTTACTTGAACAACGCTTGTAGATCTATGAACAAAATATAAATCATTGTAATGACTATTTATTCTAGTATGTTTGTCCACTTGCGCTATGTTCTGATATATGTAATATGAGAAAAAAAAATCTACAAGTTATTTTGTGATTGTATCAATAGAACTTCCAATTGCCTATAATAGTAGCTGAGTATTGGGAACATTGAACAAGAGCAATGTATCAATGGTTTACAAGCTTCTACTATAAACTCATTATTTTCACATGCATATCAAGAAACAGAAGAAAGAGGTTCTGAAATACAATGCATTTGCAAAATACTTGATATTAGCGTATATAAATGAAATACAAAAACAAAAGATGTTTTCTTGAAATTGTGTTCATCAAATACTTGGTCTAGAGTGTTGTACATTATGTATCTAACAACATTAAGATCAAATGCACATCTGAAAAATAATTTAATCAATCTAAGTACTTACAATTAAAATATTTAAATGAGCATAATACCATGAATAATATCATTAAATTGGAATTAACTTCACAATGTTGAACAAATAGGATTTTCCTGTAGGTTTTAACCCTGAACAGAAATTATCTACACACAAATATTATAACAGAAAATAAACAATAGCGAGAGCATAAAACATAAAACAGATAAACACAGAGATTTTCCCCTGGATCCCAAATCAGGATGACCAGCTTGATATTTCATTATATTCCTTTTAGTGTTACAACACATATATATACATGCCGAATCATACATAAACCCTAATCCATTAACCCTGGATTAGAACATAACCGTAGTTCCCTTGACCGGATCTACAAAAATACCAGGGGCCAAAAACCATCGTACCCCAAAACCATGTGAAAAACCATGGCCGTGATTAGTCATGGAAAGAATATAACACATACCCAACATTCTCCCACTTTTTGTTTTCTTTCCATAGGGGGCCACAGGAGAGCTTAGTCATTGGGCCAATTCTTCAACACCCATTGTTTCTCTACACCAAGAGAACTTCTGAGTGCTCACAGACTTCGTCAATGCATCTGCAACATTCTTCAAAGTGTCCACCTTTACCAGCAACACCCTTTTAGCCTCAACCATATCTCTAACAAAGTGATATTGAACATCAATGTGCTTTGTCTTTGAATGATAAGCAGGGTTCTCAGCCAAGAAAATTGCACTTTGGCTATCACAGTCTATCCTTATAGCTTGCTGTACCAACCCCATACTTGAACACAATCTCTGCAACCAAACTGCTTCCTTGCTTGCATGAGTGGCTGCTATGTATTCTACCTCTGTAGTTGAAAGAGCCACTACATACTATCTTTTACTCATCCAACTGACTGCGCCTCCAAATAGGCTAAACACATACCCACTTGTAGATCTTCTTTGGTCCAGATCTCCAGCCCAGTCTGCATCAACAAAACCACGAATGTCCAACATTCTTTCCAATCTTGGTCTTCCTTGGTAGCACAAGCCATAATCACTAGTGCCACGTAAATATCTGAAAACCCGCTTCACTGTTGTCCAATGCTCCTTCCCTGGGTTTGACATAAACCTGCTCAATACTCCCACTGCATGTGCAATGTCTGGTCTAGTACAGACCATTGCATACATCAGACTACCCACTACACTTGCATATGGAACACGGGACATATCCTCCTCTTCTTCTTGTGTCTTGGGACACTGTTCAGCAGACAGCTTTACACCTACAGGAATAGGAACATTCACCGGTTTACTATCCTGCATATTGAACCTCTGCAATATAGTCTCAACATACTTCCTTTGGTTTAACCAGAGCTTCCTCTTTGCCTGATCTCTCTTAATTTCCATGCCCAAAATATAGTTTGCAGCACCCAGATCCTTCATGTCAAATTTGGAGAACAGTTGGGTCTTCAAATCTTGGATAATTTCTTTGTCATTTCTAATCAACAACATATCATCCACATACAAGACCAAATAAATAACACGGTCACCAATTAATTTAAAATAAACACAGTGATCCTCCTTGCTTCTGGTGAAGCCAAGTCCCCGTATATAGGTATCAAATTTCTGATACCACATCCTTGGTGACTATTTTAACCCATATAGAGACTTCTTCAACCTGCATACCAGTTCTTTCTTACCCTTCACCATAAAGCCTTCAGGTTGCTTCATGTAGATCTCCTCTTCTAGATCTCCGTGAAGAAATGTTGTCTTCACATCCATCTGTTCTATCTCAAAATCAAATGCAGCAGCAACAGATAAAAGTAATCTAATAGAAGTAACTTTTGCAACAGGAGAAAAAATATCACCAAAATCAATTCCCGGCACCTGGGAATAACCTTTTGCTACCAACCGAGCTTTGTATTTCTCCACCTTGCCTTCTACATTCATCTTCTTCTTAAACACCCATTTTATCCCGATGGGCTTCCTTCCAGCCGGCAACTCCACCAGATCCCATGCCTCATTTTTGTGCAAGGATGCCATTTCATCAACCATGGCCTCCTTCCAGAGTTTTCCATCCTCTGAATCTACTGCCTCCCTGACAGTTCTGGGATCATCATTAGTTATAGTTAAGGCAAAACCTGAACAGAAAGCAGATGGACTATACCTTTCTGGTTGCCTTCTTTCTCAAACTGATCTTCTCAAAGCTGGAGTTTGTGGCTCTTCCTCTTCTGAATCTTCTTCTGCTGTAGAGTCTGATTCATACTCCTTTAGCTCAAACTCTATCTTCTCAGGTTCCTTTGGTATGATTTCATGTTTAACAACATCTTTCACCTCTATAAACACCACATCTCGGCTGTACACAACCTTCCTTGTTTCTGGGTTCCAAAGCTTGTAACCCTTTAAACCATCCTTATACCCAATAAAGATGCACCTTTCAGATTTATTATCCAACTTGGTCCTTTTCGCCTTTGGAACATGTACATATGCATCACATCCAAATACCCTTAGATGTGAAAGAGAGGGTTTCTTACCAGTCCATACCTCATGTGGAGTCTTATCCTCCAACACTAATGAAGGTGATCTGTTAACCAAATAGCATGCAGTCTCCACTGCCTCTGCCCAGAATTCTTGTCCTAACCCGGTACCATTGAGCATGCTTCTTGCCTTTTCCATCAGTGTTCTGTTCATTCTTTCTGCAACTCCATTTTGCTGAGGTGTGTATGGAGTAGTCTTCTACCATGCTATACCACACTTCTTACAGAACTCTTCAAATTCCTTCTTGCAGAACTCCCCACCATTATCTGTCCTCAATGCCTTTATCTTCTTCTCTGTCTGGTTTTCCACCAGAGCCTTAAATTCTTTAAATTTGTCAAAGACTTCAGATTTCTTCCTCAAGAAATATATCCATGTATTCCTTGAGAAGTCATCTATGAATGAAACATAGCACACAGACTTTCCCAGTGATGGAACTGACACAGGTCCAAACACATCACTGTGCACAAGCTCTAATATCTTGTTCGCCCTCTTAGCACCAGAAGGAAAACTCACCCGATTATGCTTCCCATATACACAATGTTCACAAAAATTGAAATCCAGAGAGAAATTAGACATACCTTCTACCATACCATTTCTATGCAGTATCCAAAGGCCCTTCTCTCCAATATGTCCAAGCCTTTGATGCCATAGCATGGTCTTTTCTCCAGAGACAGCTAGGCTTTCCGCTCCACTTTCAGGAACCACATAACTATTACACCCATCAATAACAGTGCTACCTTGTAGCTTTTACAGAGTTCCAGTCCGAACTCCCCGCATTAATACCAGTGCTCCCCGAACCATCTTGCAGGCATCTTTCTCGAACACTGTTTTTACACCTGCATCATCCATCTTGCTTACAGAAATCAGATTTCTGGCCAATGCAGGAATATTCAAAACACCAGGAAGTGTTCTAATCCTTCCACCTTGCAGCTTTAGCTTGACCTTTCCACGTCCAACGATTCTGGCCTTCCTATCATCCCCTAGGAAGACATCACCACCATCATATTTCTCATACTCGCAGAACCACTCCCTATGGGGAGTGAAGTGAAAGGATGCACCTGAGTCAATCAACCATGACTCATGATCTACATGTGTATTTGAAGAAGAAGCCAAATACACATCCCCACATTCATCCGAGGTGGTTTTTGCCTCTGCAGAAGGAGCATCATCAGATCCCTTTCCTTTCTCAGGAGCTTTAGATCTGCAGTCCTTTTTGTAGTGCCCTTCCTTTCCACATTTCCAACATACCTTTACAAACTTTCCAGGAGATTTAGATCTCCCTCTAGATTTGGATCTCCCACTCGAAACCTTATTCTTGTTTCTGTTTTGGGACCTTCCTCGTACAGATAAGGCATCTCCATTCTGGCCCTCCATATTTCTCCGTCTCATTTCCTCCGACAACAAGGCTGAGACAATGTCATCAAAATTCAAGGTAGTTGTATTGCTACCTATTGCAATAACCAGACTATCCCACGAGTCTAGTAGAGAACACAACAAACTGATGCACTTATCTTCATCTGAGATTTTAATATCAACATATGACAGCTGACTTACCACAGTATTGAAGGCGTTCAGATGCTCTGTCACCGAGTCTCCATCCTTCATCCTCAGGTTATACAACTTTTTTTGCAGGAAAAACTTATTCACCAGAGACTTATATTGGTACAAAGTCCCATGTTTTCCCCACAAATTCTTTGCCGTAGCTTCCCTAGATACATTCAACAATACTGAATCTGAGACACACAACCATATTGTGCTCTTAGCCTTCCGATCCATTTTCTTCCAGTCTTCATCTAACATTGTCATTGGTTTAGTACTTGGATCTACCGCAATCCACTGATCTTTATCCACCAGCAGATCCTCCATCTTGAGCTTCCACAACTCAAAACTATGATGATTAAATTTCTCGATCTTTATCTTTCCACCGCTTGCCATCTTCTTTCACCACAAGAATCAATCCCGCAGATCTCCCACTGAACAGGATCTACCCTGGGCCCGAGCAAAAAACCCTCAGCAGCAAAGGCATCCCCTTGAAACCAAAATAGCTCTGATACAAAATGTAGGTTTTAACCCTGAACATAAATTATCTACACACAAATCTTATAATAGAAAATAAACAATAGCAAGACCATAAAACATAAAACAGATAAACATAAAGATTTTCCCCTGGATCCCAAATCGGGATGACCAGCTTGATATTTCATTATATTCCTTTTAGTCTTACAATGCATATATATACATGCCAAAGAATACATAAACCCTAATCCATTAACCTTGGATTAGAACATAACCATAGTTCCCTTGACCGGATCTACAAAAATACCAGAGCCTGAAAACCATCGTACCCCAAAACCATGTGCAAAACCATGCACAAAACCATGGGTTGCTGCCCCCTTGTGACCCCCCTGTTGCGCCCAGTGCAAAGGGGTGCTATCGCCCCCCCTCTTACCCCCCCCGCCCCGTGCGTGATTAGTCATGGAAAGAATATAACACATACCCAACATTGCCTAGATATTTAAATACAAATTCCAATAAAAAACTTATTGCGTTTTGATATTACTGACATGGGTTTTTACTATTTTATGAAGTATCCATACATGCATACTTTAAGTAAATAAATCACAATTTCCAAACCATAGGCCACTTCGAGCATGTCCAAACTTGAGTATTGTATTGTAATGATCAACTAACAATAACCATATCTCTAATTTTTAAATTTTTGGTTATAAAAAAAGAATACAAAATTGTCATAAGGATGACCAAAAAATGGGTAATGTGATTTTTCATACTATTTTCGTCTAGCCATTAAAAACATTACCTACTATGTTATAAGTAAAAATACAACATTCTAGTGACGTTTGGATAAAAAAAGCACAAATAAAAAAAAAACATTACTGAATTGTAATCATAACACTATAATTTTATTAAATTGGAAATAAAAGTGACCAATGCAACTTTGTATCATATTTCTTGATAGATATTGAAAGCATTATCTACCCTATCATTTATAACAAAGAACATTCTAGTTGTACATTACTACAGAAACCATAAATAAAAACCATTCTCAATCTTAATCATATTTCTATAACTGCGTCAAATTACATATGCACTTTATTAAATGTTTTAATTTGAGTAAAAAATCATCTATTAAGGGATAAAAACCATGTACTGACATAAATTGCAGAAGCCATCATACAGGAGAACTATGAATGCTATTGGAAAAGGTTGGTATCTCAAAATTCATTAAGAACATGCAATTTTATAGACTTCAATGACTCTGGACCCTTTGCACCAATGGATAAAGGTCTAAGAATACTAAAATATATCTTGGAACATGAAAATAAAAAAAAATCTAAAACTAAATATTGAATTCCAAATATTTGTATGTTCAGTTGATATCTGACAGGGTAGCAAGCATCTTCTCCTCATCTTCAGAGTCCTCATAATTGATATTAAGGAGAAGCTGAGGTGCATGTACATGGATATAGGCTTCCCATTGTGAATATATTTCTTGAAATATAGAGAAATAGATAGGAGGAAAATGATAGATGTTGATTTGGCAGTTGGCAATTAATCTGTGTACCTGCTTCTTCCTTTTTTTATATTTGACCTCAAATTTGGCAATAATCATGATTTTCAAATGGAAGTTGCAGAAATTTTTAGAAACTTTGTTGCCTCTAAGCTGTTGTATTTTTTACTTCTACATATTCCTTGGTAACGAGATATGTTCTGGGTTGTTTCAATTCTCCTTGAACTTCTTCCTTCAATGGCTTTCTGCCTGAGAGGTCAAAGTCTTCTATGAAGTTTCAGCCTTTTTCCCAAATCGATAGACATTTCTCATATACCACTTGTATGTATGATCTTATTTCTTTTTCCTCTTTTTCCATGTAACATAAGGAAGCAAGCATCAATATTTTATCTCTCTTCGAAACTTTTGTAATTTCACTAGATTGAAATTCGTTTTCACAGTCAAGAAAGGACAAAAACTTGTTTTTAATGGATTTGTATTCCTCCACCAATGAATCAATTCTCTCATTCAAATATTTGATTTCTTGAAAAAATCTTGATATTTTATCCATTTTTTATAAATTTTTGACTTATTCTTCCTTAAAATCAAACAAATTTGTAAATCTTGATATTTTAAAATCTAGAGACTTTTGTTTCAGGTTGATTGTCATTTAGCTGAGATATGAGAGATTAAATTTCTCGTTGAAAATATGTGACAATAATGGCAGAATTGTTGTCTTCTTCTTCTCTCCATACAATGCTTTGATCTTCATGCAATTTTATCAATTGTTGAATCTCTTGTTCATGTTTTTCATTTTTTTATTCCAATCATCTCTAAAATTATTTTTGAAGGTTTTCTCTTTCTACAGCAAAACCTTGGATTAAAGTAGCAGAATTTCGCTACCAGTTTTCTTCACTGAATGATTCATTTTTCTTTAGTATTTCCTCCAAAAATTTAATTTTCTTTAAATTGTCATCATATGCAGATGCAAACTCATTAAAATGATACTAATTGTAATTGATAAAATATCCAAAAGCTTGAGAGGATTCTTGATATTTTTCTTTTATGTCTCCCTGAGCCTACCAACTGAATTTAGATACAGTTTCCAGAGCATCATGTTCTCTTTTCTTTGTTCTCCATAAAACTGGTTTAGTTTGAGTATTAAAGTAATAATTTTTCAAAGAAGGGACAATGTCTACAATTGGCTCTAGCTCACTAACTAGTTTAAACAAAAATGATTCCAAAGGGATCTTAGTGGAAATCAGTGTTACCAATGGTTGAGGAGATACAATAGATATAATATCAAATATGTTATATGGTTCCATTTTTTTCTCATTATCTTTGCTTCTAGTTTCAATAGGTACCTATTTTTCTTTGTCCTTGGGCACTTTGATTTCTTTGATTTCCATGGTTTCTGACTTCTCTTGCTCTCTTTTGTCAGGAGAATCAATGACAATAGTATTCAATTGAACTGTTTCCTTTTCTTTTGGAGCATTTTCTCTCACTGCATCTTGTTGATCATGTTGCATATTTTTCAATTTTGTTGACTCAACTTCTTTACATGTGACAACAAAATATTCTATTTTTTCAATTTTTGTCCCTTTATCCTTTCAAAAAACAATAGTAAAATTTGTAGTGAGTTCCTTGAAATTAAACTACAAAAATTAAGTAGACTTTAACTCTTCAAATGAAATGTTGAGGTGCATAGCATTTTCCTTTAGGAAAATTTCAAACAATTATTCTGTAATTTCTTGCAATTTTTGTTTTGTTTCATCATGCCGGAATTTTCCTCTTTGGACAACTTTATAAAAACCATCAATGTCTATAAACACATCATTGAAAGTTGCATATTGATGAATAAAATTTTTAAGATAACTGATTGTTATATAATGAAGGCCAATGAGACCATGAGGTTGATAGTCATAATGGGGAAAAGTAAATAACCAAATTTTTTGAAGCTCCTCGGCTTATTTTAATCCGTGACCTTTGTCTCAGATATCACTGTTTCCAAATTTTATTGGAAAATTAGGCCACAGTTTATTTTTTTGTTTACTCAGTTTTTTGGCTTGTCCATTCAAAACAACTTGATTGGATACTTCTCTCAACCCAAATATTTCTATGATATATTTGGGTGGAACGTGGGGACCAACTTCACTTCCAAAAAATCTAATGTATGAAAACAATTCTCCAATAAATTAGTGCCTTGTTGACTCTAGGCTTTCTTTCAGATTATCAGTTACCCTAGGGGGTGGTGTTCCAAACAAAATTTGATAGAAAGGAACCAAAACATAGTTGAAAATATCATAAAAATGGTATTTAAAATTACACTCCCATTGAATGGGAGTATAATTTTGAATTGGTAGTGCTTGATCATATGCGTAATTCGATTTCATGAGGGAAAATGGATTGAGGAAATAACAACATCTATCATATAGGGAAACATACAAAAAATATATTTGAAGTAGGGGGTTGATTACATTGATATTTTTATTGTATCTGTGATATTCTGTGGCAAGATGTCAACCCAGTTTATATGTCTCTCATCATTTAAAATTCTATGGATTATTGGAATCCATTTATTTTTTCATTGTTCAAAATCTTGTTGCCCATATAATCTGCTTAGAATTTTAATAAGAAATCTGGCAGACTTCTTAAAAATAGAAATTGGGTACTCATTTTTTTCTTTGAACTTGAAACCTTCTTCTTCTTCTCTCAACAAACCCTCAATCACTAAATCATAATTGCCTTGACATTTTTTCAAGACAATGCTTCAAAAATTATAAAGGAATTCAGTATAAGGTTGTATTTTGGGGGGACTGAGCTTACACATGGCTGGTAATATTTCATAATTCTAGGAGGCTATGAAAATTTGTCGGTAATTAGATATTTCTCGCGTTTTAATATCAATGCAAGAGAAAAACCATGAAATCATGTCATAATAGGGAAAACATTTTTCCCTAGCTACTAATTTATGTAACTTTTTTCGCTTTTATTGCTTCAAACTAATTGTTCTTTGTTTGAGTAGCTCTTTTGTTTTTTAGCCATTCTCTTTACTCAAAAAAATTAAATATCTCCTACCAGCTCATCGTACCTTCTTTGTGTGTTTTTTAGGTTGTATCTGACATGAGTAACGAGTTCAAATTGATGTTATGTTGGTGCATCATCCATTGTCTTAATATTGTCTCTAATCTTATTTATTTATTGTTTTGTTGCTGTAGCTTTTATTTCTTACCCATTGTATAACTTGTAAAAAGGAACATAGGATATATATATTTTTCTTGTTCAAAATTTGAAATAGAATTCAATAATATCTAAAAAAAACAAGCACTATGGTTACATAGGATTTTTTTGAAATCGATGCTTTTTTTCTTAAATTGAGTGGTTGTCACAATAGGACTTAAGAAAATAGCACGTGACAAAAATATCCTAAAATCCTAAATTTTTTATTACATATTTTTATTTTTATTTTTGGTATTGAGCAGTTGTAAACACCCACAAAGCATACACAATTTTTTATTCTTCAAATTTTGGAGTTGAATTCAAGAATCTACAAAAAAGATACAACTTAGGTTTAGACATAGTTTATTGAATACAATATTGTATTACCTCAATTCAGTTCTTCTTCGAGTAAGTGTGAAGAGAACAACTTCTAGGAAAGAGGCCCTAAAATCTCAAATCCCTCTCCCCCCCCCCCAAAAAAAAAAGATTTTTTGTTCTTTAGCGTTTGATTACCTGTAAATTCCAATACAACATGCATAAGTTTTGCAAACTTAAAATTTGAAATTGAAATCTACAGTTTCTGAAGAAAATTTATTCTATGCTTACACAGAGTTTCCTGAAGCTACTACTTTTCTTCTTAATTCAAATTTTCTTCCAACAACACTTAATAAAATAAAATAACATGCAGGCAGGATAGCCTAAAATCTTAAACTGGTGTTTAGAAAAATGTGAAAATCGCAAGTAGACGTATGCATTAATTTCCTGTAAACAGTCCAACTATTTTTTTATTTCAGGAATTGATAAAGCATTAGAAAAATTATTTTTGATTGAATAAACAATCAATTGAACATAAAACGGGAAAATTTTATAATTATTTGTTAAAAATCGCATTGCACACAGATAAAAAAAAGAGTATTTTATTGCAATGACCATTCACCTGGGAGGTTGGTTGGCCGAACAGTCAAACGTTTTGTTATTCTATAATTAATTATTCATATCTCGACCATGAGTACAACATAGTCAAGTTTTTTCTTTAGGTCAAGTAGCCAGGAAGTCGACTGGTTGGGCAGTCAGTCAGTTGAATAATTTTTTGGGCATTTTATCAGCTGTGAAAAGTAACAAAATTTAATATTCGTAAAATGATATTTTGGTTACATAGTTTTTTTGAAATTGTTGCTATACTTTCTTAATTCAATGTTTCTTTGAATCGAGGTTAATAAAACCTGTTACTAGAAGAGGACTCTACAATCTTAAAATTTTGTTTAAACTAAGAATAGATGGCATTTATACTTGTTCATTGAATTCTTGTAACCAATTCGAATGTTTTTCTTTTTCCGAATTGAGAAAGCATGAGAAATTTTTTTATTGTTTCAAATAAAAATAAACATAACCTAAAATATTCAACTTAATATATAAAATTTTGTACAAAAATAAAGTTTGTTTTTTTTCAGATTTTTTTTTAACTTCTGATCATACAGTTGGGAGGTCAGATAGTCGCATGTTTTTTTTTCTCATTCATTTATTTTATTGTGATGTTGATTGTACCATAGGCGAGTGGTTTCACTGGGTAACTTATTTTCAAAGTCACACAATCCTGAAGTCAGGAGGTCGCTCAGCTTATTTATAAAAAAAAATCGAAATGAAAAGGCTGACTTTCGACCTCATAGTCATGTTCGACTTCTAACTTGCTTTCAGTAGGGACCACAAAATAAATATATGTGTATATCATGGCATGTTTAGATAATAAAATAGGTCATGGAATGTGATAAAAGTGTTCAAAACAAAATGTTGACCTCCAATCTCATAGCCAACCCGAGCTCTAACTTCCTCTTGGCCGACTCCACAAAATAATCATATATGTACAGTTGACCCCTTTATTACTTTATTTTTATTTTTTTTCACACACCATATTATTTAATAAAATTAGTGATTTCTGGAATGCTTTAGCTTATGTCTTTCATCTACTTAGTATTAGCAATAAACATTTCATTTTCCAATCTCTAAATAAATATTTGAATTCTAGTTACTTGAAACTCGAAATGAAAACTATGTTTGAAAATTACTAAATAGTTACCTAGATGTGCAATACTTAAAGTTAATAATATAAATTGTGTTCCATAATCACCAAAAAAACTATTCAGATAGCCAAAATCATGTCATATGCGTGCTACAGATAAAACTATTCCTGCAAGTAGAATACATTGTTTCTTTGATATTTTTTTCATAGTAACCAAAGATATTTTTACACTCAAAAAGTTTTGAACACACCTACACCATGTGTAGTTGTTGCAATGGAAATCTCAAGGAGCTATTGCTTTGTGATCTAGTGTCTGAATAGATCACCAGATAGAGACAATACTAAGAATACATAATATATCCCAATACCATGTGATCATCAAGCAGCATGAAATCAAGTTTACACTATGAGGAAGATAAATGGTACCTTTCCTCCTCCTAGATTTGGGACAAATCTTGTGTCTGTAGTTGAATCCTTCTGCTCCACTCAAGCAATATTATTCATCTGATCACGATCTCAACACATGTACACAATAAAAAATGCTCAAGGATGACAAGATATCTTCCTCGAAAGATTGTTAAATAAAAAATGATATAAACCAATCACAAGATATGCTGAAGCATAATTATGTAAGGGAGAGAACATAGATCTTCATTAATCACATAAAAAATGATACAACACTTTATACCTTTTCTTTCACATCTCCTCTCTGCGATTTGACAAAGTTTCCCCACTAGATCCAATGAATGAGCATGAAGAAAAGTCACATAAGACTAAAACCTCACAAGTTATCTATCTAGCAACAAAATGGAAGCATAGGATCAAGATCTTAGCTCTATAATAGTAGTATAGCTCTCCAAAATCTACCTTCTCCCCCTCAAATGATCCATTGTAAATAGGTCAAAGATAGGTCTGAGGAGGATACATGTGAGCGCTCATGATGACAATAAGTTACAAAAGCTTCTAACTGATGAATCCTGGCCAGCTCTAATAGGTGAGGAATCAAACTGATCTCCTAGGGACTAAGTCATTTTGGAACATTCCCTTGGCCACAGGCACATAAAGGTAAAAATGAGGCCTTATTCATGGGCACAAGAGGGCTTGGTAAAGACTCTTTGGTCACAGGCACAAGCCTACTTGCCTTCGTTTAAGGGTCAAACTAGCTCAAAAAGTCACCCCCTGTTAGGAAAAAGTCATCTAACCATGAGGGCTAAGGGTCAGTGATGAAACAATAGAAAAATAGGTTGATAAAATATTCTCCCTAATGTATGAGGTCACAATGAGAAGTTGATGGTTGAAATACATTATGATAAAAATCAAAGGTCAATGCAATAGTGGAGAAATAGAGCCAAGGATGTAGATTGGAAAACACCAGATCTAAAGTCTCAACTATGCTGATAACATCCCCAAGGAGGGCGTACCAATTCTCGATCATAAGAAAATATTGAACAATGTCGCAAAACATACATTGTGGACCCATGGTATAATGTGCTAGAAGATCGTCACGACATACATACACATTGGATTCATGTGGCTCAATGAATAGAGAATAGCCACTAAGAAATACAATCATGCATCTATTTCATAGTATAAATGAGTAGGACTATGTACACATGACAGTCATAGAAGTGTTCTAGACAAACCCTCAAAGTACATAAATGATACATAACTCCAATGCAGCATGAGAAGGATTCCATATAAGACTGAGATGTCCCTAACCTAGGGTCTTCGACATAACCCCAATGGTACGAATATACACATGCAAATATATGATCTGAGGTCGAACAAGGTAAAAACCACCTTATTACCAACCAATGAGGTAAACTAGTAACAAACACGAGGGAATCCACCAATGAGGAAAATGGACCCCAAGGTACCTAGTACAGTCCACTAAGTGTGAATAAATGAGTTGATGTCAAACACTAGTGAACTTTACCAATCAGAAGCCAATGATGTGAACCCACTATCGATCATAAGGAAAACTTCCACTAAGGTCTGCAAGCTCCAAGGTACTACCGGTTCCTATATCAAACTCATGGATAATGAGCTAAAGTCGACAGGAGAATATTCGTCATAGGAGGGCCTTAATGTATACCCCATCAATTGACACGGAACATGCCAAGATGATGTGATGTATGGATGAATTCATGAAGTGATGAAGTACAAATGACACAGGGATGGTTGAATAAAAAAGGTCAACAGGCTATAGCAGATGGTTGTCACATGCTGAGACTTCCCTTGAACACACAGCGGAACGACACAAGAGTGACTTGGGAGCATGATCAATGAGAAACATGTCATATCATGAAACGATGAAGAAGGCATTGAGACATGCTCTATATGACTAGAAGAGTAACTAGCCATAGGATTAAAGAGACTCATATGGATGGTACAACTCCTAAGCAGGCTAAAACCCAACTATAAGATAATGAAGTAGACAGGTTTCATGTTCAAGGGAGACATGACTAACACTACCATGTTGATGAATAATAGAAATAAATGTTCCATTCCTTCCCTTTTTATAAGTTCCTTTTTCGTAAAGTTGCCCCCAAGCCCAAAAAGGAGATAAAAGTATAAAAGGGGGAAACTCCTAGCCACATTAGATTGGGGAATTCCTTTTCATAACTAGTATATCCCAGTCCAGAAAAGGAATAAAAATATACTAGGTAGATGACACTTCAAGTACTTTAACTAGCGTGAAATAGACAAGTTCACTCAGAAATCTTTTCTAAGTTAAGGAGTCTGAAAAGAGCTTAAAGAAAACTCGTCTTGGAAGAATCAGTGGTATAAAGGGTAGAAACTAGTTTTGTTACTGGAGTAACGTCCCATGACTTAAGATGGACATTAGGATGGCTAATAGGACTAGTCATTGTAGTAGTTCCTCCAGGAAATGGTAAAACACAAAGTGAATGCGGATGGTAGGCCAAGAAGGTGATTATGATGGAAAAAGAAACCAAGGCTCAATATACTAAAATAGGTTGAGAAAAAGTGGCAATCAAAAGGGATAAAATGTGGAATTATCCTGGGGTATGGCTAGAAAAGAGACAAAGAAGAGGACATGAGGCTCAAATTTAAAGTCATGGTAGGTCAGTGATTAGATTTGGATCAGGACCTAAGTGATAGCTCAAAATCCAAAGTTACAGGATTGGATTGAAACCAAGATGGTTGCGTAGATATCGTCTTCCTATTTCCGTCACAATGAACGGTTCGAAAAACCAACACCGTATGAAGAAGTTATTGCACTTTGAATGTCAAGGTAAACTGCAAGAATTGCAAGTTTGGTCTATTTGGGTGATAATTCCCTAACATTTCTAAGGGGGAATTGTATTTTTTTAATTTAATTATTATATAATATTATTTATATTTATATATATTTTATAATATAATATATTATATGTTAGAAACATATTTTATATATTATATTATATAATACATAATATATATTTTATATTAAATATAATTAAATTTTAATTAAAAACCAATGTGTGATGGGTATTCAAATGCCAACTTGTGATGTTATTTAAACTATGTATAAAGCATACAAGGTCCATGTATGAACCAATGATGCATATACGAAAGTTCAAATATTACAAGGTTTAATCCACGAAGAATATCCCATGGTTCGTTGCACATAATATTTGTAAGGTTCGTATAATGTTGAAGGCCTGTTATAAATGGCAAAATGACTTAAATGGGAGTGGGGGTCAGGCTTTGAACCCATGACCTCCCCCATAATAGCTCCCAGCCTAACCATCATGCCAAAGCCTTATTCCTTATAAAGGAAGGCATGTGACATATATTTAAATGTTTAATTTGGCGCCCACGGACGGAGGAGCGGGTCGGCTCCCTATCACCATGTGACATGCACCATAGGACCAGCGTCGAAGGTTAACTGATAAGCGTGCTTAAGGTGCCTAATCTGAGGCTTAGCACTAATTAAAATCCAGTTAATTTGAGATTAAAATGGTGGAGATTCTGGACGCATCCTAAGATATAGGAGGACTTCCACTTTTAGTGGAGTTAACTCGCAAAGTTCCAAGATTTAGTGGAGAAATTGGGGCAAAGCTAATCTGGTCATAAATCATTTAAGATTCAACCATTCTGAGAGTGTGAATAGTAAATTTGGAATATTTTAGACATTATATATCCATTGGTGAGGTTTTCAGAGACATCAGAGGACATCTATGTGTGATTGAGCTTCAAAGAAGTTCTAGAGGCCACTAGGGCCACCACAGGCCAACATCAATTTGAGGCTTGGCCAGTGAAGCTAGTGGCTTTTTTCAGCAAACCAATAGTCATTTCTTACTATAATGATACTTCTGAATCCATTGATGAAGTTTGAAGAGTATTTTGAGGACTTCTAAATACTGATATGCTTCAGAGAAGTTTTCAGTGACCCTAGAGCCAAGGGGTGCCACCAGGTGTTGGAGGTGAAATTGGAGCAGTCGAAGGCCAATTTATGCAAGTGAATAGTCTATTCTCACTATTTTGGAAATTTTGAATCAAATGAAAGGATTTTCAGAGCCATTTGAAGACTTCTGAAGGTCTAAGAGCCACAAGGAATTTTGGGCAGCCGAGGGCCATCAGTGGATGGAGGCCTAGATTAGGGAGCCAATGCTCATTTGGAGCAAATGAATAGCCTATTTTGGATGTCTGAGGTATGTTGGAGATAGTAGGAAAGGTTTTAGAGACAAAACATGAATTCTGAGGGATTTAGTGCCATAGAGAATCTCAGAGTAGCTCAAGAGCACTGACTCAAGGAATCAAGTCTAAGGTAGTCAACGTTCATCTTCAGAGATATTTCACCCATTCCAGGGATATAAATGGTATTCTAAACCAATTGGTTCAGTTGAGATAACCATTGGAGTTGATTTTTTAACTTGTAAAAGAAATTTTCCATCCTAATCCCAAAGAGCCAAGTCAGTCGACATAGGCTCAATGAGACGTAGCCCATCATATTTGGGTGAAATCCTATATTAAATTTGTTTTTATGTGTTGATGATTATTTGATGCATTATATGGTTGTTGCACATGTTTAATATTAGAAAAAACAATTTTTTTTATTAAATATAATTAAATTTTAATTAAAAACCAAAGTGTGATGGGTATTCAAATGCCAATGTGTGATGTTATTTAAACGATGGATTAATCATACAAAGTCCACATATGAACCAATGATGCATATACCAAAGTTAAAATATTCCAAGGTTTAATCCAATGGGATATCCCATGGTTCATTGCACATAATATTTGCAAGGTTCGTATAATGCCGAAGGCCCGTTATAAATGGTAAAAGGACTTAAATGGGAGTGGGGGTCAGGCTTTGAACCCACGACCTCCCCCATAATAGCGCCCAGCCTAACCATCATGCAAAAGCTTTATTCCTTATAAAGGAAGGTGTGCGACATCTATTTAAATTTTTAATTTGGCGCCCACGGATGGGGGAGCGGGCCAACTCCCTATCATGATGTGACTTGCACCATCGGACCAACGTTAGAGCTTAACTTCTAAGCGCGCTTAAGGTGCCTAATCCGAGGCTTAGCACTAATTAAACTCTAGTTAAGTTGAGAATAAAATGGCGGAGATTCTGGAGGAGTCCCAAAATTTAGGTGGACTTACACTTTTAGTGGAGTTAACTGGCAGAGTTCCCAGGTTTAGTGGAGAAATTCAGGTAAAGTAGTTTTGGTCATAACTCAGTCAAGAGTCGACCATTACGGGAGTGTGAATAGTCAATTTAGAATATCTTGGACATTATAGATTCATTGGTGAGTTTTTTAGAGCCATCAGAGTATTTATGAGCATTACTTAGCTTCATATAAGTTATAGGGGCCACTAGGGCCACTAGTGGCCAGCAGTACTTTGAGGCCGAGCTAGTGAAGCTAGATGCCTTTTTCAGCAAACCAATAATCATTTCTAACTGTAATGATACTTTTGAATCCATTGATGGACTTTAATGAATATTTTGATGATTTATGAATACCGATATGCTTCAGAGAAGTTTTCAGTGACCCGAGAGCCGAGGGGTGCCACTAGGTGTTGGAGGTGAAACCGGAGCAGCCAGAGGCCAATTTCTGCAAGTGAATAGTCGATTCTGACTATCTTGGAAATTTTGAATCCAATGAAAGGATTTTCATAGACATTTGAAGATTTTTGAAGGTCAAAGAACCACAGGGAATTTTTGGGCAGTCAAGGGCCATCAGTGGATGGAGGCCTAGATTAGGGAGCCAGTGCTTATTTGGAGCAAATGAACAACCTATTTTGGAGATATCATGTATGATGGAGAAAATAGAAAAAAATTTAGAGATATAAAATGGATTCTGAGGGAGTTGTGCCATAGAGAAGCTTAGGGTATCTCAAGAGCATCGACTCAAGGAATCAAGTCTAAGGGAGTCAAGGTTCACCTTTAGAGATATGGATATAAATGGTATTATAAACCCATTTTTTCAGTTTGGATAACCATTGGAGTTGTTTTTTTAACTTGTAAAATAAATTTACCATCCTAATCCCAAAGATTCAAGTCAGTTGACATGGGCTCAAGGAGACGTAGCCCACAATATTTGGGTGAACTCCTATATTAAATTTGTTGCTATTTTTTTATGCTTATTTGATGCATTATATGGTTGCTGCACATTTTTAATATAAAAAAAAAACAAATGTTCTTAAAGCACTTAAACAGTTTAAAAACATACACATGTTTTCAAGCATTTAATTCTGCACAAGTCAAGAATAAGCTAGATCTTAATTTGTTTAACTGAGTGGGAGGTTCTTGAAAATCATAATAATTTATATAACCCATTTTAAAATCAATTTGTTATTGGAACGAGGTTGTTTGCTTGACCGAGCGCAAGTTTTCTGGTCGACTTTAAAGGTGTTTACACTGTTAAAGAATTTGATTGTTTGCAAACTGATTGTTGCTTACAATTTTGAGTTTGCTATAGGTGAAGGGAAAGCTACTGATAGCTAAGTCCAGAAGAAGACAAGAAGGAATAAGGTATGAAGGCATTCTCCATACCCAAGGGACCTCAAGGCAACCCTTGAAGCACAAGAGAGGTTGTTTTCAAAAGGCTGCTTGAAGAAGAGCTTGACTCTACAATCATTTTTTTCGGAAGCTTTGTCAATTGTTTTTGAAAGCTTTATGAATTTTTTTGAATTTATTTATTTCATTTTCATAAAATGACAAATTCATCAAGTAGGATTTCAAAATCCTCCTCCCTCATAATATTCTTCGATGAAGAAATGAAGCAAGACTTCTATATCCTGAAGGATAGAGTGCAAATTCTGTTTGAAGATAGAAAGGAAAGCACTAAACTTCGTGAGAAATTGTTTTCTATGAAGCAAGGGAAGGAAGAAATTCTTCAAAGATTTCATGAGATGGAGATGAAGCTCCATCAATCCCAAGAGGCCTTAACCAAGAACATGCGTGAATCAGAAGTAAATCAGTCTAATATGTCTTCAATTTCCTCTTCAGAAAGATGTGTAGGTTCATTAGAAAATAACACTAGAGGTACAAGGTCCAAGTTAATGTTTAAAATGGGCTATGAAGGCAAGGGTTTAGGAAAACATGCACAAGGCATGATTGATCCTATTTTGGTTGAGGAGAGACCTAAGAATTTTGTTTTTGGTTATGTTCAATCTTATGGCAAAAACTCTATAGCCATGAAGGCATTTTAGGTAACTTCAAAGAGAAATTTTGTTACAAGTACTAAACCAGAAACATTTCAAGTTTTTTTCCAAGTTGATTTCCATTGTTTGAAGCCTATGTTACAGCAAGATGTGTGAAGGTATGCAGCTTATGGAGAGCATGATAGTTCGAGAAGCTATCAAGACAAGAACATTGATGTTAGTCTGCAAAATAAAACTGGAACCTCTACTAGTTCATCTCCTCAAGAAGGTAAAAAGGACGGACATGCAAAGCAGTAATTGAGGTATAATTATTTCCATAGTCAAGTTGATTATGTTTGTGATAAGCGTGGAAAATATGCATGCATGAATGGAAGAAAGAGTTGGTGTTCTTATTGTGGTTTGTGTAACCATGTTGTTTAAAAATGTTGGAAGAGGATGAATGCATACAGGAAATAGTTGAAGTGAAGGAAATTTGCAAAGAAGGTGGAAAAGACTTGCACACATTTCCAGAAGAGGGGACATGTTATTTCCCAATGTTGGACATTGCATCCAACTAATTATCCCAAGCACATGAGGCAAGAGGATAAAAAGACTGGCGAAATTGAAAGCAAATATTCCATCAATAATGTGAGAACATATGTTTCTCATGAAGAATATTTTCAGCAGCAAAAGTCACCATGGAAGTGGCTTGGTAAGAAGTGGTTTGACTTCTTGACACAGTAAGACATACATTCATTTGTACATATGAAAATTTGAGTTATGTATGCATGTTTTCTGTTGTAATCTCACGTTTTTTTTAGCCACCTTGGATCAATGATCAAGGACTTGATGTTCAGCTACCATATATAAATTTATTGCCGGAAATTTCTGGGTTAGTTCAAGGAAGACAATTCTTGACAGGAGGACAAGAGCATTCAAGAAGGGAAGTGTTAAATACCTTCGAGTTATGGTTCAAAGGCACTAGCCAAGAAAGGAAAATTGTAAGGAGGTCGGAAATGTGAGGGTGTTGTACACTCATCTACTAAACAGGTAATATGTCTTTTAGGGTCCAAAAGATTCCCAATGGGGAGAAGTGATCAGATTTCGATCAGAACCTAAGTGATAGCTCAAAATAAAAAGTTACATGATTGGGTTGAAACTACGATGGTTGCGTAGATCTCGTCTTCATGTTTCCGGTGCCATGAATGGTTTGAAAAACTAACACCGTATGAATAATTTATTGCACTTTGAATGTCGAGGTAAACTAAAAGATTCACCAGTTTGGTATATGTGGGTGATAATTCCCTAACATTTCTAAGGGAGAATTGTATTTTTTTTTTTAATTTAATTATTATTTAATATTATATATTTATATATATTTTATAATATAATATATTATATGTTAGAAACATATTTTATATATTATATTATATAATACATAATATATATTTTATATTAAATATAATTAAACTAGATACTGGAAGCGATCATACGATTGAGTCAAGCCATGGCCTGAAACCATAGGGTTTCCTCTGTGCCCCTACAGTGGGCGCCTTCACTGCTCTTGATTCTCCCAGGCCGCATGCATCCTCATGATCTTCCTTTCTTAGTCCTCTTTTAGAATGACAGAAGCCAGCAGGGGGGAATTCGTTACCCCCCCCCCCCCCCCAAATTCTAGAAAGCCCACTGTCTCTGCCTCAACAAACTAATCTGACAACTCTGAATTTGCCCAAGCGATGAAGACTGAGGCTGCCAACCCTAAACCTCAAGCTGTGAATCAAGCCCAAGATGGGGTCAATGCCAAAGAGGCGCACACGGTGAAGTCCTCTACTTGTATCCCCACAGATACCAAAAGGCCCGAGATCCATTTTCCTGCAGAATGAATCAACAATCGAATCCAGTACATGCACGATCATGCCCTAATAGGTAAGTTCATTGGGTTTTGGCCCACTAAAAAACCCTTTACGGATGGATTAATGCTAAATAAAAGCCCAAATGCCAAGGTGCCCTGTAGCTAGGTCCCAAAGGCTTCTTTAACATCATCTTCACCTACCCTGAAGACAAAAATTGCGTCATGGATGGAAGGCCTTACATTTTTAATGCCTTAGGGCTCTACCTTTGTGATTGGGTTGAATGTTTCAATCCTAATAAAGAAGATTTCAGCAAGGCACCAGTATGGATCCGCCTCAACTCTCTGCTGCAGGAATACTAGGAAGAAATCACCCTCAAAGAAATTGGCAATAGCTTGGGCACCTTCATCAAAATTTTAGAAGAAACAAAGCACAACAGATATACTGCCTACACCCACATCTGTGTGTACATGCATCTCACAAAATCTCTCCCTGATTCAGTAAGTTTATGGCATGAATATTTTGAATGGATCCAATTTTTTGATTATGAACATGTTCCTTTTCGATGTAGAAAATGTCACATGCATTGACATCTGTACAGAGACTACCCTCAAAACCCCTGGCCCAACCCTTCTGGCAACCCCAACTCCCCTGATCCTGATGGCTTCACCAAATTTTCAACTCGCAAAAGACACACTAAGAAAAAATCCAGTACCCCTGGCCCTTACCAGCCCCCCACCAGTGATATCTCCCACCCCCCAACCAGCAACAGCTTCCTCCTCCTTGCTAACCTTGATTTGGACAAGATCAAATAGTCGATCCCCTTGGCATCTAGCTCCAAACCTCCCCTCGCATTTGGATCTATTCCTCCTCTCAACATTCCCTTGCCTGACCTAATAGCACAGCACAAGCCACAAGAAGCTATTCCAAGGGACAAAAATGTGGATATCTCTGGAGAAACCACCTCTCAGCCTCCGTCTGATTCCCTAAAATTTGGATCTGTTATGGAAATTGACCCTAAGGCCACCCCCAGTAAAAACCTAGACTCTGCAGATGGCACATCTCTAACCCCCATCTCTTACATGATCGAGGAGCCAGAAACCATCGACTTCGGTGATCTGGATCTCACAAGTTTGGAAAAATCCTGCACTTCTAAGGAATACCACATTATACCCCAAAGACAGATTGATATCTTGGAGGAAGCCCTTCTCAAAGCTCATTTTCCCAAAGGTAGTGCCCAATTAGGGGTTCAAGGGGAACTCATTTGAAGGGAAACAATTAACATCATGAGGGAATCAAGAAAGAGAGGAAGACCGATAGATCTTCAAAGATTAATAATGCTAGGGGATCGACTGGTTGAATCCAGCAGATATCCAAAGCTGACAAAGTTATTCAGAGCTCTTAATCAAACTTGCACATGACAAAGCTCACATCCTAGAATATATGAGGGATCAACATTCCCTCAAAGTGTCGTATGATAAAAAATTGTGTAAGATGAAATAAGCCCTCCATTTTCTTTATGCAGGAAACCAAATGCACCAGTTCTACCTTTCATTCTATTCTATCTAGGCTTTGGCCTGGCTATAACACCATATCCGTAGACATGATCGAAGCCTCTGGAGGACTTGCTATTGCCTGGAATCCATCCATCATCTCCCTCTCCAATTTCCATGCTTCCCATCACTTCCTTCAAGCCACCTTCCATCTTATTGGCTCCGGTTTGAAGGGCCTCCTCAGCAATGTCTACTTTCCCCAGATCTCCACTCGCAAAATCCAGCGTTTAAATGACCTAGTCTCCCTCTCTTTTTTGAATCCCCATCCCTATTGGATTCTCGGGGGAGACTTTAATATGATCACTAGCCTTAGAGAAAAGTGTGGGGGTCGTTCACTCCTGGATGCTGACAGTCTCAAGTTCAAGGACTTCATTCTCCAAAATCACCTGATTGATATCCCCACTGCTAATGGGATCCACACTTGGAATAATCATAGAAGTGGGAACCAACATATTTCCTTCCGATTGGATTGCTTCCTAGTATCGGACGCGGTCATCCATGCAAGAGGATACATCTTCTCTAGTATTCTCCCCACTGCTGGATCTGATCATTGACCCATCCAACTTCAATGGGACAGACTAGGTTGAGGCCTTTGCAAACCGTTCCGGTTTGAACAATTTTGGCTACCCCACCCTAGGTTCGGACAAATAGTAGTCACATGGTGGCACAACATCATCCCCAACGAAGCCTCCATCATGTACAAAGTACAACAAAAGCTCAAGATCATCAAATCCAAACATTAGAACCAACACACCTTTGGAAAAATTTTCAGGATTCAGCAAGATATGGAGCACAAAGAGGGGCTTAATAGATAGGAGCAGCAGCTCAAGAATAAGATCGAGGAGCGGGAAGTGCAGGAGGAGATTCTCTGGAAACAAAAATACAGAATACAATGGCTAAAAGAAGGAGAAAAGAACACGAAATTATTCTACCAATCCACCATTCAAAGAAGAATGGTAAATCGAATCTCCATCATAAAGAAGGATCAAGGTATCAATCTAGAAATGCATGAGGAGATTGAACGGGAACTTCTCAATCACTTCAAGGAAACTGTAATATTCCTAAATTAGCATGTAGTTAATGGGGATATTATTTTTCTTTAAAAATTCAGTTAGATGAATAAATGTGCAAAGTAGGTTAATCAAACTCCTAATGAAGAATAAATCAATTCCAAATATGAAAAAGGATAAATCTTGGCTATGTAAATAAGCACCGTTACGTGTGAAAGGGGCTAAGAACCTTAACTAGGTCAACCTTGACCAAATCTACAGCATTGTATTGGAGGAGTGCTCATCAGTAAGGCACAACGTAATTCTATTTGAAGATCTCTTGTGTGAAAGGGATGAGTCCATTGAAGGTGGTTTAGGGTTTTTCACACTCTCATCTTATAAAATTAAGGGGAAGGCAGCATGAGGAGGTTGTTGAAGATATGATCTTTTGATATATTGTCTATTTATGCTATATATCTTTCTTTGGTTGTTTAGCCTAGATTGTAAATGTTCTTTAGCATTAGAACCTCATGTTTAGGAGTTCCTCCTCTTCCCATTGAGTAGCTCTTGGGATACTTTGTATTGCATAGTCCACTATCTGGCTTGAAGGCCAAGCTTCTCCTTTAAATTACAACTCAGATCATGTTGAGGGTTTAGTTGTCCTTGCAAGCTGCAGCAAGTGGAGATTAGATCTCTTCAGACCTAAGACATTTCAGTGCCCTTTTTCAGTGGAGGAGTCCTCTGCTCTATTGGAGGAAGTGTATTGGAGTGATTGAGCTTTATTTATTGATCTTGGCATGTGGCCAATAGTTATCTATACCCTACAACACATTTCCTATTCTGGATCTGCGTTATTCTTGTAGGAGTTATTGCAGGGAGTTTGGGTGCACTATTTGGAGAGCTGGGTTCTGAGTGTTGGGGACCTTCCCTACACTTTGAGGTCCATTGGAAGAGATCTACACATTTTATATTTCAGATATGATCTTCATATTCTGAATACTTCAGAATTTATGAACATTTCTACAGATCTTCTTTCTTAGATCTCATATCTACTACTTATCCTTGGTGTAATGCTCAAAACACCAAGGGGATCTGAAAGAGGAGCCTTTCTAGTGCATTGATGTGATATGGATCTGAATTTTTATGCACATATCTACTCTAGATCTGACATGTAATCCACAATGGTTTGCAGCCTAATAAAATAACGTTGTCAAGGCAGTTTTAGTTCACTCATGTGGTTGCAACACCTCTTTTGAGGGAATTTCTTTTATTTATGTCTTGTATTTCTAGCTATGTATCTCATGAGCCTCATTATACAATTATCTTGCTACTGTAAATAATATTGAAGAAAATTTTATTGGCCTCCTTCCCTTGCTATAAGTGAACTGTGTTATTTCCTTACTGTATTATCCATACATTGCTGCATTCCCTTTCTTGGGTATTTTTCAGTTGTACTAGGTGTGGGAGATCTGTTTAACCCACCTAGAATGATTTTCTTCTAATCTCCTCTTGGATTTGCGTCTTAGATTATCATATCTAAGGGATCCAAGGGGTTATTTCCAGTGTTATAGCATACATTCCTGAAAAATGCATTTTTCAGGCATGCCTTGCTAGCAGTCCCAATTTTGGGATATTATAGTGGTATCGGAGCAACTATCTTAGCACAGCCTGTGATTATTGAAGAGCCAAAATGTCTTTTCATGAAAAGACAAGACCGATGAAGAAGTTTGGTTACATTAAAGACACAAAATAAAAGGGTAAGATCCATTTTTTTGGAATTTTGCAAAGGAAATAGTTCTCTAAAACTCTTTCTCAAGCTATGAATTAGCTAAAGGAAGAAATCTAGGGAATGAAGAGTGAAATTCATACAAGTCCCTCAAAAATATATGCAAGATCTATATATTAGGAAAGCCCTAATTCCTCATCTTATGGGTGTGATCATCCAGCCACATCATCAAATTTACAACACTCTATCAGCCACTTTTTCATAAAGAAGAGGAAAAATAAAGGAGATGTACGAAAGAGTGATACTCTTGGTGATTATTTGCAGGAGTATGAGGCTCAATCTAAGGAGTTAAAATATCAGTTGAACTTGCAAGTGGTTTTCAAGATCAAGGAGGAAAGAAGGAGCAAGCAGCATGGTGTGAGTAGATTTTTCTTATCTACTTTTGATGGATCACCTAAATGTCTAGCTAGGGCTTGGGTGAAGAAGCTAGACACCTATGTGCAACAACATCAAGTTTCAGAAAAGGAAGCCATCAAAGTAGCAGTGCTACATCTTTAGGGTAAGGCTTATGCTTGGTGTTTGTTTGAGTATTTTTCCTTAAATAATGAAAATACATCTACCTATGCAAGGTTCATTAAAAGAGTAGTGGAAAGGTTTGATGAAAAATCTTGTGAAACACCTTCTATGGAGACTATCAAACCAAATCAAAAAAAAAAATTACATGGATTGGAAGGGTCCCTAAATTCAGCTCCATTTCAGAAAATCATTGAAGGGGAGGGAAAATTGTATGATATTTTGCCAAGGGAAAAGTCCCCATTGCATGATGATATTTCTTTTCAGGAGGAAGACATGGAGATTCCTCCTTCAAAAGAAGACCAAGATCTAAGGTCTCTTATTGAGGTTGAGGCATTTCCAACTATGGAAGAGAAGGCTAGAGATGATAACGCAGTCATAACAAGAGCACATCTGGGACGTCATGAAGAGGAAGATGGAGCACTTTCTCGAAGGAGAGAAACTCTTGCATTCTTGCAAGGAGTTCCAAAGAATCTCGCATATGGAGATTGTGGCACAATCCTTGTGTAGCATGTGCCATCATTATCAAATGGTGAGATCTTGAAGACAGAAGAAATAAGGGAGGAGAGAATGTACCACATGATGATGAGGATACACCCCTCTTTATTTCAGAAGTTTGATGTACAAAGAAGGAAAGAGGATTTATGTAATGAAGGCAAGGAAAAATCTGTCCACACACATACACATCCTGCTCTATGCCTTGATGTCTCTTTACATGTAGGCATTCCACCAGGGATACCTCCTGATGGGAGGAAAACTAAAGTGCTCTCTCAACTATGGGAAGCATATACATACTTGGCTAAGGAAGGAGATTTGGGAGAAACTAGCACAACATAGAGAATCTTCCATGGATTCAAAAGACAGATAAACAATTTTCTGAATTGGACATTGCTATCTCCCACTCAGTTATTTGCACTGAAAAAGGAGAATTCAGAAGTCTATGATGGCATGGACATGATGTGATATGGGAAATCCATATATTTTTGGAAGCCAATGATATTTTCATTCACAAAAGAGATTTCTGAACATGACAAGAGGATATCAATACTCTTGCATGCATGGGCCACATTGAGGAAGTTTTGGAATACAAGGACTTTCCAAGGGAAGGTTGACTTCCATCTACTTCAATATTGTCTTGAGCAAGATCAGCTACAAAGGGGGTGGAAAAATGAATTTGATAGTACTCCAACATGTGACTTTGACATCAAGCATGTCAAAGAGTGGAGTCATGTTATGATAGGGGCTGCATTTCAGATTTCTACAGCGTTGTCATTATTGGGGAGCCTTGATCCTTATTAGGATTCCCAACTTTTGATGGAATACTCCAAGGACCTTTTCACATGTAAGGTTCTTGATGGGAAATTGATGGATAGGAGGTATAAAGTAGTTTAGGGAGTCATTTATTCCCAAGATCAAATCTATTTGGCTAGAGACTCCAAGCTCCAGGAGAAACTACTTAATATAGCCTATGAGATCTTGCTTTCAAAACCCACTAGTTTCATTAGAGAATATCATACTATTTAAAATGGATTCATGTGGGAAAACTTCAAAGATGAGGTTCACTCTCATATGAAGAAGTGCATGGATCATTTGCTGATTGAGGAGGAACATAGCTCTTGGAAAGAGTTATCATTACCACCTCCTTATTCATTAGGTGTTAGAGGGAGCTCATCCATGAGTTACCTCACTGATTTGAATCAAGTGTATAGTGAGACTTGTATTTTTAAACATCATGATGTACCTACTGTATGATTGTATTTTTATAACCGTCAATTGCAGGGCTTTGCTCCAAGATAGGGCACCTTTTCTTATGGGCTTCATTAGCCACCTTGGGCCATGAACAATGGTGATGTTGGTCATTCCTTGGGAGATCTTGGAGAGATGATGTACTCTTCATGGTGTGATTCATTAACACCAACCATCATACACCTTCTCCAAGCATGCAAGAAGAATGGGGCAGCAAACAAGTGTTGGGGAAAACACTTGTCATATCATATTCTATGGCAGTTAGGAGTAAAACTATGCTAGTTGCACATGAGGAATCATTTTCATTCTCCATTATTGCATGTGGTAGCTAGCATGACGTTAATTATGATCCCATATGCTGAACATGTTATTATATTTGTTGGGAACATGGTTGGAGGAGAGACACATTTGTTGGATCTGTCCTTGGGGAAAGAAATTTCCTACCTTTTTTGCACTACATGTGCTAAGGGAAGCATGGGAAACTCTATGGCCACTATAGTAGATCACTTGTTTATTTATGAGGTGGACCATATGACTGATTGGAGCACTTGGGGCATGGGTCTCATGAGAAAATGGGAGGAGCTTTACTATGAATTACCAAGCTGGGAGGTGATTCATTTCATTTGGATGATAGCATGGAGGTGGGAGTCCTTCATTGATGATGAAATTCCCCATGATTTTCATCACTTCTATCTTGAGGAGGCCATTGATCAGCAAGGAGGTTTCCATATATACCTTCCTTTCTTTCATGATGAGGGCCATTTGGTTTATCCACCAAAGGCCAAATTGTACACTTGGGAGGAGCCATTAGAAGACAGAATTATTGCAGGAAATCTAAAGCAATAGAGGAACATGTTGAATGAGGAGGCCACAAGAAGAGGAGGGGAGATTTTGTAGCACCCTTGCAGTTTCTTGAGGACAAGCAAGATTTGGAAGGGGAAGACTGTAATATTCCTAAATTAGCATGCAGCTAATGGGGATATTATTTTTGCTTTAAAAATCTAGTTAGATGAATAAATGTGTAGAGGTTAATGAAACTCCTAATGAAGAATAAATCAATTCCAAATATGAAAAAGGATAAATCTTGGCTATGTAAATAAGCACCCTTAGGTGTGAAGGGGCTAAGAATATTGACTAAGTCAACCTTGACCAA
Source organism: Pinus albicaulis (assembly GCA_034641835.2). Classification (NCBI taxonomy): domain Eukaryota; kingdom Viridiplantae; phylum Streptophyta; class Pinopsida; order Pinales; family Pinaceae; genus Pinus; species Pinus albicaulis. The sequence goes on along the minus strand of CM076576.1, from coordinate 665,235,379 downwards.
ATATACAACGCTATATAGGAGGAGTGCTCATCAATAAGGCACAACGTAATTCTAGTTGAAGATCTCTTGTGTGAAAGGGATGAGTCCATTGAAGGTGGTTTAGGGTTTTGCACGTTCTCATCTTATAAAATAAAGGGGAAGGTAGCATGAGGAGGTTGTTGAAGATATGATCTTTTGATATATTTTCTGTTTAGACCATATAGCTTTATTTGGATGTTTATCCTAGATTTCAAATGCTATTTAGCATTGCAAATTCCTGTTTGGGAGTTCCTCCTCTTCCCATTGAGTAGCTCTTGGGAGACTTTGTATTGCATATTCCACTATCTAGCTTGAAGGCCAAGCTTCTCCTTTAAATTACAACTTAGATATTTTTGAGGGTTTGGTTTTCCTTGCAAGCTGCAGCAAGTGGAGATTAGATCTCTTCATATCTAAGACATTTTAGTGCCCTTTTTCAATGGAGGAGTCCTCTGCTCTATTGGAGGAAGTGTATTAGAGTGATTGAGCTTAATTTCTTGATCTTGGCATGTGGCTAACTATTATCTATGCCCTACATCGCAGTTTCTATTCTGGATCTGCGTTATTCTTGTAGGATTTGTTGCAGGGAGTTTGGGTGCACTATTTGGAGAGATGGGTTCTGAGTGTTGGGGATATTCCCTACACTTTGAGGTCCATTGGAGGAGATCTACACATTTTGTATTTCAGATCTGATCTACATATTCTGAATACTTCATAATTTATGAACATTTATGTAGATCTGCTTTCTTAGATCTCAGATCTACTGTTTATCCTTTGTGTAATGCTCAAAACCCTAAGGGGATCTAAAATAGGAGCCTTTCTAGTGCATGGATCTGATATGGATCTGATTTTTTATGCACAGATATACTCTAGATCTGTCATGTAATCCATAGCAGTTTGCAGCCTAATAAAATAACGATGTCAAGGCAGTTTCAGTCCATTCATGTGGTTGCGACACCTCTTTTGAGGGAATTTCTTCTGTTTATGTCATGTATTTCCAACTATGTATCTCATGAGCCTCATTATAAAATTATCTTGTTTCTGTAAATATTATTGAAGAAAATTTTACTGGCCTCCTGCCCTTGCTATAAGTGAACTTTGTTATCTCCTTGTTGTATTATTCATACATTGTTGCAGTCCCTTTCTTGGGTATTTTTCATTTGTACTACATGTGGGAGATCTGTTTAACCCGCCTATAAATATTTGTTCCTAATATCCTCTGAGATTTGGGTCTTATATTATCATATCTAAGGGATCCAAGGGATGATTTCCAGTGTTGTAGCATACATTCCTGAAAAATGTGTTTTTCAAGCCTGCCTTGCTAGCAGTTCCAATTTTGGGATATTATAGAAACGCTAATAGAACCGCCTCTAAATCAATAGGAAGCCATCAATAATATCATCTAGCACATTCCTACTACAATCACCAAGGATCAAAACCAAATTCTACTTAAACTGGTTCAAATGCATGAAGTAGATCAAGCCATGGCCCAGCTCAAAGCTGGAAAAGCCCCAGGACCGGACGGCTTCACCACCAATTTCTTCCACTTATTTTGGGAAGATATGAAGGCTAATGTATGGGCTTTGGTTGAAGAATCCCGATCAATGCACTGGATGCTCCCTGCACTTAATGCCACTTTCATTACTCTCATCCTAAAAGAAGAGCACGCGACAGCCCCCAGCAAATACAATCCCATTTCCCTCTGCAATGTCCTCTATAAGTTGGTCTCCAAGCTGATTTCCAACCGTATAAAGCCTTTGCTCCCCCTCCTCATTTGATAAGAGAAAACTGGATACGTTGAAGATCGACACATTCTCGATGGTATCATTCTCACCCGTGAGGTAGCACACTCTTTGAAGACATGAAAAATTCCAAGTATGCTCCTCAAAATCAACCTCTCCAAAGCCTCTGATAAGCTTAGCTGGAAGTACATTCAACAAGTTTTGGCTACCTATGGTTTCAATCAAACTTGGATCTGATGAATCAAGAGTCTCATCACCTCCTCGATTTATTCTATTCTGCTCAATGGATCCCCTTCTGCCCCCTTCTCTCCCTCTAGAGGTATCCGTCAAGGGGACCCTCTATCTCCTTTTCTTTTTGTTTTGATGGTAGAAGTTCTAAGCAGGCTCATCAAATCCCATGTCCGTTCGTGATCCATTAGAGTTATCTATCTTCACCACCATGTTAGCTCCCTATAATTTCGGTAGATTGGTGAGACCGAAGCTGCAAGGAGAACACTTGAACCACTTTGGGATTCTAGGATCTAGCCCTCCTGAATCCAGAGAGGGATCTCTCTATACATGCAAAGATTGATTTATCTTTAAGGCTTTTAGGTATGATATTAGGCTAGTTATTAAGAACAAAGGTTTTTGTTTGGTTTTCGATGGTTGAGCATGATTTTTAGTTGAGTGGAAAGTCCTAAAATGAAAGAGTTTCAAAGGTGTGAAGTTGCAAGCAATCAGAACAAGATTTGGCTGATAGGATAGATATGATGTTGGTTTTTAGTCCATTGGGATATGGAGTCATAAAAGGGTTTAATTGTGCAACAATTTCAAGAGTGGTCCAAGGGGAAATTCATCTATATCATAGGGTATCTGAGATAAAATGATGGAATGGAACAATAAAAGTGCTGAAGGGGTGGAAAAAGACAATAATTTCAACTAGGATTTATCAGTCTTTCCAAACAAGAAAATCCTTTTAAGTAACTGTTTAGAACCAACCAAAGGACGGGGCTAACCATAGACTTCTTTGGACAAGTTTGTATTAAAGCTAACTCAATAGACAAACAATCCAGTAATCCACATAATTACTTTCAGAAGGGATGAAAACAGATGAGAAAAACAAAGTGCAGCCTAAGATTAGATAAGATACTTTTAAATCTAAACTGATTTCAGCATACTCTTAGGGAAACTTTCAGAATTACCTTTGGAGAAAGAAGCTAGAAGATAGGGAAAACCATAAACTTTCCTAGTCTAACTCTACTGAGTACATAATGAAAATAAAATTCAAGAACTTCCTTTCAAGCTTCGCACATCAAGACAGGGAAAAACCAACATTCCTTGATAATGTTTACACTTAACTTAAGTCATTCTTAAACACACAATTTGGAGGAAAACATTGAGATAAAGCTTATCAATCAAAGAAGAGTATTGTAAACATTAAATCCTAACTCTATGCTTGTTTTTCTTTATTAGAGAATAAATGGACAAAATGGCATACATGAAAGGAAAACAATTACATAGAAAGAAGCACTTCACTAGTGATATAGACCAGGATCCCAAGAATCAGCTTGTATATTGATGTCAATCCAGTTACATTCTTCAAGGCCAATGTTTCAGTTCAGCAATCATCTTTTCTTCTCAGCCTAACTTATTTTATTACAAACAGAGCTTCAAGAGCCTTTTAACGCTATTTACATGTAGAAAATTTTGAGCACAAGTATTATATCAAAGTTCTACAGCCAACCCTTTACAATAAGCTCCTCAAGAAGATTTTATAGAAAAATGAGGAGGTGGAAATATCTCTAGGGCTCAAGTATCATTAATTTTATAGTTAATTCAATTCTCTACCTTGAAAACCATGCAAGGCATAAGGCAAGAATTCATTTGATCTATATCTTTGTTTCATAACTCTGTTCAGCTTTCAAGGCTTAGTGGATTAAAATATTTGACTTTAAGGCTATTTCTTATCCTTGTAATAACTCTGCTGATAGCTTAAATTGGTGTCTTTGATTCTTATTAACTATTCAGCTGTCTTTTTGCTAATATCTTATATTCTAGTCATAACTCAGCCTCTTTTGACTACTTTGAGGCTACAGGTGGCTTTTGGTAGCTAAGAGGATTCAATTAGCCTCTGATGTGGTAGTGGAGGCTTTCTCGGATTGATAGATCTGATTGTCTTTCTTTAATCACTGTAATTTTATTTAATTCTATGTGTTAGGCATAATTAGGCCTAAATTCTATATTTTGTTCTTCAAACTATGTTTAATTGAATCGATTAGACTTTTAAATAGTCGATTTAGGCTATAATCCTTCAAAACTGTATAAACAACCTTCAATTCTTCATATTTGTTGTGACTAGGTCTTTTAACATCGATACTCTCTGTTTAATTAAGCTCTGTTGTGTCTTGTTGATGTGCAGGCATTATAGGGGATTTATAATGACGTCAGTGCTCATGAGGCACTAAATGAAACATGATATGGAACCCGGGAAAAACGATCTTTGTGATGTATAAAGGCCTGGGGGATCGTCATCCCTGGCCTTCAATTTTCTTTTACAACAATTGGAAAACTAATAAAACATGCACAATCAAAGAAAAATTAGAAAAATAATGCGGGGAAGGTTAAAACTACTTCAAAGGTTTAGGTTTGAATCGTGATTGTTAGATGAAAGCATCCAACGGTGGAGATTGCTCGCAGGGGGTAAAATAGGAGGCGGTTGGAACAAACAGTGGGGAGATTAAGTCAGGGCTATTGATCTGCAGATATCAACGGTGAGGATTAATCGGGATAATATAATGTGAAGGGGTCATATTTTTAATGAAATGGGGAAAATACAAAGGAAACTGGTTAAAAACCTTTGGCGGAGGAAAAAGTATAAAAATGAAATTTGGGGTTTCTTGGATGATTCTAGGCTGTCGGATGAGATTGGCCATAGAGATCAATGGCAGAGGTTGATATATGAAGTCCCTTGGAGGATGGGTGTAGGGCAGTAAAAAAAAGCGAGATTAAATGTGGGCCATTGATCTGCAGAGATTAATGACGGAGATCGATTTCGGGAAAATGTAGTGAGAGTGGGAAGGGTGGTTTCGGTTGAAGAAACAACCGGTTTCGCGCAACAAAAAGGGAGATATGTGGTTTTAACTTTTTGAACGTGATATGCATTATAGCCTGACACGTGGCCTTTCAAAGCCGCCCTCATCGCCTAAAATTAAATCATTAACTTTCGGGCTAAAAATCACACGAAACTGCATGTCGGCAGTTAGATCTGGGGCGTCAGATCGAACGGTCGAGAGGAGAGCACATTAAGACAATATGTAAGGACGGAAAGAGGTGGGGCAGGGGAAAGCAGTTTCAGTATTGAGCGCCCGATCAGGGAATGAATGGCGGAGATTTGATCTAGGAAGGGTAGGACCCAAAGGAGTTGGGCCTATCGCGTTGAATCTGGACCGTTGGATGAAACGGATGAATGGTCCAGATCCAATCTTGGGATCAAATGAATAAAATATGAGGTGATGGTCGGGCAGAGAATGGGTCAATGTGATCTGCTGATCTATAGAGATTAACGGCAGAGATCCGTTTAAAACTTTATACAGCGGGCTCATGAAAAATAACAAAGGGAAGGGAGAAATGATCCAGACCGTCGGATCTTATTTTATGGATGGCCCAAATGCAGTCGGAAGATCTGCAATCGGTAGGGGAAAAGGGAAAAGAGCACTGATGAGATTGAACATAGACCGTCGATCTGAGGATCAGATCAATGGCGGAGAATGAATCGGAAGTCCAAAGGCAGAAGGATGGGTTTATGAAAAAGAGTGATGTGGGCCATCGGATCTGGGAATGGTGGAATAGATCGACGGTTGGAAATCCATCGGAAGATCACCAATCGGGAGGGGGTAATAAAATATTTAAATACGCCCAATGAAATCTCCGATGAAAGATTCTGTAGATCGTTGATTGGTTTAATATCAATGGTTGGGAATGGTTCAACCAATGAACCAACAGGTTTTCCTTTTAACATAGAAAAATGGGTTTTTTGTGAAATACAAAGGAAAATTTGCATCAGGGAAGGGTTTTATATAAGGTTTAGCACCTGATTGCAGGGCTCTTGGTTTTACAAAGGAAGCAAAGGATCAGGGTTTATTAAAAAGGGGCTCATAGGAATCGGAACAAAGGAGGGGGCCTTTCAAATGCACCCAATGAATAAACTCCGATGCGAGATTTTATTGATCTTTGATCGGTTTTGGATCAATGGTCCTTTTCCTTAAAAACAATGAAACAACAGGTTTTAATAAGAACCTAGGAAAGTGGGTTTTTAACAAAATACAAAGGGAATTTGGCTTCGGGGAGGGTTTATTTATATGTTTTAGCGCCCGATTGCGGGGCCTTTGGGTATATGAAAATATGAAGGGATTGCGGGTTTATAACAAAGGAGCCAATCGCATCGGGGGATTTTTGAATAACAAAAGAAATGCGCTTGTTGAAAGTTCTGATTGCGATAAGCTCTTCAGGACTTTAACTCTTGGTATTGAGCACAGGTATATAGTGGAGAAGTGGTTTGGGGGTTTAGCCGAAGGGGGCTAAAGCCTTAGCACAAAAAAGTCTCATTTTTATGATTTTTCAAGGATTTTTAAGGATTTTGAAAGCTTTCGATAAGGCAAAGAAGGAGTTTTAAACCTTATCAAAGTGGTCTTAATGAAGGGAAGAAGGAAAAGAGGGAAAATAGAGGAATTTTATGAGGTAAAAGGGGATAAACAGGAGGTTAAATTTGAGTGGAAGAAGGGGTAAAAATGAGGGAAAAATGAATTTTTTTGCAGCAGTATTTTCTTCAGGAAAATAGTAGATTTTCAGAATTAAGAGGGAAACAGCAGTGAAGATTAACTCAAAGGTAAGTTATCTTCATAAGACTTCAAGAACTAACAATTTGGCAATAGAATTTTTTCTTTAAGACTTCAAAAAATGATTTAGCCACCATTTGATATGACAAATTTTATAGGTGGCTAACAGTGGCTCCACAAGGGGATGGTGCCTTCTTGAATGCATCAAGAACTTCAGACTTGTATTCTTTGGGGGTTGATCAATGCCTCATCCATTGGGCTGCAACTTTCTTTACTTTGCTTGCTTTCTTCTGTTGTTATGATAATGTTAGGACCCATGAAAAACAATGGAACTCTATCACAACAAACTTTCTACCTACCCAATCCTACTGATCTAACATTTTTTCTTCTTTCAGAGTGCATTTGGACTAGCAAACTGTTTTACAAACATTTTTTTCTTTTGAAAGAAAAAAACTAATCTAAATATACTTCTTATTTCTCCATGAACTCAGATTGAATAGTTGAGTTCATAAGCTTCTTTACCTAACTACTATCTGTTGGGATTAGACTGCCCAACATATTTTTATTCACTAATTTCTAAAATAGAAATTTAAAAGCATACAAGTCAGGATTGAACAGTCTAACTTTTTGTTGATCTATGGCATAAAAACAAGCTACACATAGATAATAATTTGCAGAAAATTAAATCAAAATTTTGAAGGCTTAAGATCTGAAAGTTTTAGGAACATCCTTCTCTTTTCTTCAGCTATGTTTTTAGGCATTGTTTGAGTTGTCTTACATTATTTTCTGGTTCGAGTTTTGGGCATATTAGAACTAGTTTGCTTCTATTTTTGGCTCAAAAATTTAGCGGTTTAGAGCCATTCTTCTTTTGGAATCTTAGGTTCAGATTTTGAACTTGTTTGAACCTTTCTTTTTCTATCCTAATCTACCTAACTGATAAGCCAAGATTAAGCTGTTTAGCAAATCTGATTCCCTAACCTATTAGCAGTAAATTTAAAACTAATTAGTCATGATTAGGCTGTATGACTAACTAGAAGTGTGTTTCTTAGGAGTGACATTTAAGCTTACAAACTTTCAGATTTTGTTTCTCTTTTTTGGTATGGGGCTGTACCTTTCTTGTTTTTACAATATGCCCTCTTTTCTCTTTTTATTTTTTTTGTATTTTTTATTTTTCTAACTTTTAATGCAATGATGGATGAAATATTTATAATGAGAAAAAAGAGAAAAAGGCTTCCAAACATGATAGGATCAAGAGAAATAATGTTTGAGCATCCTGCCATTGACAAGACCCCCAAATAGTTCAGCTCCATTCAATTCCTGCAAGAAATAAGCATTGTTACCAGCAGTAGAATGAATGAGATAAGGGCCAAGCCATAAGTTATCAAATTTCCCATGCTTGCCCTTGTCTTCTTTCCTTGAGTCCCACTTTAACACTTTGTCCCCAATGTTGAAATGTCTGGCCTTTCTCCTTCTATCAAAAAGCTTCTTGATGTTCTCTTACTTTTGTAATGCTCTGTTGTAAGCCTCCTCTCTACTTTTCTGAAGATGTATAGTCTGATTTATTCTTCTGATCATGTCATTGTCTTCAGACTGCACTTCTTGAATCAACTTCATAACTAGTACACCAAGGCTGGTTGGAAAAATTGCATCTATACCATACACAAGATGATAGGGTGACATCCCAATAGATTTCTTAAGTGTTAATATGTTAGCCCATAGTGCAAGAACTAGCTTTGTGTGCCAAGACTTCTTTTTGTCCAACAACAACTTCTTGATTATGTTCACCAAACTCTTGTTTGAAGATTCTGCTAGCCCATTAAATTGAGGGTAATAAGCAGTAGAATGACCCAATGTTATCTGATATTTGTGACAGAATTCAACCATCTTCTTGGATCCAAATGCAGCAGCATTATCAGTGATGATCTTCCTAGGATAGCCAAATCTAGAGAGGATATGAGTCTCAATAAATTTTATGATGACAGAGTCATTGGCTTGCCTAGAAGGGATGGCTTCTATCCATTTGGTAAAGCAGTCTATTGCAGTGAGAATCCATCCATGTTGGGCAGATGAGGGTGGATGGATTTATCCTATGAAGTCAAGTCCCCACTATTGAAAAGGAGCTTCAATAGTGATTGAATGCAGAGGTAAGGACAACAACTTTCTTTTGCCTTCAAAAAGTTGACATTTATGATAGGAAATGATCATTTTATGGACATCTAGAAAGAGTGTGGGCCAATAGTAACCAGCTCTAAGGATTTTGTTGGCTGTAGTCTTCCAATAGAGGTGGCCCCCACATTCTCCTTCATGGAACTCGTGCTTAACCTTCTCTGCGTCATTCTCCAGCAAACATTTAAGCAATATACCACTTGCATTTTTCCAATAAAGACATTTATCTATAATGCATCAGCTTTTAACTTTAAAAACCTTGCCTTTGTTTCTGATAAACCAGGAGGTGTAGTCAAATTAAGAAAAACTTATAGAATATCAGTATACCAAGAGGAATTCATAAAATGATCTTCAATAATGGGAGTTGACAGTTCCTCTTGTTCATCTAAAGCATTTATCATATTTATATCAAGGACTTTAAAATTTTATTCAGCCATTAATATAGCTAGACCTCGGCCTTTAATGAGCTTAGTGGGCTTGATTTCTAAATCATATTCAAGTATCACAGCTATTCACTACCTCTCTTTCCATCTAGGTCCTGTGTTATAATGTCTTTCACAACTGAATTTGGGACAAAGGAAATGATGTGGGAGTGCAAAATATAAACTCTGAAGTCTTTTAAAACTTTGATTAAGGCAAAGGCTTATTTTTCCATAATGTTGTACTTCAGAGGAGCATCTCTCAATGCCTTGCTAAATAATGCAATGGGATGCTCTTGTCCCTATGGATTTTTCTGCAATAGGACAGCAACTATTGTATGTTCTGATGCAAATGAAAAAATGTAAAAATCTTTTGAAAAATCAGGACTTATTAGAACTGGTGTTTTGGTTAATGCTTGTTTTACCAGTTCAAAGGATTTCTTTGCTTCCAAGGTCCATTTAACTCCTTGCTCCTTTTTCAGCATGTTTGTAATGTTTCTAAGGAGCTCAGCTAAGTTGGGTATGAACCTTCTCAAGAAATTAATCTTCCCAATGAAAGATTGAAGTTCCTTGATGTTTCGACGATGAGTGATTTGCAATATAGCCTCGATCCTTTTTGGGTCTATCTTTATTCCCTCTTTTGATATGATGTTCCCAAGAAGTTTACCTTCTTGGAGACCAAACAGTGTTTTCTTTGGATTTAAATATATCCCAAACTTTCTACATTTCTTGAATACTTTTCTCAAGTGTTCTAAGTTCTTTTCATCTGTCTTAGAAAAAACAGTGACATCATCAAGGTAAATAATGATGAAGTAGCCTAATTCTTCTGACAATGCAATGTCCATGGCTCTCTGGAAAGTAGCACCAGCATTCATTAAACGAAAGGGCATTTTCACATACATGAAAGTGCCCCAAGGTGTAGTAAAGATTGTCTTTAATTGATCATCAGGATGAACTAAAATATGATTGTATCCTGAGTAGCCATCTAGCAAAGAAATTATTTTAGAACCAACTACCCTTTGTAAAATATGGTACATCTTGGGTAAAGGGTATTTTTCCTTCAATGAAGCTTTGTTTAAGTCTCTAAATTCAATACAAAGCCTAATCTCTCCTATTTTTGTCCTAACTGACACCAGATTAGAAACCCACTCAGAATATCTAATAGGGACAATAATACCAGCTTTATACATTTTCTTGATTTCCTTCTCAACCAAAGGCAACTGAACAAGGTTTATTCTGCGCAGTTTTTGTTTAAATGGCTTTTGGTTTTCCTTGAGAGGTATTTTGTGCTGAATTATTTCAGTGTCATATGATTTCAGATCCTCATAACTCCACGCAAAAACATCAGAAAATTCTCTAAACAGCTCTATGTATTTGAGTTTGATGTGAGTTGGTAAAGTTTTAGATAGATTGATCATTTTCAGTTTTAATTCACTGCCTATATTACACTCTTCAATTTCAGTCTCGACAAGATCCAGTTTCGGTTTCTTGGCCACATCGTTGAAATCAAACAACTCTTCTAAAGGGACCAGACCCTTTGGCAAAATTTGATTGTTAGACTGTAGAGTTTCTAAGTCTTCTGTTTCTAAGTCTGCAACGATTTCTGTTGTGTTTTCAAGTTTGTTAGACAACAGATTTACATCAGCCATCTCTGGAGACCTTTCTTCTTCATCAAGTAGTTTTTCTTCACTAGGACAGTCTGTTTCATAGTCTGAATCCGAACTTGGTAGTTCAAATGCATTTATGGACTGCAGGAAGTCTTCTATTTGTTTGACTCCATCAAACACTTGCCAATATTTTTTGTTATCAGGAACAGCTGGTCTAAATTTAATTTGAGTTGTACATTGTTTGGTTTCAAAAGGTGTTAAGCATGTTCAAACAACAAAAGCTAGACTATGGGCCATGATATTCTTTTCTCTTGGGACAAAAACAAGTTGGGATTCCTCAAAAGTTTTCAATAAATCCATGACGTTGTTCCTGTACGCTCCAATTCTGGCGTGTTTGGCACTGTATTCCCCATTCACTTGCCTAATGATTAAATCTGAATCCCCATGCAGTTTAATTCTCTTGGCTCCTAATTTCTTCAACGAGTGTAAGCCTAAAAGAAGGGATTCATATTCCGCTATGTTATTTGAACACTGGAAATTTAATCTGTAGGAAAGGCCTTCGGTATGATTATTTTCGGTGTTATGTATCCAGAAGCCTGCACCAACATTGCTCCTAGTGCAAGACCCATCGAAGTTGATACTCCACAGAGGACTAGTTTCAGGTTCAGCAGTTTGGTTACTATCCTTTTCAACGAGTGTGCTTTTGGTTTGTTCTTGAAGATCAACACTTTGTTGAATTTGTTTTACTTCCTCGGGTTTTTCATTACGTTGAGGATAGCTTTCTTGACTCTGAAGGTTTAAAAGTAATGGATGAATGATTTGTAGCTCTAGACCTGTGTTGTGTTTGCTGTAGTTTTTGGGTTTAGCAAACTGTTTTTCCACTTCTGTGTTGTCTTCCTCCTCCTCTCTATCTACCATTAATTCAATTAAGGTCACTTGTTCAGTGAATGTTTCATCATTGAAAAGGATAAATGAATCAAGGCCTGTGTTTACAGAATAAAGGGGAGAGTTTTGTGGTCTCTCTTGGCTAGTAACCATGTATTGCATATGAGATTCCCTATACAGTCTTCTTGTTTGATCAAAAACAAGGATGGTCGCATATGTGATATCCATCTGCATAGTTCCCTGTAACTTAGCTCCCTAAGATCTTGATAACAACATACCATACTTTGGGGGTACATCAGCCACAACAATATACATGACTAAACACTTGGCTATAATTTGTGCTAAGTTAACACAGATGTATTTGATTAATCCTAAACATTTCACTCTGCTTGAGTCAAAGGAGTAAATATCTTTGTAAGGTTTGGTGATTTCAAGGCCTAGGCTCTCCATTACAGCTTTGGGCATTAGATTAGTAGAAGCCCCTGAATCATGCATAGTGTTGTGTAAAATCTTGTCATGAACATTTAAACTAACATAAAAAGGAGGAACTGGTGCCTCTTGATATATACCCTCAATATTAGGACCAAATATGAGCTCTGGTTGGTCATCATTAAGATTGACAGTGTCATTATTATCTTCTATGTTAAAAACCTTCAAAATTTGGGATCTGTACACATTTTGGGCAGCTAATTCAGTGAGAGGAACAGAGATTTTGATTCTGGCAATTTCCTTCTCCAAACTAAAAGGCATCTGATTCCTTGAAGTGCTTGTTTCAAACTTATTAACTGCCACTTTATCAGCAAAATCAGTTTCTGAATTCCTCTATTTACATTGGTTAGAATTGTTTTAACGTGAGCACTAGCTGAGGTACAAGTGTTTCTAAGATCTACACTCTATTTTTGATTGTTTTGAGTAACGTTCTCTTTATTTTTATCAGAATTTATACTCACTTTTTTATTTTTCTGCTTTGTAACTTTGGGTTTATTTACAGTGCTATTTTGTGTAGTTTTTTCAGAGGTTTTAGTTTTGGGAGTTTCTTGATTGCTTTTACTCCTAAGGTCATATTCCTTTGTGGTTTCTATGATGAAATTTTCCATTTCCTGATAATAAAATTCATCTTCTGCTCTCTTGTCATCATAGGGTGTGTATAGACCTTGTTTCCTATTGTAATGAACTTCAAAGTCATCATTATCTACTCCCAACATGTTTATGTTATCCTCCTTTTTTTGTTCTAATGTTTCTTCAACCTCACTTACATAGTTTTGATGAAAAGGAGGAGTGATCTGTTGATCATCTTCCCTTGGTCTATTCTGAGGTTGATTTCTCCTAAAAAATTTATTCTGGTTTTGATTTCTATTTTGAGGAGCAGTTTGGTTTTGACTTGCTTGTACTCTCTCAAGTATGCTCATATTTTTCATCATCTCCTCCATCATTCTCTCCATCCTTGAGCTAGATTTGGAAGGTGTGGATTCCTCTCTAAAGGTCACTTTCTTCTCATTCTTCATTCTTGCTCTTTTCTCCATTAGATTTACTTCCACAGCAAGAGATCCTTTTTTCATAACTTCAAGGGTTAAAGGATCTCTCTCTCTCAGCTGATAGGCCATTTCAGGATCAAATCCTTTAGGAAACTTGTTTAAAGCCGAGCCTTGTGGAGGTTTTAAGTCTGGGGGAAGTGCATTATACACACTGTTAAACCTAGTGCAATAAGCTTGTACACTTTCCCCAATGTTTCTGTGGAGATTCTTGTAGCCCAAAAGTATTTGGAGAGGGTTCTTCTTCACTTCCCATTTGTTTAAGAATAACTGATGGAAGGCTTGGAGATCATTTATATTGTGGGGGGTTAATCCTTTAAACCACTTTCTTACTTGTCCCCCCTAAACTCTGAGCAAATAATCTAATTTTGACAGTTTCATCATCAATTTCATTTATGTCAAAGTAGTCATTCATCTTATCCACATGTTGTGAAGTAGTAGTAGCATTACTGGCATCATACAAAGGTATCTTGGACTGATAATCTTGTGGAAGATTGACCAATGGTTAAGGAATGACAAGGGAAGCGTACCATGTTGCCGGGTGGAGGTGGATTTACAAGAGGTGAATTGTCAAGAGGGAAAGTGGGTTGAAATGGAGTGGTTTGGATAGTGGATGTATGAAGAACTGATGTGGATGTACCAGCAATAGATTGGTGGCTGATCTTGGATGAGAGAAACCAAAATTGTGAAGGAAATGTAAATTTGGTGGTGTAGTTTCTCTACTACCAGGATGTTCACTTCTTGATGGGGATGAAAGTGAAGGCTCTGAATCTTGCTGATCTAAATCCTCAAGTGACCTAGTTCTAAATGGATTTCTTAAGTCAACCTGTGGATTTTTTAGAGCTGCAAGGTTTTCAGGAACAGAACTAGCTCTACTAGGTGATCTGAAAATAGTTGAAGATTTAACCTCAGGAGACTTCCTAATGATTCTTTCAGGGTTATAAACTATCTCAGGAGGGTTTGGGTCAAGGTAGGCTCTAGTATGAATCTTTCTAGGAGCCACTATGCTGTGTTTTTCAGACCCAACTAAACAAGAAAATTTTAACCAAATATGACAATATTTAAGAGGCTAACTGATCTGTTAAACAAGAAAATTTAATCCTAAAGTCCTATTACTGAGTTTATATGATGTTATGATGATAATGGGTCTTTCCAGTGGAGTCTTAAGGTCTGTTTAGGATTATCGAGTCACCAAGTGGAAATTTTTAGCTCTTTTGGAGGTAAAAGGTTTATGGTCCACCACCATGTTTATTGAATACCAATCTGAAATATTTTTGGGTTTTCTAAGTTATTTCAGTTCTATGGGTTTTAAGAGTGTTGTAAATCTATTTCAACACTTAGCTACGATGACGAGACAGAGAAAGTCTACTCTTATGGCTAAGCTAGCTAATCCTTCAAGGTTTGATAAGCTCTTATGAGAATCCTAAGTTTTCCTTAGTTTGTCACTGATTCAAACAAGTTTTATCATGATTACCATTTGCTTGGTAGTGCTGGAAGAGGGCTACTTGTACTCACTGAACAATATTCTTGAATCAAGGGGTAATCTGAGGTCTTAAAAGTATCTAGGATGAATTTTTCTCAGAAATTCCCCAGTGGAGTCACTAGAAATGTTATTCCTGGTGGCTCAACTGGAAAATATACCAAATATTCTTGAATCAAGGGGTAATCTGAGGTCTTAAAGGTATCTAGGATGAAAAACACTCAAAATTCCCCAACGGAGATGCCAGAAATGTTATGCCTGGTGGCTCAACTGGAAAATATACCAAATATTCTTGAATCAAGGGGTAATTTGCGGTCTTAAAGGTATCTAGGATGAAAAACACTCAAAATTCCCGAGCGGAGTTGCCAGAAATGTTATGCCTAGTGGCTCAACTGGAAAATATACCAAATATTCTTGAATCAAGGGGTAATCTGAGGTCTTGAAGGTATCTAGGATGAAAAACACTCAAAATTCCCTAGCGAAGTCGCCAAAAATGTTATGCCTGGTGGATCAACTGGAAAATGTACCAAATATTCTTGAATCAAGGGGTAATCTGAGGTATTAAAGGTATCTAGGATGAAAAACACTCAAAATTCCCCAGCGGAGTCGCCAGAAATGTTAGCTCCCTATAATTTCGGCAGATTGGTGAGACCGAAGTTGCGGGGAGAAGACTTGAACCACTTTGGGATTCTAGGATCTAGCCCTCCTGAATCCAGAGAGGGATCTCTCTATAAGTGCAAAGATTGATTTATCTTTAAGGCTTTTGGGTATGATATTAGGCTAGCTATTAAGAACAAGGGTTTTTGTTTGGTTTTGGATGGTTGAGCATGATTTTTAGTTGAGTGGAAAGTCATAAAATGAAAGAGTTTCAAAGGTGTGAAGTTGCAAGCAATTAGAACAATATTTGGCTGATAGGATACATATGATGCTAGTTTTTAGTCCATTGGGCTATGGATTCATAAAAGGGTTTAATTGTGCAACAATTTCAAGAGTGTTCCAAGGGGCAAGTCATCTATATCACAAGACATTTGAGATAAAATGATGGAATGGAACAATAAAAGTGCTTAAGGGGTGGAAAAAGACGATAATTTCAACTAGGATTTATCAGTCTTTCCAAACAAGAAAATCCTTTTAAGTAATTGTTTAAAACCAACCAAAGGACAGGGCTAACCATAGAATTCTTTGCACAAGTTTGTATTAAAGCTAACTCAATAGACAAACAATCCAGTAATCCACATAATTACTTTCATAAGGGATGAAAACAGATGAGAAAAACAAAGTGAAACCTAAGATCAGATAAGATACCTGTAAATCTAAAGTTCTTTCATCATACTCTTAGGGAAACTTTCAAAATTACCTTTGGAGAAAGAAGCTAGAAGATAGGGCAAACCATAAACTTTCCTAGTCTAACTCTACTGAGTACATAATGAAAATAACATTCAATAACTTCCTTTCAAGCTTCGCACATCAAGACAGGGACAAACCAACATTCCTTGATAATGTGTACACTTAACTTAAGTCATTCTTAAACACACAATTTGGAGGAAAACATTGAGATAAAGCTTATCAGTCAGAGAAGGGTACTGTAAACAGTAAATCCTAACTCTATGCTTGTTGTTCTCTATCAGAGAATAAATGGAAAAAATGGCATACATGAAAGGAAAACAATCACACAGAAAGAAGCACTTCACCAGTGATATAGACCAGGATCCCAAGAATTAGCTTGTATATTGATGTCAATCTAGTTACATTCTTCAAGTCCATTGTTTCAGTTCAACAATCATCTTTTCTTCTCAGCCTAACTTATTTGATCACAAATATAGCTTCAAGAGCCTTTGAATGCTATTTACATGAAGAAAATTTCGAGCACAAGTATTATATCAAAGTTCTGCAACCAACCCTTTACAATAAGATCCTTAACAAGATTTTATAGAAAAATGAGGAGGTGGAAATATCTCTAGGGCTCGAGTATCATTAATTTTACAGTTAATGCAATTCTCTTCCTTGAAAACCATGCAAGGAATAAGGCATGAATTCATTTGATCTATATCTCTGTTTCATAACTCTGTTCGGCTTTCGAGGCTTAGTGGATTAAAATATTTGACTTTAAGGATATTTCTTATCCTTGTAATAATTCTGCTGACAGTTTAAATTGGTTTCTTTGATTCGAATTAACTGTTCAGCTGTTTTTTTGCTAATATCTTCTGTTCTGGTCATAACTCGGCCTCTTTTAACTACTTTGAGGCTGCAGGTGGCTTTTGTTAGCTGAGAGGATTCAATTAGCCTCTGATGTGGTAGTGGAGGCTTTCTCGGATTGATAGATCTGATTGTCTTTATTTAATCACTGTTAATTTTCTTTAATTCTATGTGTTAGGCATAATTAGGCCTAAATTCTGTCTTATGTTCTTCAAACTATGTTTAATTGAATGGATTAGGATTTTAAACAGTCGATTTAGGCCGTAATCCCTCAAAACTGTATAAAAAACCTTCAATTTCTCATCTTTGCTATGACTGGGTCTTTTAACACTAATACTCTCTACTTAATTAAGCTTTGCTGTGTCTTGTTGATGTGGAGGTTTTACAGGGGCTTTATAATGACGTCAGTGCTCATGAGGCACAGGATGAAACGTGATATGGAACCCCGGAAGAATGATCTTTGTGATGTATAAAGGCCTAGGGGATCATCATCCCCAGGCTTCAATTTTCTTTTACAACAATTGGAAAACTAATAAAACCTGCACAATCAAAGAAAAATTAGAAAAATCCTACGGGGAAGTTTAAAACTGCTTCAGAGGTTTAGTTTTGAATCGTGATTGTAAGATGAAAGCATCCAATGGTGGAGATTGCTCGTGGGGGGTCAAATAGGAGGCAGTTGGAACAAATGGTGGGGAGATCAAGTCAGGGTCGTTGATCTGCAGAGATCAACGGTCGGGATTAATCAGGATAATATAATTCGAAGGGGTCATATTTGTAATGAAATGGGGAAAATACAAAGGAAACGGGTTAAAAACCTTTGGTAGAGGAAAAAAGTATAAAAATGAAATTTGGGGTTTCTCAGATGATTCTGGGTCATCGGATGAGATCGGACATAGAGATCAATGGTAGAGGTTGATCTATGAAGTCCCTTGGAAAATGGTTGGAGGGCGATAAACAAAAACGAGATTGAATACGGGTCATTGATCTGCAGAGATCAACGACAGAGATCGATTTCGGGAAAATGTAAAGGGAGTGGGAAGGGTGGTTTCGGCTGAAGAAACCATCGGTTTCACACAACAAAAACGGTGATAGGCAGCTTTAAATTTTTGAATGTGATATGCATTAGAGCCTGACACATGGCCTTTCAAAACCACCCTCATTGTGTAAAATTAAATCATTAACTTTTGGGCTAAAAATCACACGAAACTACGCGTCGTCCATTCGATCTGGGGCATCAGATCGAACGGTCAAGAGTAGAGCATTATAAGACAAGATGTAAGGATGGAAAGAGGTTGGGTAGGGGAAAGCAGTTTCAATCTTGACCACCCGATCAAGGAATGAAAGGCAGAGATTTGATCTAGGAAGGGTAGGACCCAAAGGATTTGGGCCTATCGCATTGAATCTGGACCGTTGGATGAAACAAATGAATGGTCCAGATCCAATCTTGGGATCAAATGAATAAAATATGAGGTGATGGTCGGGCGGAAAATGGGTCAATGTGGAGATCTGTTTAAAAATTTATACAGCGGTCTCATGAAAAATAACAAAGGGAAGGGAGAAATGATCTGGACCATCAAATCTTATTGTATGGACGGCCGAGATGCAATCGGAAGATCTGCGATTGGTGGGGGAAAAGGGAAAAGAGTGTCGATGCGATTGAACGTAGATCGTCGATCTGAGGATCAGATCGATGGAAGAGAATGAATTGGAGGTCCAAAGGCGAAGCGATGGGTTTATGAAAAAGAGTGATGTGGGTCGTCGGATCTGAGAATGGCGGAATAGATCGATGGTTAGAAATCCATCGTAATATTGCCAATCGAGAGGGGGTAATAAAATATTTAAATGCGCCCAATGAAATCTCCAATGTGAGATTCTGCAGATTGTTGATTGGTTTAAGATCAATGGTTGGGAATGGTTCAACCAATGAACCGGCAAGTTTTCCTTTTAACATAGAAAAATGTGTTTTTTGTCAAATACAAAGGAAAATTTGCATCGAGGAGGGGTTTTATATAAGGTTTAGCGCCCGATTGCGGGGCTCTTTTTTTTAAAAAGGAAGCAAAGGATCAGGGTTTATACAAAAGGGGCTCATCAAAATCGGAAAAAATGAGGGGGCATTTCAAATGCGCCCAATGAATAAAATCTGATGCGATATTTCATTGATCGTCGATCGGTTTTAGATCAACGGTCCTTTTCCTTAAAAACAATGAAACGGCGGGTTTTAATAAAAACCTAGGAAAGTGGGTTTTTAACAAAATACAAAGGGAAATTGGCTTCGGGGAGGGTTTATTTATATGTTTTAGCGCTCGATTACGGGGCCTTTGGGTATATGAAAAGATGAAGGGATTGGGGGTTTATAACAAAGGAGCCAATCGCATCGGGGGATTTTTGAATAACAAAAGAAATGCACTTGTCGAAAGTTCCGATTGCAATAAGTGCTTCGGGACTTTAAATCTTGGTCCTGGGCGCAGGTATATGGTGGGTAACTGGTTTGGGGGCTTAGCCGAAGGGAGCTAAAGCCTTAGCAAAAAAAGGCTCATTTTTATGATTTTTCAAGGATTTTTAAGGATTTTGAAAGCTTCCGATAAGGCAAAAAAGGAGTTTTAAACCTTATCAAAGGGGTCCTAATGAAGGGAAGAAGGAAAAAGAGGGAAAATAGAGGAATTTTGTGAGGTAAAAGGGGATAAACATGAGGTTAATTTTGAGTGGAAGAAGGGGTAAAAATGAGGGAAAAATGGAGTTTTTTGCAGCAGTCTTTTCTTCAGGAAAACAACAGGTTTTCAGAATTGAGAGGGAAACAACAGTGAATATTAACTCAAAGATAAGTTATCTTCATAAGACTTCAAGAACTAACAATTTGGCAATAGAATTGTTTCTTGAAGACTTCAAAAAATGATTTATCCACCATTTGCTATAACAAATTTTATAGGTGGCTAACACACCGCACCCCCATCACCCACCAGCAGTTTGTCGATGATAACATGCTTTTTGGTCACCCTCAGTGCAAGAGGACTCCTCCTACAAGTCCATCTTGGATTGCTTCTCCTTGGCCACCAGTACTTCGGTCAATAACTCCAAATCCCAGCTCTTCTTCTTCAATACCCCTCTCCTCACTCAGCACAATATAGCTCGCATTCTTGGCTTCCCTATTCCCTCGCTACCCTCCAAGTATTTAGGAGCCCCTCTAACTGTCTCGGTCATTAAACATACCTCTTGGAAATATTTGTTGGATAGATTGGAAACTCGACTCTCTCTTTGGACCCATCGTGCCCTCAACCTTTCTAGTCACCTCATTCTTGTCAAGTCTGTTCTCCAGTCCATGCCACTGTACCTGTTCTCCACGCTTTCTGCTCCTAAATGGGTGCTCAAGGCTATCGAGAGCCTTCAGCACAAATTTCTCTGGGGTGGTGAAAAAGCTAAAAGGAAGTGGGCTTTAGTCAACTGGAAAGATGTATGTGCCCCAAAAAACTCTGGTGGGCTTGGCCTAAGAGATCCAAGCAGAGTAATGAATTCATGGGAGCTAAAATTTGGTGGCAATGGATATCCAATATGGACACTCCTTGGGCATAGCTCTAGACCGCCAAATACACGGATAATTGGCCAATAAGCAATCTGATCCACTTTGATGCTGAGAAGGATGGGTCTCTCATCTGGAAGGCAGCTAAGCAACAACGAACCCTAGTTCGTGATCATATATTCTGGGAAGTAAGATCAAGAAATCAAGGTCATTTCTAGAATGACTCTTGGAAACAAATGCCCAAAATGGCTACCCTCTTTCCCAATTTAGATTGGTAGGGAAACATGGAGTGCCTACAACAACCTCACATCAATTGCTTTTGGGGCACTCAAGACAATAGTAGTTCGCCATCTTAATATCATCAATGGCTTCCAACAGATCAACTCAGAGATCGACTTGGCCTCCACCTCACTAATGATATCAAGCAGGAACTTGACAAGCGCTGAATCCGAAAGATCGAAGGAGCTGACATCATTCAATGGGGATACAATTCAGTGGGGACCTTCACTACCAAAGAGGCTTATCGCCTACTTCTCCCCATCCATCTAGATGAGAATGATATCATCTGGAAAAAAATCTGGCATCCCCAGATTTGGCCCAAGATCTCCACTTTTCTGTGGCTTCTTAGTAAAATACACATTCTCACTTGGGACAATCTATGCAGGAAGGGTTTTGTGGGCCCCTCTCAATGCCCCAACTGTGGAAACAATGAGGAATCCAGTGAGCATCTCTTTAATGAATGCACCCTAGCCATCATGCTCTGGGACAAAGCTGTACTGCTAAGTATAATGTCTGATAGGATTCCAGGAAAAATTCTCAACACCATCAGGAGATGCCCCCCACTCCCTTCCAGTGTGACATTCTCAATGCTCTCTAGTCCATACCTCCGGGGCACATCCTCTAGACCATATGGAAAGAGCACAACCACATAATCTTTAGGGATCTAAGAACCCCTCCTAATATCCTTTGGAATTTTGTTTGCAAAGAATATACAAGAGACCTTAGCCCTCCATCGCTGACAGGACTCCGACCTCCCCACCCATCTGGGGTAAAAACTCATTTGGGCTAATTGGAATCTCAAGCTCCACTCCTTCCCCATCTGTTAGCCCCCTTCAAACAAAACCTCAGGCTCCCCCAGCTCTTGGTCCGCGCTGTCACCTGGGTTCGTTAAGCTCAATTTTCACAGGGCCTCCAAGGGAAACCCAGGAGAGGCAGGATTGGGTGGTATTTTGAGAAATTCTGGCGGAAATGTGCTTTTGGTCTTCTATGGGTCTCTTGGTTGGGATACCAAAAACTCTACTGAACTTGAAGGCCTACTCCAAGGGCTCCTTCTAGCTCAAGACCACAATTTCTTCCCCTTGGAAATTGAGGTTGACTCCCAAATCCTCGTTGACATGGCCATTCATCATCAAGCCAGTTCTTCAACAACGAAATCGGCTAAGAGCTGGCAGCTGGCCTCACATATCACTCTCCTGAAGCAGTGGATTCAAAATCATACTGCGATAGACTTCAATCATATCAGGCGAATTGCCAACAAGATTGTTGACCTTCTTGCTAACAAAGGAGTCTTTCACAACACTCCTCTCAGTTCCAATACTCTCTCCTCCCTAGATGATGAAGCTCTCAAAAATGAATGCACCCAAGTAGTACTCAATGATCTACTCCCCCCGGATGTGGGTGATCGTTAGCAAGTAAAGGAGCCACGGGGCAGCCATGTGGGAAGACACACAGTGGCTCCACGTGCTCAGTTCTGGGAAGCAGCACCGTGTTAAATATTGGATTGAGGGTGCCATTACTTCACCCTCCACCACCGTCCCTAAGGACGCACAAAATGCTGTCACATTAATGTCACCATCGGGGGCCTTTAATCCTACCAAATTGCCTTCTCCTCCTAATTTCGCCCAACCCATTCTCTCTTTGCATCTTTCTATTTTTCTCCATTACCCTCCAATCTCGCCTGGCCCTAGCAACAACCTCCTCTCGAATCATGCTCTTGGCCCCCATCTATCAAGTGACTCCCCCCCTGGAAAATTATGCCTCGTCGACATAGACAGAGATGCAAGAGAGCTAGGGGGCATGGCCAACCCTCTCGTCCTCCTCACCCTCCCCTGTCGCTCTCCCATGGCCGTGACCTGAACCTCTCCATTGATTGGAATGAGCTCGATATCTCCCCCCCTGTTAATTTGAATGCCCAGCTTTCCTTGCAGCTTCCTGCTTGAGCTCTGCTCTCCTCCACCTCCCGCAGCAAAAAGCGATCTCGCAAATCCACCATCTCCCCTGAGCCTGCTTTCATCCCCCACAAGATGAAAGCCCTCCTGGAGCAAAGTGCCTCCAATGGTAGCAGCAATTCCAGTGACTCCAGTGGCAATAGCAGTGGCAGCCCAGACTTGGACGTTGATGGTACCCCAGACTAGGACGTTGGCAGCTTCTTGAACCAATCTAAGTGGCATGATGCCTCCTGGCTTGATGAAATTGCGGCAAATTCTGGTCTCCCTGCTTTGCCACATCCTCAGCCTGCTGAACACGTGTTGAGCAAAGGGACGGAGGAGGAAGGCTACGTGTGCAGGATCTTGGAAGAGGTCCCAAACTCTAGCAACAAGCATGCAGGTCATCCTTAGGATATTTTTTTCATCTCTCCTAGGCATTCTCATGTTTAGAAACTATTTTCTATGGGTTTTTTACTCAATTCTGAAAACTGCACTTGTTGGTTTCCCGTCAAGGGCAACAGTCTATTTTTGGCTTCTAAGGGTTGGTTTCCCCATCAGGGGTAGTCCAGTACTTCGTATAAAGCTAATGAATCTTCCCTCTGGAATGAACTTGTTCACTCCTCAGGATGCGACCTGTAACTTCTAGTTTTATATGATATAATAGAAGTAGCATAACTTAGAAAAATATATATATATATATATATATATATATAATTAAATTTTAATTAAAAACCAAAGTGTGATGGGTATTCAAATGCCAACGTGTGATGTTATTTAAACAATGGATTAATCATACAAGGTTCATGTATGAACCAATTATGCATATACCAAAGTTTGAATATTCCAAGGTTTAATCCACATAGAATATCCCATGGTTTATTGCGCATAGTATTTGCAAGGTTGGTATAATGCCGAAGGCCCATTATAAATGGAAAAAGGACTTAAATGGGTGTGTGGGTCGGGTTTTGAACCCATGACCTCCACCATTATAGTGCCCAACCTAACCGTCATGCCAAATCATTATTCCTTGGAAAGGAAGGTGCACGACATCTATCTAAATGTTTAATTCAGTGCCCAAGGATGGAGGAGTGGGCGAGCTCCCTATCACCATGTGACCTGCAACATAGGACCAGCACTGGAGCTTAACTGTTAAGTGCGCTTAAGGCGCCTAATCCAAGGATTATTAATAATTAAAATCCATTTAATTTGATATTAAAATGGAATATATTCTTGAGGTGTCCTAAAATTTAGGCGGACTTCCACTTTTAGTGGAGTTAACTAGCAGAGTTCCAAGATTTAGTGGAGAAATTGGGCCAAAGTTGTTTTGATCATAACTTGCTCAAGGTTCGACCATTCTGAGAGTGTAAATAGTAAATTTCAATAATATTGGGCATTCTAGAGCCATTGGTGAGGTTTTCAGAGCCATCAGAGGAATTTAGAGTGTGATTTAGCTTTAGATAAGTTCAAGGGGCCACTAGAACCACTAGGGGCCAACAGTAGTTTGAGGCCTAGCCAGTGCAGCTAAAGGCCTTTTTCAACAAACCAATAGTCATTTCTAACTGTAATGTTACTTATAAATCCATTGAAGGAGTTTTAAAAAGCTTTTTAGGACTTATAAAAACTTATATCCGTTAGAGAAGTTTTCAGTAACCCCGGAGCCATGGGGTGCCACTAGGTGTTGGAGGCAAAACTTGAGCAGCCAAAGGCTAATTTCTGCAATTGAATAGTCTATTCTGACTATTTTGGAAATTTTGAATCGAATGAAAGGATTTTTAGAGCCATTTGTAAACTTATGAAGGTCAAATAGAAACATGTAAGTTTTGGGCAGCCTAGGGCCATTAGTGGATGGAGGCCTAGATTGGGGAGCCAGTGCTCATTTGGAGCAAATGAACAACCTATTTTGGATGTCTGATGTATGCTGGAGACAGTAGAAAATGTTTTAGAGATATAAAATGGAATATGAGGGTGTTATTTTTATAGAGAAGCTCAGGGTAGTTGAAGAGAACCGACTCAAGAAATCAAGTCTAAGGGAGCCGAGGTTCATCTTCAGAGAGATTTTAGCCATTCGATGGATATAAATGGTATTATAAACCCATTGGTTCAGTTAGGATAACCATTGGAGTTGATTTTGTAACTTTTAAGATAATTTTTTTCATCCTAATCCCAAAGAGCCAAGTCAGTTGACATAGGCTCAAGGAGACGTAGCCCAAGATATTCGGGTGAACTCCTATATTAAATTTATTGTTATGTGTTGATGATTATTTGCTGCATTATATGGTTGCTGCATATGTTTAATATCAGAAAAAAAAAAATTTCTTAAAGAACTTAAACGGTTAAAAAAATACACCTGTTTTCAAGTATTCAATTCCACACAAGTCAATAATAAGCTAGATATTAATTTTTTTAACTGAGTGGGAGGTTCTTGAAAAGAATAACAAGTTATCCAACCCATTTTCAGGTAATTCATAAGGAGAAATTCCAAGAGGGATAAAAAAGGACTACATGGACAAAAATTCAGTAAGAAGATGCTAACTAGGGTATCCATGATCAGGTAAGCTCTACCGCCAGGCTATGGCATGCAAACATGAAGTGGTGAAAGTTGAAACTTGGTGGGGTTGGACCCAAGGCATAAATAGTGTTGACAGTCGAGATGCAAAGTATTACCCCATTTTTTGGTCATCTAATCCATTTTTATTAGATGGACCCAAGTACACCAAGTAAGACCAATTTTACCACAAGTAAAATCGCATTCACTATGAAAAATAACTTAGTAAAACACCTTTATTAAGTTGTTTATGGTCTAAACAGGAAACCCCATGGGGAAACATTAAATTAATCCATATTTGTTTGATTTTCCTCAAGGAATAATTAGTTAAACAACAGTTTAATTTATTTTCCTAGTTATATTTAACCCAAAACAAGGAAATTAATTAGATAAATCATTATTTATCTTATTATTTTCTAAGAATAATTACTTAAACATTACTTAGATAATATTGTTTGTTAAATATGACTAATCTCCTTTAAATAATTAAATAAATCATTATTTATTTGATTATTACTCAACCATATTCTTAAAATCATAAATAAATCATTTATTTATTTATTATTACTTAATCACATCCTTGAAATGATAAAAAAATCATTTATTTATTTATTATTTACAAATAAGGGGATTTGACTCGAGTCAAATTCCTTTTCCCTCCAAAAAATATAATAAATATTCCATAAAATTTGGATCTTGATTTGGTTAATAATATTTTGATTATGCACCAATATCTAGACTAACTCAATATTTTGTTATAAATAGAAGGGTTTTCCCATTCATTTGTCACCTTTCTTTGCCTAAAGATCACTATGGATCTCAACTCTTGGTCTGGCTATTGATCCATCATAGCCATATTTTTCCATTTTTTTCTGGGTTTTCTACACCATCAAGAGAGAGGAATTCTAAATCTAAAGTGCTGAGGACTTACAAGAACCCATCCCATTGAGGAGAACAGGGAACACCCTCTTGCATTTTCCTACCAGGTGCCATTAATAAAATTTTCATTGGATATATTCATGTCTTTTCTATAGGATCTATGGAGTAAATCTTGTTTTTTCTACTGTTTAATATCTTCTAATGCATAGATATAGCTTTTTGCAACATTTGTCTTGATCATCTAACTGCATATTTGAAGATATTAGTAGCCATTTCTTTTGTTAGGGTTGTTTGTTATGCGTAGCTAAAGTGGTATTTTTTTGTACGCTTTGAATCAAGATTCATACTAACAACTGGCGACTCCACATGGGTTTATGATTACAACCGCTGTCATTTTCTTGATCCTTGCATATCCAGCTGCTTCAAACCCTAGGATTTCTCTTCAGCCCCTTGTTTGTGCTCTTCTTGATGTTTCTTTTAACCTATAAAACCCTAAAACGGTAAAAATTCTAACTTCCATGTGTTTTCAGACTTATTGCACAGGTGACAGACATCAGTTGCAGCTGAGACAACAACTTTTTCTGAAACCTACTGCCAAGAGTGTTGAAAGAGCAGGTCACACTTTTTGGCCCAAAACCTGTGACCTGGACCTCTAGGGCGCACTTTACAGCCCAAAAATTGCGACCTCTACTGAAAACATGTCAGAAACTGCGACCTGGACATTTTGCAGGGATTTTTCTGAAAGTTTTCTGCGCTTGTCTAAGCCTCTGTTCGAGGTTTTCTGACCTTCGTCTCTGCCCGTTTTGGACCTATACTTGTTTTTCTTTTCTCAACTATGTGGGAACCTAGACCCTTAGGGCTTCAGTACCCTCCACTTTTTATGGAAGAGTTTTTACTATTATAGGTTGTCTGAAATTTCAGAGCCTTCAGCCATTTTTTTCAGATCTAATACCTCACCTTCAGATCCACTTCAGATTGGCTTGTTATCCATCCAAATCATCTCATCTAGATTTGTTTGGTTTTTCCTCTAGGGCTCACATCGTTTCCCTTCAGGAGATGGCCTTTTGCCACCATTTTTACAGCAATTTTTCCTCTGATTTGTTGTTGTTTTCTGCACCACTTTCCAGCAGATTTTGTCTTTTAGATCCCTGTCCCTCTTGACCTTAGATCTATTATATTTTTTTTAGTGTGTTTTGATTAGTTTTTTACTCACTTATAGACTATTTGTTGAGAGAATCGCCTCCTTGGGTTTAGATTATTGCATTATTAGCTATTTATTTTTTGTTTATGCAGGCCTATATACTGTCATTTGCAGGTTTATTTATAGCTATACAATAGCACTTTTTATTTTTCTCTACAAACATCTGGGTTTAAAAATTAAAATTTACACACTTTTACACACACACACCCTAAGTGAAAAAATGCTTTCTTAACACCGCCGAGCAAATACTCTAAAACATTGAAATAATTGATCCTGCACCTTTCTGCCCTTGTTTCAACATTGTAATCAGTTGATCCTGCACCTCCCTTCCCTTGTCGGTCTCTTTTTCCTTTGTGCCATGTTTGTGTCATCACCATTGCATTTATCATAGAGACTTCTTAGCCTTCATCCTCAGTTTCTGGTAAGAAGACTTACTCCTCCACGTAGGATTCGAGTTAGTCCTCCACCGAGTCTGCACATCGACTCTTCTTCTAGTCCTTTGGGTTCTCCTTCTCATTCCACCTTCGGTTATCCCCCTGACACATCCACTATGTCTGGTACAGGACCTAATATTGGTGGTAACCCCGATCCTCCCACCGGGAATACCACTAATGGGACTGCAACGAACACTACCCCAGCTGCACCCTTGCTCCCTTTCATGGCAGGCCTCTACCTCCCTGACTTTGACCAGTTGATAAATGACCCTATACACCATGATGCTAGTTTTCCTTCTATGCAAACAAATCTCCCTTCAGACATCCCAAATTTTGAAGGCCTTGTTGGAGAAGATCCTTCAAATCATGTTCGATCTTTCCACATGTGGTGTTCATCTAACTCCATTACCGATGACTCTGTCCATCTTCGGTTGTTCCAACAAACGATTACAGGTGAAGCTTCTAAGTGGTATGTTCATCAGCCCACTTCCTCTCATACCACCTTTGCGACTCTTGCCCGGCCTTTTTTATCTTACTTCCAGATTCCCCTTCGTTATGACACTGGTATCGAACTTTTGACTGCTTTCCATCAATCATTTGTGACCTGCATATCCGATCATGTCTAGGAATGATGGAAAATAAAGTGCCTATGTCAATCCCTTACCTTCGAAGACCATGTCTACATGGACTGGTTCCTTAGATCTCTCTTGCCTCCTATCGGGAAAGATGTCGTATCGCATTTTCCTAAATCGAAGAAGCTACCCTCTAAATGGCATTAAAATATGACTTGATCTACGCTCAGATGGGTTATGTTCATACCGTTCTACCTGATCTTCCTAGATCCAGTGGTGCCAACGCACTGGGGGCACCACATGCCGCCGACGGTATCGTTGGAGCTCTCTCTCATCCATATGCTCAACCTCCCATGGGTTGTGGTTTTTCTGGGGGGGGATAGCACCTCCCGCACTTTTCCCCCTCCCAGTAGCACGTATCCAGGATATGACATGCCTCCTCTCTTGGCCCAACCTCATGTTTACCACATTTTTACCCAACCCCCTTATCTGTATCTGGAGTTTGGTGCTCCAGCTCCTCCAGCATTAGCACCTCTGCCTTCCTTGCCTTCTCAACCCCTACAACAGCAGCCACTGCCTCCTCAGGAGCAGGTGGATGCATAGCAGGGATTTGTGGCTACCCAACCACCTGAAGCTCAGGTGGCCACTCAACCTATTCCATCTAGTTCCCCCAATTACCATATTTTCATGATGTCCTATGATCATCCTTCTGAACCTTCTTCTCCTGGCCCTTCACCTTCAGCTGGTACTCATGAGCCCCTTTATCCTTCTGGAATGGTTCCTCCAAGCCTTAACCATCTTGGAATTGCCTCGCTTGGTCATTACCCCCCCGGTCAGATACCATTCCTAGCTCCACCACCAAGAGTGTACACAGTACCTGTTATGGCCACCCTCTCTCTTCCTAACCTGACCCTTGGGATTCCCGTCTGGTACCTCGAGCCTCCAGCCGCTACCATGCCTGGTCAACCAAAACCTTATCTTGCTTTGAACCTGGTCCAAACGGTCCCTATGACTTCTCCTGCTGCAACAGTGCCTCATTCACCTCAACAGGAAACACCCCCCGTTGTAATCGCTTCGGGTAAGAAGGGAAAAGCTCACAAGGGGGCATCAAAGGACAAGGCTACCCTGGAAAAACCTGCCCCCTCTCAGCCTCCAAAGCGTACCATCCAATGTTCTTTGTGTGAATTTATCAGCCACGCCACCCATACTTGTCTAGAGCTGCGTCACCTCAAGTCCATGGTCAATGAAACGTTTCTGGAATCTAATATCCCAGAGGTATATGTCACTATACCCGATTCAATCCCGAAACTCAAACCATTGCACACAAATCACCCTTGTGCTTTTTGTGATTTCCATGGCCACTACACTCACCTCTATCCTCACCTCGAAGAGTATCGTTTCTCTTCAGAATTCTTACGCCAATTTGAGGCCAAGCACAATGAGTCCACCGCTCCCTTATTTGCAAATTTTTCTTCGGAAAAACCAAAGGAAACGAGTTCTCCTAATATCAATATGATGGAGCCTTCCTCCACCATTTGCTACCTATCATCATCTATGAGACCCTTGGTGGAAGCCCCCTTGGAGACTCCCCATGATTTTTTTCCTAAACTCCCTTCTGTGATCACCCTGGGCTCAACATCAGTAGACCCTTTATCTGCTTACTCTTCTATCACCACTTGTGATAATGCGCATGTGAACCCCTCTTCTCATGATGATGATTCAGGTAGCTTCACTGCGTTAGGTGGTTGGTATTTCTTCCACAAGTCACCCCATATTCTATTAAGATGCCAACACTATGGAAGTAGTCACCACCCGTAACTTTATTTATCCCCCCTTACATCGAACCCATGCATTCGAACCACATACACCTTGTGGCCATTACAATGACACCCAATTTTTGGGTAAGGGGGCACCCATATTTGAGAGACCAGGAAAAGAAATTCTCCACAACTCTCTTAGTGTATCTGGTTGTATCGACTCTAGTACCATTATTCTTCCACATTTAGAAGAACCTATAAAGCCCCATTTCACTTCATATCACTCTAGGGATGATACCCCTCATCATTTCTTCATATTACATCAGCAACCCAGTCTCATAGACATTGTGGTTGACCAACCTATGGGTTTTCAGAGAACATCATGCTCATTATCTCAAAATCTCTTTAGATAATACCATGTATGCCAAACTCAACAACTTAAAGTCCATTTGATTCATATATACAGCATCAAAAGATTAAAGATCGTCTATTTCCTTTCTTAAATCGCATAACCATAACAAAAATGGTGCAAACCCCTGATTTTTCTTTCACTTACTGTGACCAAACCGTAGCTCAGTTTAACGAACCATCTATACCATTTGAAATATCTCACCAAGCCCTCAAATGGGTATCTATTATCTTTTTGTGATTTGATACTTCACTAGGACACATTTTTTCCAAGAAGCGCCACTTCACCCTTACTCAAAATCGAATTTCTTTACTTGCAACACTCGTATCGAGGGCACCACGTTGCCTCCATACTTTTCCACGCTCGTGTCAACTTTCGTCGTGAGTTAACATCTTATACTCATGCTTTTATTGTCCCCATTGGACCCTTTACATATGTGGTAGCCCCATCAAGTCACCCTTGTTTAGAGCATCCGAGTGGAGTCATCATTGCATTCATGGAGTCTATCCCAAGTCCCTTTGCATCCCACTACAGTCCTCCATCATTCATTGCTTGGTCCCTCTCTCGTGTCGCACATTATGGCCTTCAGTCCCACTGTCCCCTATCCCTCATGATGTTGTGTCAGTCGCTACCAGGTCATCCATGCCCTTTATGCTCTAACAAGGGAAATCGTCCGTTCGCTACTCATTCCCTCCCATTTCATCATCATCATTGGTGTCAGTCTGTCAGTCACTCTACTATTTTCTCTCATGCCCTAGTTGAGGATCCCTTATTGCCTCACCTATGGCAGACCTCCTTCTGTCGACATCAGTTCATTCATTCCAGAAGACAGGTCTAGAGGGCGGTGTACCTTGGTTCCAGATTTCTCTCTTGTTTGGTGCCTCAGCTCAGGCAAAGGGACTCCTTATTTTCTTTTGACTTGATTGTTTCTCAGCTCCAACACAATTCAAGCATGATCAAGATCCGTATACTCGAGGGTTCAGTGATGCAGCAGCTAACATCAGTGATTCCCTGGTGTGTGTGAGATGTCTCAGCCCTCATGAGGGGGTGGCCCTACAGGTAGCCCCCCACACATTCGAATGACCTCTTCATCATAGCCTTCGATGCATCTCCATACATTTGATGATGTCAGCCTCAGCTGCTTGCAGCACCTTCTTGTTTGCATGTATTAGTCAGATTTTCAGAGCCCTTTCCTGTGTTCAGGGGCATCTGGGTTGCATTTATATCTCATGTACTCAGATATTATTGCACAAGTCCTGGCTATTATCCCAGGCACAATATGTATGTGGGATTCATTATCATGCTATTTATCTGGCTCATGTTTATGCCAACATATCTTGTATTATTCCATCCCATGGTTTTCTGGATGCCTTATTGTTTGTACTATTGCCTTGGCAGGCATAAGTATGCCTCCCCCGCGGCCTATAGCAGGTACTCACTCACCAAAGAGACTTGTCATACCTGCAAGTCGCCTCCTCAGGGTCTAGTTCTTTCAGCACTTTGGACTACCTTACACTCATCTCTCTTTTACTTCCCCTTTGACGTCTAGTGATTGAGTTCTTACAACGTACTTCGGTCATATTATTAGCTCCTAACGCTCGCACGCTGGGGGCCAATCTGTTACACCATTTTTTGGTCATCTAATCCATTGTCATTAGATGGACCCAAGTACACCAAGTAAGACCAATTTTACCCCAAGTAAAATCGCATTCACTATGAAAAATAACTTACTAAAACACCTTTATTAAGTTTTTTATGGTCTAAACAAGAAACCCCATGGGGAAACATTAAATTAATCCATATTTGTTTAATTTTCCTCAAGGAATAATTAGTTAAACAATAGTTTAATTAATATTCCTAGTTATATTTAACCCAAAACAAGGAAATTAATTAGATAAATCATTATTTAACTTATTATTTTCTAAGAATAATTATTTAAACATTACTTAAATAATATTCTTTTTTAAATATAACTAAATCTCCCTTAAATAATTAAATAAATCATTATTTATTTTATTATTACTCAACCATATTCTTAAAATGATAAATAAATCATTTATTTATTTATTATTACTTAACCACATCCTTAAAATCATAAATAAATCATTTATTTATTTATTAGTACTTAATCACATCCTTAAAATGATAAATAAATCATTTATTTATTTATAATTTACAAATAAGGGGATTTGACTCAAGTCAAATTCCTTTTCCCTACAACAAATATAATAAAATATTCCATAAAAGTTGAATCTTGATTTGGCTAATAATATTTTAACTATGCACCAATATCTAGACTAACTCAATATTTTGTTATAAATAGAAGGGTTTTCCCATTCATTTGTTACCTTTTGTTCCCTAAAGATCACTCTGGATCTCAACTCTTGGTCTAGCTATTAATCCACTATCATAGCCATATTTTGCCATTTTTGTCTAGGTTTTCTACACCATCAAGAGAGAGGAATTCTAAATCTGAAGTGTTGAGGACTTACAAGAACCCATCCCATTGAGGAGAACAGGGAACACCCTCTTATGTTTTCCTCCCAGGTGCCATTAATAAAAATTTCATTGGATATATTCTTATCTTGTCTATTGGATCTATGGAATAAATCTTGCTTTTTCTACTGTTTAATGTCTTCTAATGCCTAGATCTATATTTTTGCAGCATTTATCTTGATCATCTAACTGAAAATCTGAATATTAGTATTCATTTCTGCTGTTAGGGTTGTTTGTTATGCACAGCTAAAGTGGTATTTTTTCGTACGCTTCAAGTCAAGATTCATACTAACACAAAGATTAGTGAAAATGATCAACCTCTAAATGCCAGTAGAAGCAGCATATCTCAGGCATGGTGTAGTAAATGGTAGCCTCCCAATATATAAAAAAAGTTCACCTTCAAGTCCTCCTACAAAAGGTATACTTGAAAAACAAATTATAAATCTCAAAAAACCATTTTTACCCAAAAATTTAAAAAGGAATATTCCTCAAGATTCCAAAAAAGGTTATAATAGAAACTTGTACCTCTCTAGTTGGTCATTGTGAACTTTTGAAGAAAGGAGGAGATAGCTTCCAAGGTTTTGAGAGTAAGATAAAGGACTAGCAAGTAGTCATATTCAACCAAATATGTAAAATTTTCCTCTTTCTCAATTATTTCCTACACAGGATGTTGAACCACAGTCGTGTCCATGTCGGGTTTGTAGTTTTGTAAGGGGAAAACCTTCGGATTCAGGATTTCTATGGGAAAAATTTGAATAAAGTAGCTCAGTCATAGGCATGCCATGGGAGGCCCGCAGCAAGAGCTGAATTTGGCCCGTTGCAAGGTGTAGCTAGGGAGAAAAATAGAAAATTTATAACAATCTTTCTCCCAAATTGATTTTTGTTGTGTTTTTTCCCAATATTGGTTGTGACTAATAAGTAATGTGTGGTGAAGGAGTGAACATTGTGGTAGAATGGAGAGAGAGGTAACATATGGAGAGTGACATTCAAGCCATAGGCCATGGGCCAAAAATCGATTCTCTAAGGGATTGTGGATTGCTTAAGTTCTTCAGAACACCAAGCATAACTAGACAAGATCATCTCTTGACATACATAATATGATGGTGGGACATGGACACCTAGAAATTCATTTTTGTTCTAGAAAAATTCACTATAAAGGCCTCAAAAATATATTTTATCACTGTTTTATCAATGCGGGGATCTATGGTTGTGTTATCAAGGGTTCGCAACAATAATGGGGAAACTATCAGAAGTCTGAGGGCTAGCCATTACATGAAGGTGGAAGGGGAAGATATAAAGAAGATCCTCGTAAAGGAAAAATATCACTTGACCCACCAAACAGTAGCCTTTACTGTGACCTCAGTAGCATGGTCTGTAGCACCTCGTGCAGTGAAAATTCCACATTTGGAGTTGCATATTCGATGTTTAGAACCCACCTTGTTCAACTGGTGTGGCGAGAAGGTGACTAATGTGAAGGCTCAACTCACAAAGCTAAAGAGGGGAAGGAGTGACACTTTTGGTTATGGTAGCTTACTTGTAAGGTTTTTCTTTGATAATACTTCAGAGATAAGACCCCATACACTGGATTATGTAATATCTCCACGAGCAAGAGAACCTTGCATGGCTAGATGGTGTTCCATTTTGCCACGAGATGATAGAGTGCACAGTAGCACGTGGTACACAGTCATGTATTGTAAATGGATGAGAGTAGTTATGTTGCTAGTATAAAACTACCCATATGATAGAGTGTACTTCACGGGGGATCCTAACATGGTATTTCCCTTTGATGAAGGTTTTGATGGCAGAGGTGGAAAAAAATGAATTTTTGTGTTTTGTAATCTTTTGATATTTTTGGAATACTTAATTTTTTGGTTTTTGACAAGAGTATATAGTTACTAAAGATGATGTTTGTGATATGTAGATGTGGCACCTACACATCTAGAAGGATATTCTTCACTAAGGAGACATGTAGCACAGGCCCCAGCCCAGCAGCACTATGGTTGTTTGCACTAAATGTTGAGGGATTGACATTGGGAGCTCCTCTGAGGAGGTTGGATGAGACTCCTCATAGAGGCACACCGTAGGGGTGGCCTCATCTGTGTCCTGAATTTGGTTTTATGTTATCATGATCACCACTAAGCGAGGGAAGTAACATAGGGTTGTGCAGTTTTTGATGTGCTAGAATATTTCTAGCATAATAGCCAAGGCCTCAGTTGCCTAATTTTGAACTATTTACTCTATACTTTTTATATAATAAAATATCGACTTCTATGTGTTGTTTCTACTGGATGTGTACAATAGATGTTTACTTGTTCATCTGAATGGTTTAAAATGTTATAAATGTGAAAAATGAAAATCTAACACATAATTAGCTAATGAATCATCCAATCTGTTTAGGTCTCAAGGAATATGTACATAATAAATGTAATCAAATGAGCATTCCAAGAGACATACCCTCAGAAAGAAACAAAGAAGGTTCAGGTTCCTTATAGAGTAAAGACAGTTGAGCTGAGACATTATGAGTTGAG
Source organism: Pinus albicaulis (assembly GCA_034641835.2). Classification (NCBI taxonomy): domain Eukaryota; kingdom Viridiplantae; phylum Streptophyta; class Pinopsida; order Pinales; family Pinaceae; genus Pinus; species Pinus albicaulis. Next base: position 665,199,981 of record CM076576.1, on the reverse strand, counting down.
AGTCAAGTTGAACAAATATATGGCGTATGCCAAGACGAATAGACTCAGATAAGAGCTCGATGAAAACACTATATTTGGCCATGTTGTTTGTAACAGGGTGAACAAAAATATCCCCAAAAATAACAATCTCATCAGTAGTTGAAAAGAGGACCCAAGTGGTGGAAGTAGCATTCCAAGTGTAACAACTTACACCATATGAAAAGCCTCTATACATGAGTGAGGTTTTTGACATCTGTATATCAAATACCACACACACGAATTACACACAGAAACCAGGCTAATGATAAGAAAAAATAAACCAAACACACTCACACCTTTATACATAATATACAAGTGACCATGCGAAGAGACTAAGCATAGTAGCATTTCAGATTGATTCCATTACATGGCTCTGAAAATGGATTCCCTTCATAATCAACCAACTCATAGCCCCTTTCTTGATAACACGTTTAACAATATACAAACCATTCCACATGGGTTCAAGTTTACTAGCCCCAAACTTATCGTGGTCTTGTTCATAAACCAAAATGAGATCACCCTCAGAAAATACACGAGGTCAGACAGATTTATCATATTGGGCCTTAACGCATTTCTTATGAATTTCATTATTGACCAGGGTGAGAAGGCATTTTTCATTGATATGGTTAATTTTTAAAAAATGTGCTTCCTCGGCTGAGGTATCAGGTATTAATTCGACAATTAGTCTAAGAGAAGAGATTTCACACTGGATAGGAAGAACTGTGTTAGTTCCCTATAATACTAGTGTATCCCCTTATTTTTGTTAGTGTAGACCCCTTATTGTTTTTTTTGTACCCCTGTAGCCCCCATATTGTTATTATTGTGCCCCATAAAATCCACTATTGTTATTATTGTGCCCTTACATCATTATTGTTAGGTCGGCTAGGATTATATTATGACCCCATGGACTCCTATATATAGAAAGGAGGTTTTTTCATTTGGATCATCCAAGAATTGTTCATTTATGTAATGCAAAGGAGGCTTCCCCCTTGAATTGGCGTATTTCTAAGGCATTGATCTCTCTTTTCTTCTATTTTTGGAGTTGGTTTCATAACATTTGGTATTAGAGCTTTAGATTCTAGGGTTTCTCTGCTCCAAATAGTTCATTGTGGAATTTTTGCTAAAAAAAAATTTATGCAAAGCTTCACAAGTTGAAATATTTACCACGTGAAGACGAAATCTTGAGGAACATCGCGTAAAAATTTCAGATCTTGGTTCGCAATATTTTCGAAGATATGATATGTGAAAGTTAGGGTTTTTGTGTGCTCCAGAATTGCATCTAAAGGAGGTAACCTTGGGAAAATCACCATAACTCTCTCTCTCTTACAATCCGATTGTAATTCTGTTAATAGTGGCCAAAATTACACAGACTTTAGTTTCCTGTGTATCAATTTTAGAGCCTATGGAGGAAAAATTGACACATGGAACACCATACAAGTTCGCTCTACTGAACCAGTCCATAATTAGGTCATTATTGGAGATTGTGCATAAATTTTCCTTGAAGAATCCAAATCAGGTCAGACCTATGGCATTGGAAATAATATTTAGAGGGCTACTATAGCAAAAAAAAATAGATATTAAAGATCCGAAATCATAAAGATAACTCAGGTTTAATATCGACCTCCTAAAAATCAATAAAAAGGTGTGTATTTGTGCTTTAAAATTGCATAATGTTTGTTTGAAAAAGAAGTTTGAAGTAATTCCAAGGGAATATTGAAGCATATTTATCAGTATTGGGTTCTATAATGCCTCCCCAAAAAAATTCCACGCCCATTAAGCCCTTAGAGAGCTCTACTATGATGCATGAAGAGGAATCATTTCAGTATGAGATATCCAAATTACGGTACCAAGTGCAACAAATTTCGATCTTACAAAGAGAAATCAAAGATGACATATATGTTTTAAAAGAAGAAATGAAGGCTAAGTTGGACGGTTTGAAGGATCAAATGAAAGCTAATATGGATGATAAAGTAGTGGAATATCACATTGAGCATCAACAACAAGTTCTTCAACTCTCAAAGAATAACCTAACTTTGGTGCGGAATCAAATGAAACAACATGAAGATCAACATTGCAGCCAAAGAAGTTCTGAAGCAATCACAAAAACAAGAACTCGACAACTACCAAATCGATGAATTTTAGAGTATCTTAGCATGTGGAAGAACTTACCTGTTGAACATTCCACATGGGAGGATGAGAATTTTATACAGAAGCATTCAGAAATAATCAAGCATTGAGGGAAACATTTGTTTGAGGGAGAGGGGCATGTTAGGTCCCTATAATAATAGTGTATCCCCTTATTGTTTTTAGTGCAGCCCACTTATTTTTATTATTGTACCCCTGTAGCCCCCATATTTTTATTATTGTGCCCCATAAAAGCCACTATTGTTATTGTTGTGCCCTTAAATTATTATTGTTAGGTCGGATAGGATTATGTTGTGACCCCATGGACTCCTATATATAGAAAGGAGGTTTTTCCATTTGTATCATCCAACAATTGTTCATTTATGTAATTTTTTACTCAATTTAATCTTTTAAATTTCTTATCATAAATCATCAACCGAGGTTAGTAATATGATGAAGTGTGGTGTATTATATATGCTTAGTCAACCTTTTTCTTACTTCATTGTGTATTTTTTTATATTGTTTTGGAGGTTTTGTTTCTTTATGTCTAAAGGAGTTTGATGCCCGGGCTACCTACTCAACCCACACTGTCCTTTCTCAACCATGAATATATAAATTACTTTCAAGTATTAGTCCCAAATAATTTTAAGTCTGGAAATTTTAATGCACATGCGGAAGCTTGACTTTTTCTTAACAATGACTATAAGGCCATTGAAATATCCCCTCTTATGATTTTTAAATCAACTACTTGGAGTTCACATAACCCAAACTATAAGCTTCCCTTCAAAACAAATATTAGCCGCACAAAACTCGATATCATATTACTTTCCTTCTATTATATCATAACCCAAATTACAACTTCGGTTAGCACATAAACCCTTTTTTATATGCTAAAACATTACATGTGCATGTATATTCCACCACGGCACTTGTTAACCCAACCTCATATCTTTTCATGCATATCCCATACCAAACATAATATAAATTTCAACGTATACATATATTCCCCAAATCATGTGTTAGCAGACATTTACAAACCTTGGGCCTTGGATTAAATCTCAACTATTAACTCAACATGCATTAAACCCACACCTTATACATATCTCGCTTACCTCGTTAACTCAGACGCAGCTCCACGATGCGAACAACGTCCAATATGTTGATCAAGAGATCTGATGGATATCGCATTTATTTCCAAACAGAGCTTTAATCTCAAAAAAAAAGTGCAAAATGGGCTGTATTGTAAAACCACCTCCCGCTACGTGTCAAATGCCGAATTGTATCGCAATTTTTATGGGAATTCCACTAACCACTTTAAAATTATGTGAAACCCACCTATGGATCTGCAAAATCACCATTGTTGTGGCTCCTCATGGTTCCGTTCCTCCAGCTCAAAGTTCCACTCCATTTCCCCAACGCTACAGATCGCCTTCACTTGTATAACTTCGCTTCGCCTTTACAATTCGAAGATCCGCTCCTTCACACAGAGTCTAACACAGACTTGAATATATTCAATATCAAAGGTTAGCTCATTTGTGTCCTCATTAGATGGGTCAAAAATTCGGTTCTCTGTATTATGGTCCTAAGAAAGGAATGGGTATCGATTTGTGCACATCAAACCCAACAAATTCTTACAATTTCACCCTAGTATCAGAATGGCATTCTCAGACAATCAGAACCTCTTCACATAGAACTAGAACGCAGACTTCTATGCAGAATTAAAACATGCATCTTCACAAGTCTATATTTGAATTAGACTCCCAAATCCATTCTTCGTTGGAATCAACACATTCTGTGATCGATTCACACAAATTCCCATACACAATTAAATATACAATCTCACACAAACAATATATTGTGTAACCAATTTCATTCACGCATTATATAACTCAGTAATGCCATAAACTTCAGAAGGTTAATTTCTGCATTAACAAACACAGTACCTACATCAATAATCTTCCCCCTTGGCCTGATCTTCTATATCAGTGGCCTTCTATCCTCCTATTCTGTCAGCTCTACAGGTCTATGCAGGTCTCTCTATCTGATCTCTTAATGCCTACATTTATACAAAAGATTAATGAATTGATTTAGCTCCCTTACAGCTCGGTAACCTCTTGGAATTCCTCAAAGTCCTAATTTTTCTGAAACTGACTATCTCTTCATATTCCCAGCTAATTAACTCCTCTCATGTTCTCCAGTCACTTGAAGACATTTACAATTTTCTCTCTATATTTAATTTAAAACCACTCAAATATAAATAATTACATGAGAAAGCAAAAACATGAGACCCCCCTATGTCTATAGAAATACAAAGTATTTTGATTGTGCCTAATGCCCCTACATCAGAATCCCAAGGTTAAAATTTATCATGATCTCCTGATCATGTGATTCAGTCCTTGTCTTCCTGGATCCCACACTTTGTTCTACAACTGGTCATCTGTTGCAATGTTCTTCTTTTTCACTCCTCCATGCTTCCATACTTTATGTTGCATCCTTCCACTTGCAATGCCTTCACAGTCTATGACTATCTTCTGCTTGTTGTTGTTATTTCTTTGTTTTCTTGTTGTTGTCTTCTTTTCAAACACTCTCACCATCAGTATTCTTATCAATGCAATTTCTACATCTAATATGTCTTCTGACTGCTGGATACTGCTCCACCTTGATTGTTGAACTGTTACCTCTGCTTCTACTTACTGAGCCCTTATTTGTTGAACTCTTGCTTCCACTTGCTAAAATCTCACACTTACTTGCTGAGCTCCTATGCTAGATGCCACCCAATCATCCATACCCTCTTTTTTTCTGCAAAAGTAAAACTCTTTCTGATTGTCATCCATGACAACTTCTTCATTCCCTGACTTCAGCAATTCTCTGGACTAGTATTTAAATTGCTAGTCACTATTATCATCTCTTTTCTTCTCCTGGACCAAACCTTCTTTAGTCCTTCTTTCAGTACCTGCAGTCATAAAACAAACATCAGAATTACAAAATCCTTTTGTCTCTTCCTACTCTAGAAACACTTCAAATTGTTGCTTTAACAGTTCCTTCCCCTCTCTGAATGTTTTCAGTAAAAAATTCAACCACTCATTTTGTGCTTGTCTCTAATCATCAGTATGCTGAAATTTGAATTCATCATCTTCTTCTTCTACATTGACAATCTTCAGTAATTTCCCTCCATCTTCTTGATTGCTTCTGGCAATCAAATCGAGTTCTTCAAGTACTGTGTCCTCATATTCTATCAGAATAAAATTTTGATTCTCCACTGCTGTAGCAGTCCCAAAATTCTACCTTCCAGTCTACTCTTTGTCCATTAGACAAACCAATTCTTCCTTGTCACCAAGCGCAACAAGTTTCTACATATGATACATGATAGCCTCACCTTCCTTCAGCAGCCCATCTTCATTCAAGACAACTCCAAGTGATGGATTGTCTTCTGCAGTCCCTGTCAACACAACCAACTTGTCAATTTTAAAATTACAAGACCCAATGGTCTCAATTGATGATCCAGCCACCAATTCTTCCCTCTACAATTCTAAGTCTCTTCCAAGACTCAAAAATTTTTCACTATCTTCATTCCCTTGCATCTCCACATTCTTCAATCCCCAATTTTGAAATCGAGGTTCTCCTTCCTGCATTGAATCCTGGGTTTTCAGCATAAGCTCCAGCAACTTAATTTCTTCATTCCATGGATTAGACATTTCCACAGAATATTTTTCCTTCTCTTTTAATTGACTGCCCAATGGTGTCAACTTTTCTTCAGCATCAATGGAATATGCATTCATAAAACAATTGTTAAAACAAAAATCAAAGGCCTCAGTGCCTTTCTTTCCTCTGCTAGCATTTCAGTATGTTGTCCTAAAATTCCTTCCTTCTTTATCAGCACATCAGTATGCTGATTCACCTTTTCCAAAGAATTATCTGAAGAATCCTCAAGACTATCCACAAGTATTTTTCCTACATCATCTACTCCCATGATGTTTTCTTGTTCACTGTGATGAACTCTACCTTCTGCAATCTCTCTTTCATACTCTGAATTCTCCAACAAGTATTCCAACAATGCAATTTCTCTCTAGAATTATTTAATAACTTCATCATCACTTATAGTACCTACATTAACACACAAACTTTCAGTTTGTAGACCAGGAGCTCCAATAGCCTCAACTGGTGTTTCACATATCAATTCTTCAAGCTGATCCTCTCCTTCTTCATCCACAAGAATTTCTTCCTGTGCTTCAATAGCTTCAATCATAATTGCATCTCTATTACCTTCAGCCAAGAGACATTCTCCAACACTGCATTTTTATTCAGACTATTTATCTTCTGAGAGATACTCCTTCATACTTGTGACTACTTCACAAGATTTCTCATCCTCCTTTGCAAAACCTGTAATCACCTCATAGTTATCAGTCACAAAAATACAAGGTTCTACATCATCCAGCTGATCTGGACTTGTCCAATAAATCAGGAAATCATCAATAATTTCCTCTTCAGCAAGACAAAATTCTTTTTCTTGAACCTCCACAATGATTCATAAGATCTTTTGCAGATCTCCATCCTTCATCTATACTCTGTTCTGCTTCACAAACAAAAAATTCTCTTCTCAACTCAGCTGCTATGAGTTCTGCACATTCCAACTGTACATCCATCCTCTGTTCAAGCTTTCTCATCTTCTCTGTAAACATACAAAAATCATCATATGTAAAGTCATTTGACCTCTTGGTCTCACTTGAAGTTTTAGTCTTCAAGTCCTTCTCCAAATACTCAATCATCCTGAGTAATCTCTCTTTCTGCTGAGCATGTATCATCTGCTCTTTCTTCATCTATAGCCTATGCCACTTTACCTTCTTCTTCATGAGTCAACCAACTCTCTAGATTTCCTCTATCATCATCTTCAGTTTGTTAAACTGTTCTTTGATCTCAGCTACCTCTTTCCAATATTCTGCATCAGTCAATTTCTTCCTCATGCCAATTGTCCTAGCAACTTCCTTCACTTTTCTATTGTGGCCTCTCTCAGAACCTTTGCAATCTCTCCTATGGCTATCAATAGCCATTTTCTCCTCCATGAGCTCTCTACTCACAAGCTTCACTAAGCCTCTGCAACAACAAGCTCTCTTGCTGCAACTTACCTCACCAATCCTTTCCTCCGGATCCAGCTTTTGGAAAGTACTAGTCCCCTTCTGCTGGAACCTTCTGAGCACTCTCTTTTTCTCTTTCTAGGCTTCACTCTGTAACTTTTCTAAAGAACACATTTGTTATTCTTTCATACAACATCTGTTGGGAATTCTTCAGGTTCTACCACACTTTCCTCTTCACTTTAGAATCCTCTGCTGGACTCTTTTATCACTGCTCTCAAGCTGTGATCTGCTTCTGCTGAGATTTCTTCAATTTCCTGCAATCTGAGTTCTACAAAAAATACTTCAAACCAGAGTTAAACACTACTCATCACTCACCTTCAGAGTTTTTTCAACACTCACTTGCAGTAGCTTCTGCAATTTCTCCCAATGCTCTGCTACACTGTACGTTGTCTTGTCAGATTTACATATGATCTCCTTGTCATCACACATGTGTTCACATCTTTCAAAACATAACTGGGAAATATTCAAAATTCTTTGCCTCAACTTCAAATTCTGCAAATCTGAATTTTCAGCCTTCACTGTATGCTTATTTAAACCTGCAATTTCTGTCAAACAGATTTGAAAACTAACTTTCTTCACTACTTCAGTACAAATGCATTTCAGAAATAAATTTTCAAAGAGATATTTCAATTCTAGCTCTTATACCACTTGATGCCCGGGCTACCTACTAAACCCACACTGTCCTTTCTCAACCATGAATATATAAATTACATTCAAGTATTAATCCCAAATAATTTTAAGTTTGGAAATTTTAATACACATGCGGAAGCTTGACTTTTTCTTAACAATGCCTATAAGGCCATTGAAATATCCCCTCTTATGATTTTTAAATCAACTACTTGGAGTTCACATAACCCCAACTATAAGCTTCCATTCAAAACCAATATTAGTCGCACAAAACTCGATATCAGATTACTTTTCGTCTATTATATCATAACCCAAATTACAACTTCGGTTAGCACATAAACCCTATTTTATATGCTAAAACATTACATGCGCATGTATATTCCGCTACAACACTTATTAACGTAACCTCGTATCTTTTCATGCATATCTCATACCACACATAATATAAATGTCAACGTATACATATATTCCCCAAATCAGGTGTTAGGGGACATTTACAAACCTTGGGCCTTGGATTAAATCTCAACTATTAACTCAACATGCATTTGGCCCACAACTTATACATATTCTGCTTACCTCGTTAACTGAGATGCAGCTCCACGATGTGAACAGTCCGTTTTGGCTGATCAAGAAACTGAGTGATATGAGTGATATCGCATTTGTTTGTTGTTTCCAAATGGAGTTGTAGAAATTTGAATAACTAATATATTATTCACCGAGATTCTCCTAATCACACACTATTTTAGCTTCATGCATAATACAGAATCTCTTCTACCATTGATCATCACATGCGAAAATAAAATCAATTGCATGCACACATTAAAGCCATAAAAATTCACACATATGAACACAGTATTTCATGGGAAAGCTTAAAGCTGAAAACCCCCAACTATCTGTATATTATACATGTCATGGAGATCATGTAACAATCATAGTACAAAGTTCTTTGCAAGCTCTCATGCACTACCTCCCTTGCTACACACTATCAAGCTAGATCTAGCAAAACTCATGCTCCAACCTTTAGCCACTTGATAGCCAACCTGAATTGCTTTTTCAAGCTATGGGATGGCCTCTTTATATAGATAAACCACCCATCCTGAACTGCGCAATCCTCATGGGTTACTCCACCCATCTGTGTGTTGCAAATAGCAATAGTATAGTCACAACCGATAGTTAACCTACTCTTTCACCTATTTCTGCACTGGTCTCCACTGAAACTGTCCATGCACTGAAGTTAACTGATGTATTCTTTAGTTGATTTATGAGTTTATAATTAGTGAATTAATTAATAATTAATTCACACCACTCTCACTAATTGTATCTATTAGTTAACTTGGACACAAAAAGCTCAACTATGTTTAGAATAGTTAAACTAAATACAACTCCACTAACTTCCTCAATCAACTCCACCAAACTCTGTCACATGAGTTCTAACTGAAGTCTTCATGCAATAGCTTCACTTAAACCCTAGGAAAAGCGTATTTCCTTCTGTCAGCTGCATGTGCCACATCTAGGCATCAAACTGAAGTGCTCCAAGAGAATAAGATAATGTTTATAGTCCAAATATTATTAAGAGCTAATAATATTTGACTTCCCTATTTTTAGGATAGGCAGTCTAAAAATAGACTTCGACCTATAGGTCCAAAAAAATAAAGGTCCATCTATTTTTACCAACATGACCAATACTCCAAGAATAACATACTGCAATCCCCGGACCATGCTCCATATGTCTAAAAATAGACATAGTCTAAAAATAGATTTTTTCGACAAAAATCACATGTGTGGTCCCCACCTAGTTTAGGTGATCACTTTCCAACTAGGATCAGGAAAGATGTTTCAGGAGGCCTCCTTCACTATTTCTTGTTGCCATTTTCAACACTCCCTCTCAACAAGAAAGGACTATCATTGCATGCGACATGCAACTCCATGCATTCGCCCTGCAACCTTCACAAGCGCCATGCAACTCCATGCATCTGCTCTGCAACTCCTCTGAAACTGAATAGGCTCCAAACAACTCAATCAGTCTTGATGCATCTAGCATATATCATCAAAGTCTTCGACTTCTTCTTGGCCAACTGTACATGTCATCAGGAACTACTGCGCTATTGAACTCTTGCACCCATGCACTCTTGCACTTGCTGTCAACTCTGATCCACGCTCCAGTATCCGACACTGTCACTTTGATCTGCCTGCATCACTCCAACTGATCATGCTACTGCTGCGCTGTGGGCACCTCGTAGCCAGGTTCAACTCATGAGATCCACACCATCTCATGAATCCTGCCCAGAAATCTCCTCTTGGGATTAATCATGCATGTCGCCCCACCTCTCACCTGGTGGTATAGCCGCATGCACTCCCTCTGCCCATCTGGCACGAAATTTCTCTGCATGAGTGGTTTCTCCCACTCCATGATCCTCATCTTGTGGCTGCTCCACATCCCGAGGTTCACTCTTACCTGCATGCAAATCCTGCTCCCTCTCAAGCTTCAATTGCATGGCTTTCTCACACTTCCCAACAGTAGGAAGCTCCGTAGAAATCCCATCTACTTCAAATCTATAAAGATTCTTCTGCATCTCCAGTTGTGGCTGCTCCACAACCTTCTGAGACTGTTTCTCACGCTGCATGTTGAGAGGCTCCCTCTCAACCACCAAGTCACTAACCTTTTCTTTGCTCCTCAAAGCTTTGCATGCATCTTGTACCTCAGTGCATGTAGATTCTTGGCTCGCGCACATTGCAATTGTCCTGCCGTCGCAAAATTTTCTAACAAAAGAGCTGATTTTAAATCGATGATATCTCCCTCATCCGAGCTCTGATTTGACCGATTTTTTTTTTCAATTTGGGTATTTTTTCACAAGGAATCCAAATATGCTATTTGTTTCTGAAAATATTTCACCAAAAATTTCAGATATTCTCTGCAAACTCGCGCGCCCAAAAATTCTTGCTCTCATTCCATGTAGAAAATATATAACACAGCTCGTGGTTTCTCCGTTTTTATTTTCCTGAGTTTATCCTAAAACTCAACCGCCTCAATGCTTTGCAATTGATCCAATGATCAATATCGCTCTGATACCATGTAGAAAATCTATAACACAGCTCTGATACCATGTAGAAATTTGAATAACTAATATGTTATCCACCGAGATTCTCCTGATCACACACTATTTTAGCTTCATGCATAATACATAATCTCTTCTACCATTGATCATCACATGCGGAAATAAAATCAATTGCATGCACACATTAAAGCCATAAAAATTCACACATATGAACAGAGTATTTCATGGGAAAGCTTAAAGCTGAAAACCCCCAACTATCTGTATATTATACATGTCATGGAGATCATGTAACAATCATAGTACAAAGCTCTTTGCAAGCTCTCATGCACTACCTCCCATGCTACACACTATCAAGCTAGATCTAGCAAAACTCATGCTCCAACCTTTAGCCACTTGATAGCCAACTTGAATTGCGTGTTTCAATGATATGGGATGGTCTCTTTATATAGATAAACCACCTGGATTGAACTGCACAATCCTCATTGATTACTCCACCTATCCGTGTGTTGCAAATAGCAACAGTATAGTCACAACTGATAGTTAACCTGCTCTTTCACCTATTTCTGCACTGGTCTCCACTGAAATTGTCCATGCACTGAAGTTAACTGATGTATTCTTTAGTTGATTAATGAGTTTATAATTAGTGAATTAATTAAAAATTAATTCACACCACTCTCACTAGTGTATCAATCAGTTAGACTAGATACAACTAGCTCAACTATGTTTAACTTAGTTAAACTGAACACAACTCCATTAACTTCCTCAATCAACCCCACCAAACTCTCTCACATGAGTTCTAACTGAAGTATCCATGCAATAGCTCCACTTAATCCTTAGGAATAGCGTATTTTCCTGGCTTTGGTTATGCCACATCCAGTATCAAACTCGAAGTGCTTCAAGAGAATAAGATAATGTTTATAGTCCAAATATTATTAAGCTAATAATATTCGACTTCCCTATTTTTAGGATAAAAGTGGGCCTAAAAATATACTTTAACCTATAGGTCCCAAAATAGAGGTCCATCTATTTTACTAACATGACCAATACCTGCAGAATAGCATCCCGCAACTGACCATGCTCCATATGTCTAAAAATAGACATAGTCTAAAAATAGATTTTTCCGACAAAAATCACGTGTGGTCCCCACCTATTTTAGGTGATCACTTTCCAACTAGGATCGTGAA